>ML681963.1:71865774-71888274 GCA_007922195.1 Podocnemis expansa | reverse complement strand
ATTATAAAAACCCATGAATTCTATTGAGCATACAGTACTATTCTTTATTAGCACAGTGTCAATTGTTTGAGAAACATCTTTTGTGTTAATGAAAATAAATTATTTTACCATCACTTTGCACTGTTTGTATGCTTAATTATTACACAGTTAAAATATTGCTTTGCACCAGTCAGAACACAGCATTTTCTTTTTATATAGTTTCTTCTTTCCCAGGGGTAAATTTTAATGCTCTGAAAGGCCAACGAAGGTCAGGACTTCTTGACTATGTCTCAACAGTGCATTTGTGGTCATCAAAAGAAATAAGCCTTGACCACTGGTAGCTGCTGTAGGGGTTTCTTTTATCCTGCACCTGTGACAATTACCCTGTGTTAGTGAAGCTAACAGGAGTCAGGTTGTAGGTTAAGGGTCAGGGCACTGTCAAGAGGAAGTTATTCTTCAGTCCACTAAATCTGTTATCATTTTCATCTAATGTGACATCCATCTGTCAATCAGGGAATTTAGGCAATTGTCTTATTCTAAGTGCTGCACTTTATGCCTCAAACAGCTCACATTTTACTACTTCTCTTATAATTACATTTTTCTACCCCCTGAAAACCCATCTGCAAAATAAACATGGAAACTCTTATTCAATCATTTTGAAGGGCCAGGCTTTTTATACTAAATGCTGTTTCACTTACAAAGTTGAGTGATTTCTCTGCAAAGTTTGATATTCATTTAATTTTCATTTGTTATGGCTTTTTAGCTTATAAAAGAAGACTAAAGCTCCCTTAAATATCAAAATAAGTTTTTCATACAAATAATAATGGCAAAATGAATACCAGTAAAAAAGGATATGCATCATATATGGTATTTTGTGCACACCACGGAAATTATGTGATATACTAACATATAACAATGCCAGATTTTTGTAATGGGCTTGCTGTTGAATTGACTTAAAGTGAATATTGACTAAAAGTGAACTCAGATTTTGTGCAAATCCATTTATAGTGTAATAGAATAAAAGTCTTGAACTATTTTAGGACCTGCATTTGTTTTCCTTTAAGCTTGTGAGCAATTCCATTCCTGTTCAACAAAGCACTTAAGCAAGTCCTTTATGTCTCCTTGAGTCTTAAGTATAAAGTTCGGCATCTGCATACACGCTTTACTGAATGTGAGTGAGACTACTCACATGCTTAAAATTAAATACTGCTTAAGTGCTTTTCTGAATCAGGAATTTAAGTGCATGGTATAGTGCAAATAACAAAGGCTACATTTACACTACAACAGCTAAGTCGACTTTATTAAGTTGACTTAATAAAGTCTGCTTAAAGTTGACTTTATGTAGACCGTATTAAGTTGACTTAGTGAGGCCACATTGCATTAATTCAACTTTATAAAGTCAACTTAAATGGCCACATTGTGTTAAGTCGACTTTAGGGGCAGGAGTTATTAAGTCAACTTAAGCAAGCTCTTAAGTAGATTTAATGAACTCGAAATGTGGCCAGGGCTTTGCTTAAGTCAACTTAAGTCTCCTTAAGTCAACTTAAGATCATAGTGTAGACATACCCAAACAGAGCATCCATTTCTACTGAAGTTGCTCAGTTTTGACATTAAGCTTTGCTAGTGACCAAATTCTGTCCTCAAGCACTATAGGATCTACCATCATGTAACTCCATTGATTCCAAAGGAATTACGTAAGAACTGGACTTGTTTAGCTGTGGATTTGTCTGGACAGTGAGCTACTGCAAGCTGGAGATTAAATCTAAGGCACTCTAGTGCACCACAAACTAGCTGTCTATGTGGATGTTGCTGCCATGTACTGTAAGAACTTTTAGTACATGGCAGCAGGGTCCATCACTAGTGTTAGCATGCAGCAGATTTACACCCCCAGCATGCTGCATACTAACGTGCCATCTAGTGAAGCCATGAAAGCAGAATTTGACCATAGAATTTTTCATATTAGGTAGCTGTAACTTGCAGGAATAACCTTGCAGTCTGCTATGGTACTAGAGGACCACACTCTTTTGTTGCTTCTGTAGTCCGAGTTCACTGCAAACAGCCTGAGAAACAACAGAAATGCAATGGAATTGCATGTAAGACCTTGTTTTGCTTGGCTAATTTATTTCTGCTGCAAAAATAATTATTTTTTGTAACATATGTCAGTCAGCTTTTGAAAACTACAGTGCTGTATCTGCCCACAGAGGGGAGCGTGCACACCCTTACTGCAAGACCTTTGAGTTCTCTGGTGATGAGACTCATACCACTCCATCTTTGAAGACCCAAAGTAGTGTGACAGAGATTTAAAAAGAGGAACACAAAAAAATTCAATCAAGAAGGATAACGTACTGTGGGACTATTCCCTTCTATGTAAATCATTCCTTTTAAAACTTCTATTGACATCAGAAATAAAGAACCCTGAAACTATTTTCAGCAATAAAAGGGAGGGAATATCAAATTATTGAGTAACTTTATGGAACTTTAAAGCTAAAATCAGTAATGTCAATCAAGATGAGGAACTGTTAAGAGATATGCTTATGCCAGAAATGAATCTGACCTATTGTATCTTAGAAGTAACCATTTCCAATAGCCTCTGCCTCCCCAAATCAAACATGAGGTACAGGAATAATCAGTTAAAGGGTTCATTACAGGAAATAATGTGGTATCTAATAATGAAGAATATACATCTATATGTATTTCACCTGACCCTATGAAATTATTTCCTTAGTTTATGCAAGCAATTCCAAGTTAACTATTGATTATGACAAGGAGTGAGATACAAAGTAGGCTGGTGACACCATCAACTCATCTAAAGTCTTGTAGAAGAAAGGAATCAGATCAATTCTTCCCTATTCCCCTTCATTCTGCTAACCCTTCCCCCAGTCAATTGTTCTTACACATTCTCCCACCTCTGTGCCACACTCAGAAATTCCATGAAGAAAGATGGTAGCAGTAGAAGATCAGCTATGTTTGACTAGTCTGAGGTTCTCTTCCCTCTTCCCCTCATTCATAGTTTGATCTTTCACAGTCCTGAGCACAAGCAAAGTATGTAAACATTTGCTTAAAGTAAGAATGTGAGAATAATCTCATTAAGTACATGAGTAGCCATATTGAATTCAAAGTTAAATAACCTCTTTGGGGCAGGAAAGTCTTTTTTTGTTCTGTTTGTACAGTGCCTAGCACAGTAGGGAGGCCCTAATCCTTGCCTAGGGCTCCTAGGCAGTACCACAATACAAATAGATAAATAACAAATGCTGAAGTGAGTCAACCTGGTAGTCACCATGGAACATGAACCAGAAAGACAAGTCTAGAAATTTTATATATTGTGCTAGCCTAGGTTGAAAGGAAGAAAAATGGACGCTACATGTTATTAGGTGACCAGGCTTTCCCTAGTGTTTTAGGGCTGCTTACAGTGGAAACATCCACTAAAAACTTTTTTTGCCATCCTCTGGAAAAAAACATCTAGAAATAATGCTCTTCATGGCACTATGAAATAAACTGGTAGGAGCCCTCTCTCAGTAGTCTTAAAATGGTATTGTTTTCCATTTGAAAATCATTTTTGCTGATTGTGATTATGAGGTCATTTTAACTACTATACAGACTGCCCAAATCCAGGCTGGATTTGTTGCTGATTTGCTTAAGTAACTTTGGACAGTTGCCTCTATGACTTCCACCACTTCGCAATATTTGCTATCTTTGAACTAAAGTCATAAATCCTTAGAGCTAAATTTCAGCAGAACTTACATTCCCTTGGTGTACTAATAGTGTAAAAGCAAATTTGTTTACTAAAAATATTGTATCAAATCTCCACTGAGGTAAATCAGAATTGCTTGACTATTTCAATACACTCTTTTAGTGAAGCTATATCTGTTTACCTCAGCTCAGGATCTGGACCAGCATGCCTGGGGTTTTGTTAACATTCAGGATCACCTGTAAATTGATCTGAGTTCAGCTATGTTTCACAACAAGGAGAAAGGCCAACAATAACTAGAAAAGACATGGTGTCAGTTTCGATGTGCAAGTTCTACATATTCACACAAAGAAAACCTGGACTCTTTTCAAAACTTAAGCAGATAAATGATTCTGGTGAAAGAGAAATGTGTGACTTGCCATGACCTATGAGCAATACTTCATCTACAAACTTTTAAATAGAGAAACCCTCTTTGCTCAGCTGAAAGAACTGCTTAAAACCCTTAGGAACAGCATTGGCAACAGGTAAGAATCTGAACAGAATTTTCAAAATGGCCTACTATAAAGCAAACACAAAAGATAGCAGCTGGCAAACTTAGTGTCATTATGTTACACCATAAGTTAGATTTATAAAGAAAAGCGTAGGTAAACAACGGTTTGAGTGGAAAATATATCTAAACATGGTATTATTTTCTATTTCTTTATTTAAACTATCTAAAAGGCATTTATTGCAAAGTCATCTGTGATACGAAGTGGGCAAACTCTGCCCTTTCTGAAAAAGGACAAAACATCAACAGCCAATAGAAAAGCTAAAGAGACCAAGTGATAAATTAATAAGTTTAGGATCTGTTTAGTGATTTTTCAGTTCCCACATATTTACTACATATCTTATAGGTGTTGAACAGTGGATCTAACTTTAGAAAGAATTTTGAATTTCAGTTCAGATAGATAAATAGTTTTCAATGCCTCAGAAGTTTTCAAACGAAAGCTGACATGAGCAGATATCCATCCAAACTATTTGAATCTCTTGGGTCTGATAATTGCTTGTAGTCAATGTTTTAACTGTTATTTTTAAAAGTTTTGTTTGAAAAAAAATAAAAATAATGAATTTGTGATAGGCTTGACAGCTAATGCATGGTTTATACAAGGATAACTTTGTAATAAATTGACTTTTTTTTTCATTTGAGAGCTAACCTGAAAAAATTATGTGAACAACACAAAACCAAATTCAGAAAAGGGCTTAAGTGAAATATTTAACTTCAAGCATGTGCACTATTCTCTGTGTCTTCAGTGGCTTGACACTAAGTCATGTTAAATGATTTCCTGACAAGGAATAGTCTCCTGAATTTGGACCAGAAGAAGAAACCTAAGACCCACATACATTCATTTATTTTAAGACAATATACTTAAAATGGGGGTGGAGAGGGACTAATCTAAAAATGTTTCACCTCCTTATTTGGCCCTGATAATGGGAGCAAGCAGGGATTGCTGGTATATAATTTCTGTGCTGCTTTATAGCCTATAAATAAAAAAGAAAGTATGTCTCAGAACCTCCAAGGTGTGCACATAGTTATTCTATGGTATGACATACACCTATTATGTTTACTCCAGCCTCCCTCTCTCATTTCCTATATTTAGTTAGTTATAACCATTTACAGTGTCTCCTTGTCTTATATTTGATTAGGTTCTAAACTCTTGTGGACAGAAGCTGTGTCTCCTATAGTGTTTAGCACCAACTGGGATCTTAATGTTAATTGTATGAAAAAGGGGCCTTATTGTCAGTATTGCAGCTGCTGGCAGGCTGGAGGCAACGCTCTTTAAGCAGGATGGAGAGCATCAATGTATATTTTAATGACTATCTTCACAACAAAGAAAGTGGAGGAGATTTTTTTTTTAAAAAAATGAAGCTTAAATATTTCAAAAAACTAAAAATTGCAGAAATACTTTCAAATTGCAGAATCCGCAATTTTCCACGAGCCCAGAAGAAAGCCAGCCAATTAGATGGAAATAGGATGTACCATCAGCTGCAGGCAGTATTCTTTTCATTAGCTCTACAACAACCATTCACTCTTCGTGTAGTTGTGGAACTGCAGAAAAATGTATGTACTTTTTTCTTTTTTTTTCTCTAAAGTAAGAGAAATGAAATCCTCTATTTTGAGACTCTGTTCAGGCCTTTAGCAGGCAGTAAGTGTCGCTCCCAACATTAGGTACTTTCTTTGTTCAATTTTTAGAGTGAATTTAGTGCTCTGAAATGTGCCAGACTGACAGACCTGGAAAATGAAGTTTTCTGTTTTTCTGCACAAGAGGTACATAGCATACGTATGCTTTCCCCACATTGGCTTGCCTGCATGCCACTGCCTCATATCAGAGACACTACCTGTAACTGATAATTCACACTCTTGCCATAAAACGCTCTGCTTAGCTAACAAATAATAATGACAATTATTATTAGTCTCCATGATGCTTCTAATTGTACAGACCCTTCTCCAAGGTAATGGGACTCAGAAAAAAAATGATTTGTTTCAGATAGGGCAGTTAATGGTTGTCTGATGGCAGATAAATTGGGAATCAGATTTTTAAATTTCTTTAGGTGCTTAAAGATGTAAACAGGCACCTAATAGGATTTTCAAATGTTTAAGAGCGACTAACTCCACTGAAGTCCAGTGGGTGTTTGTGATGGCAATTGCTCTATCCATGCAAGTTTACACAGACTCAGAGTGTGCAGATTAGTTTAAGGATCTTCAGATATCACAGACATTGGAGCTGCATGTTTAAGGAGGATATGCAAATCCCAACCAGACAGACAGAAAAGTCACAAATCCAGCCCAGAGATTTCCCCTTAGGAACATAGGGCAATCACAGCAATTGCTACACAACCATCTTCTGGTATAAAGGGGGCTTAGTTCTCTGACTAACAGTATGACCCTTCAGGGGCCATTGGACTTTGTATAATGTACAGCAACCTGCTAAATACCAGAAACTACTCAGAGGCCAGCCATCCCCAAGATTAATGTTCACCATAAAAGTGGCTTAAAAGTCCCTTTTGAGCACATATTTCCTGAGATGCAATAACCACAGGTACAACTCTGTCCATGATCTGGGCCTATCTCTGCAATATAAAAGCTAGATTTTTTTTTTTTTAATGTGAGTGCAAATTAGTGTTGACATTTTCAGGAATCCGAAATAAAAGATGGGGAGTCCTCTGGCTTCATGGACTCTAAAGATTGATTCCATAAGCAGGAGAAAAAATAGTGAACATGAAGGAAGAATCATCCAATAGTTATTCACCAGACTAAGATCTGCAAGACCTGCATTCAAGTTTGTGCTCTGCTACAGACTTCCTGTGTGATCTTGAGCCAGTCACTTAGGGTACATTTTTGATTTGAGCTGAAGATTGAATTTCCAGCTTGAGGGAATATACTAGTTCTGAGTGAGCTAGCACACTTAAATAGAAGTGTAGGTGCAGTGGGAGGGTCTAGCTGCTTAAATGCATATCTAGGGTTTTGGACAAAGCAGCTAGCTACTTATGCTGCCCAAGTTATGTTAGCTTGATGAATGCCAACAGGAGTGTTTCTCCTTCAGCTGGAATTTACAACTTCAGCTCAAGGTTTGGAGGCATACTTCATGTCTGTGCCTCATTTTTCCCATCAGGAAAATGGAAATAATAGCACTTCTCTAACTCACCAAGGTGTTGTGAGGATAAATACATTTAAGATTGTGAAAAGCTCAGATATCATGGTAATGAGGGCCAGATGAGCGTATTAGTTAGATAGAACCATAATGATTGACATTTGGACAAAATAAAACCAATATCGTAACATTCCCTTGAAAAGATCTTTTAATGGTTAACGGGCTCCTGAGGTATGTCACTGATTCTGGATAACAATTTAACATGCCAGACATGTCCTGTGGGGTCTTTTCATAATGTTTGACCCTACTGCATTTTGAGTATTCTCTCAGAAATACAGAGTCAAGTGTAGGGCTGGTTCTGTGGCAGCCTAAGAAGATTATGACAATACACAGCGTCTCTCCTGGGTGACCTTATGATTATCTCCTAATGATCATTCTCGCTCTGACTCTACCAGTGAAGACATTTGGATATAGATGGTAGATATATATTAAACATTTATTTCAAGACAGTGTGTTATTTCTCATTATAAAGTCAATGCTTCTTGAAAATGTACTTGTGAGTGCATTGGCAGAAATAATTTCCACCTATGCAAAGAAGATGTCACTTAAGAGAAAAAGTTCCCATTAAGCCAAAATATCCTGTGTTGCTCCTGTCATTCTTTTTGAGGAGTAAAAGCTGGTGCCGTCTTCAGCCAAGGAAAATGTTTTCTTGACTGTAACACTGAACAACATACAACACAACCTGCATATCTTGTCAGTTGACAAGGGTATTGCCTCCCACACAGTTCTGTCCAGGCATTTGATGTGCATTTTTAATAGCCCATAGCTATATTCATCAGCAATGCTGAGGATGAAATTGTACAGTACTGTAGGTTTTCCAAGGTGGGGATAAAGAAAAGTGGGATCACAATGAGTTAAATATCCAGCAGATACCTTATTAGGTATTCAGTGAAGCGCATGGAATAAAAACTTGGATGGAAGAAAATGTTATACAGATATTATCTGTTATTAGATAAAGTTCAGTTAGATTATTAGGAAACTTTTAGTTCTCTATTTTTTAAGATGCTTGCAAGCTGATTAAAGATTTTTGTTGTGCTCTGCAGATTTATATTTTATCCAGGAACTTTTGCTTTCCAGGACTCCATGGACATGGAATAGCAGTTTGATTGTAAGGTGCCTTCCAGAAACAGTTTTCTACCCCTGTGGTCATTCTTCAGGGAACTCTTCCTTGAATGCCTAGTCACTTGCTTGCTTTCTCATGACCATTGATAATTCTCTGCAAACATCATTTCAGTGTGCACTGGAAGTGAAAAAGGTTAACAGAATGTTAGAAATCATTAGGAAAGGAATAGATAAAACAGAAAATCTGTGTGTGTGTGTGTGTATCTATATCTATATCTATATCTATATCTATAAAAAAAATTCCCCTCTCACCCCTATGGGTGGTATGTCTCTTCCTCACCTTGGGTCCTCTACCAGAGGCCTGGGAGTTTGAGGGTTCTGCGCAGTATCTTAGCTGTTCCTAGCACTGCACTCTTCTGGACAGAGAGCTCTGATGTTGTTCCTGGGATCTGTTGGAGCCACTTTCCCAACTTAGGAATCACAGCCCCGAGTGCTCCTACCACCACTGGGACCACTTTGGCCTTTACTTTCCACATCCGTTATAGTTCCTCTTTCAGGCCCTGGTACTTCTCCAGCTTCTCATACTCCTTCTTCCTGATGTTGCTGTCACTTGGCACTGCTACATCTATCAACGCCGCTGTCTTCTGGTCCTTGTCTATTACCACGATGTCCGGTTGAATGGCCAGTACCTGCCTGTCCGTCTGGATCTGGAAGTCCCACAGAATCTTAGCCCTGTTATTCTCCACGACCTTCTGTGGAATCTCCCATCTGGTTTTGGGAGGGTCTAGCCCATACACTGTGCAGATGTTCCTGTACACAATGCCAGCCACTTGGTTGTGCCGTTCAGTGTATGCTGTTCCTGCCTGCATCTTACATCCTGCCACTATGTGTTGGACTGTCTCTGAGGCCTCTCTGCACAGTCTGCACCTTGGGTCCTGTCTAGTGTGGTAGACCCCTGCTTCAATGGATCTGGTGCTCAGTGCCTGTTCTTGTGCTGCTATGATCAGTGCCTCAGTGCTGTCTTTTAGTCCAGCCTTTTCCAGCGACTGGTAGGATTTCCCAATGTCAGCCACCTCAGCTATCTGGTGATGGTACAGCTCATGCAGGGTCTTGTCTAGCCATGGCACTTCTGCTGCTTGATCCTCCTCCCATGTCTGCTGCTGCCTCAGGCATTCTCTCAGCAGCTCATCTTTGGGTGCCATCTTACTGATGTACTCCTGGATGCTCTGGGGTTCATCCAGGACAGTGGCTTTGACACTCACCAAACCCCGCCCGCCTTCTTTCCGGCTGGTGTACAGTCTCTGGGTGTTGGATATGGGGTGGAAACCACCATACATTGTGAGGAGCTTCCAGGTCTTCACATCAGCAACCTCCATGTCCTCCTTTGGCCAGCTCACTATACCGGCAGGTTATCTGATGACTGACAGGGCGTACCTGTTGATGGCGTTGATCTTGTTCTTCCCATTGAGCTGGCTCTTCAGGACCTGTCTTATCCTTTGGTGGTACTTGGATGTTGCTGTCTTCCTTGCCTCCTCATCGTGGGTCCCATGTGACTGTGGGATGCCAAGTTACTTGTAGCTGGTCTGTATGTCTGCTATGTGGCCTGCTGGTAGTTCCACCCCATCAGTCTTGACTACCTTCCCTCTCTTTACAACCATCCAGCCACACTTCTCCAGTCCGAATGACATCCCAGTATCCTCACTGTAGATCCGTGTCAGGTGGATTAGCGAGTCGCTGTCTCGTTCATTCTTAGCATACAGCTTGATGTCATCCATGTAGAGGAGGTGGCTAATGGTAGTTCCACTCTTGAACTTGTATCCATATCCAGTCCTTGTGATTATCTGGCTGAGGGGGTTCAAGCCAATGCAGAACAGCAGCAGGGACAGTGCATCACCTTGGTATATGCCGTACTTGATGGCCACTTGTGCAAGCTGTTTTGAGTTGACTTCCAGTGTTATCTTCCACAGTCCCACTGAGTTCTTGAGGAAGGTCCTTAGTGTCCTGTTGACTTTGTATAGCACCAGACATTCACAGATCCATGTGTGCGGCATTGAGTCGTAGGCTTTCCTGTAGTCAATCCAGGCTGTGCTCAGATTGGTCTGTCTAGACTTTGAGTCTTGGGCAACTGCTCTATCTATGAGCAACTGGTGTTTTGAGCCTCTGGTGTTGTTCCCAATGCCCTTCTGAGCTGTGCTCAGGTACTGGCCCATGTGGTCCTGTAGCTTGGTGGCTATGATGCCTGATAGGACTTTCCATGTTGTGGGGGGGGGCAGGTTATTGGCTGGTAGTTGGATGGTGCTGTTCCCTTGTGGGGGTCTTTCATGATCAGCACTGTCCTTCCTTGTGTTAGCCAGTCTGGGTGGGAGCCTGCTGCTAGCAGCTGGTTCATCTGTGCTGCTAGGCATCCATGCACTGCTGTTAGTTTCTTTAGCCAGTAGGTGTGGATTGTGTCCGGGCCAGGTGCTGTCGAGCTCTTCATGTTCTTGACCCGCTGTTGGATGTCTGCTACTGTGATGGTGACCGGTTCCTGTTCTGGGAGATTGCTGTGGTCTGTTCTCAGGTCCTGCAGCCACTTTGCACTGGTGTTATGAGTCTTCTCTTTCTCCCATATGTTCTTCCAGTACTGTTCAGTTTCTGCTATTGGTGGCTCTGCTGTTATTGTGTTGCACTGCAGTTGGGAGTACACCTTGGATGGTTCTTTGGAGAACAGGGCATTTATCTTTTTGGCCTCTGCTTCTCTAGTGTATCTCCTTAGCCTGGTAGCCAGTGCTGTGAGCCTTTGTTTAGCAGTCTCTAGGGCTTCAGATGGAGTAAGGCCCTTGTATTTTTTCAGTAGCCAAGTCTTATCCTTAATCTCTACACCCTTCTGTAGTTCCACCAGCTGACTAACTTCTCTCCGGGTTGCTTTGATCTTATCCTCCAACCTCATTTTCCGGGGGGGGGGATGTACTGCTGTTCTTCTTGATTGTGTAACCAAGCATCTCCAGGATTACAGAGGCTGTAGCGTATACCAGTTCATTGATTTGAGTTAGGGTGGTAGTAGGAATTGTCATTAGGGCTCTATTGGCATCTTCTAGCATACTATCTGCGGGTACTTTTCCAATGAGCCTTGGTAATTGGTCTTGAGTGTTGACTGTCGCTAGTTTATCCATGATCTTATGCCTCATATCAGCTGCTGTGCTCTGTAATGGAGGGGATGGCAGTGAAGTGCTAGCTTCAAGTGTTGGTTGCACATCTACTTGTTCTTCTGGGTCTTCTTCTTGAGTCCAGGAGGTAATGTGGAGTTGGTCTATCTCAAGTTGTGAGAGCAGCTGCCTCTTTACTATGTTGAAGCATTGGGTAACTAGCTGTTTCTCAGTTAGTGTGGATGTAGGTCTTTTGTCCATCCATAGTTCCCTCATACATTTCATATATACCCTCTCATTAGGTCTGCTGTTGCAGTAGCATTCCATCAATTCCAGCTTCTCTTCTCTCATCCATGTATGGTTTGTTCTAGTAGCCCACTTATCATCAGATTGTCCTGGTTCCCCAACATCTGGCATGGACCTTGTTAATCCAGGCAACATCCAAGCCAGCATGACTCTCCTAGTTCATGTCATTCTCATATTTGAGGTATGCAAGTGAGGCATTAGGGGGTCTTTTGCCCAAGGACCCCTACTGGGAAGGTAGCCAGGTACCCACCAGGATTTGAACCCCAGTCTGCTGTATCAAAGGGCATCACTCTTAACCACTACACTAGCCAGTCTATATATAGATATAGATGTATATATAGGTAGATAGCTAGCTATAGCTATAGATATCTCCACCAACCACACCTTGAATACTGTAGACAGTTCTGATTGCCCTATCTTAGAAAAGTTATATCAGAAATAGAAAAGGTACTAAGAAGGGCAACAAAACTGATTGGATGGTATGGAACAGCTTCCATATGGGGAGAAATTAAAATAGCTGGGGCAGTTCAGTTTAGAAAAGAGGTAACTGGGAAGGGGGGATATAACAGATGTCTATACAATCATGAATGGTGTGGAGGAAGTGAGATTTATCCCTTGAAATAACACCAGAACAAGGGGTTACCCAGTGAACTGAATAGGCAGCAGGTATAAAACTAACACAAGAAAATACTTTTCTACACAGTGCAAAGTAAGCCTGTGAAACTCATTGTCAGGGGATATTCTGAAGGCCAAAATTATAAATGGGTTCAAAAAAGGTAGATAAATTCATGAAAGACAGGTCCATCACTGTCTATTTTTAGTGTAGATGAGGCCTGGGTATCCCTATACCTCTGACTGCCAGAAGCTGGAAATAGACAACAGAAGATGGATCACTCAGGGTATCTCTACACTGGAAGCTCTGTTAAGTCGACCTAACAAGGTTGACTTTAAGTCAGCTTAAAGTCAACCTTGTTAAGTTGACTGAGAGAGTTCACATTGAAAACTCTTGTTGACTGCCTGCATCCACAGTTGCAGGTGCTTCCTGGTGGCCAGGAGCTCTGGGAGGGGGCCTAGAGGCCAATTAGGTCAACTTAAGGGCTTTCCCTGTGTATATTGGCTGAAGTTGATTTAATAAGGTCAATTTAAGCATTAAGTTGGCCTTAAGAGTTGGTGTTGTTAAGTCGACTTAAGGAACCACTTAAATTGACTTAATAAAAGCCCAGTGTGGCTGCAGGAAGCGGCAGGTGGACTTAACCTTCCTTAAGTTGACCTAAGGCTCCAGTGTAGCCACACCCTCAGCAACTGCCCTGATCTGTTCCTTCCTTCTGAAACATATGGCACTGGACAGGGCTGGCCCAAGGGGTTTTGGCACCCTAGGTGAACTATGACTTTGGCACCCCGCACAATGTTTTATAGGAGATAATATATTAACATATTTTTTCAAATACAGAAAAAATTCACTTCCTTCTAAGTTAGTGCCCCTTAAAGCCCAGTGCCCTTAGTGACTGCCTAGTTCACCTATATGGTTTGGTTGGCCCAGATACTGGACACTGTTAGAAGACAAGATGCTGGACTAAGTGGACTACTGATCTGACCCAAGGTGACCATTCATAATGTTCTTCTGATCTGCCACCCAGCTGCTATCTTCACTGCAGCATGTACTTTTATCTTTATGGAAAAATGAGACAAGCAATACCTACTAAATAGACAATTTTTTCTTCAGACCAGCAGTAAGAACTCAGACAGTAAAAGAAAAGGTTGAATTGCAAAGATATGTTCCCTGTAGATTGAAGAGTGAAGTGCAAGAGGAGAAAAAGCAGGAGTAATAATAAATTTTATGTCTCGTTTGTAATGTAGCAAATTATCCTGAGGCTCTTGGTAAACGATGACTTAAAAGGAAGATTACCACTTACTTAATCAACTTGCATGTTTTCCTTGGAGGGTCTCCCATTCATGAACATCAAGCGAAATAGCTGCATACCTAATAATACATTTACAACATTTGGGACTAGTTTTTCATCCACTGATGTCCAGATTAATGTCACAATGTCATCTTCACATCATATTTGAAAATAAACAACACTTTTTGCAGCCACGTATAACATGGTCTGTTAAACTGTTGATCCAAGATTATTGCTCATTAAGGAAGAGATATGTTAATTTGAAACCTGTCTACTCCTGAGCAACTCTTTGCAGAAGACATCCATAGAGCACTTCAGAAATTATTGCAGAATGTACAGGTTTTGCTTTGACTACATGTATATAGACATCCACAGGTATTTCCTATTGAATAAAATGCTACTTTATTATTATTGGGTATGTCCACACGAGTCTTTTATTTCGAAACAACACTGGTTGTTTCAAAATAAAAAACTGAATGTCCACACGACGTTTTCTTATTTCGAAATGACAGGCTCTGTCATTTTGAAATAAGAACCATCATTTTGAAACAGCTTAAACCTCATTCATTTTGAAACGGCTGTTATTTCTAAATGGTTATTTCAAAATAACACCATTTGGACATGTTGTTTCGAAACAACTGTTTCAAAACAACATGTCCAAACCGCCTTATTTTGAAATAACCATTTTGAAATAACAGCTGTTTCAAAAGCAGACTTTCCCTTAATTCAAATTAACTTATTTTGAAGTAACTCATTTCAAAATGGGTTATTTTGCAATAATGATGTATGTGTGGACATAGCCATTATTATTATTATTATTACATAATAAATTATAAAAGTGTTCAAGGTGTGATTAAACCATGGCTATATGTTTTCAGATTTTTTGTTCATTATATCTTGGTTGAATTCATACTGAAAGAGAATCAATAATAGTACTTGCACAAACGAGTATGCAAGTATTTCAGACTCACAAATTTTAACCTTAGATACAGTAAAGAAAATAACGTACGCTATGGTCTGAAATAAATGGACTATAATTAGTTTAAAAGATCTCTTTATTCTTCATTGTCACTGAGTATCATGACTAAATCTTGTTTTTTTTTCTGAAAGTTCTATACCTGCTCTCTATAATCCTATTAGAATTCCACAACTACCACATTTGTAACCATAACATAGTCACAAAATCCCAAAAGGTCTATTTTCTTCCATTTAATGTAGTAAAAAATCCTCCTGCCTGAATACAAAACATATCTGTTTTGATTATGCAAACTGTTGTGTGTAATTTTGCATCTTCTTTTTATATCATCATGTCCATTGAATCCATTTTAAAGGGAAATCATTTTCTAGACTAAAATGTTATCCTAAGAGCATCTCCATTTTTGCTGACATGATTATGATTAGGAAATTTAGATCACTGCATATGAATACATTAGAAAAGAATTTTCCTGATCTAAACTCCACAAGAGAACTAAAATATACCACAACTAAATAATCAAGCAGCTTTTATGAATATAAAAATAAGTCCAGTAGCACAGAGTTGAATAAAAAAGTGGCCAGTTCTGGTCTCATAAATAGCATTGTTAATTTACAGCAGAGTGGATCCAGCAGCAGTGTTTTTTAATTGGATTGTAGAAATGCTAAGGTGACAGGACTGAGAACAGGTAAATCATCCAGGAATAGAAACACATTGAGACAGAGAGCCAGCTGGTGTAGTTCTGCCTTTGTGTCAATGATCCATGTTGCATTCTGTAATAGGGACTGTTCAGACAGTCTGTTGCACAGCTGTTCTTACTTAGAAACAAACAGCCAGGTCTGTTAGTGGTATCACTCTGCAGGTACGATAATGACAGTAAAGATTTTTAGGAACGTGGTATCCATCTCATTGAGATGGAGAAGACTCAGGGAGGAACATAAGTGAGAATAGTGGCACGAATGTTACTAACTTTTTCCTTAGTTTCATGTATTCCAGTGTTGTATAGATTAGCTAAATAAATTCAACATGCTGTGGGTTCTGAAAAACTGGTCTATGGATATAGATAGCTGAAAGAAAAGGAAGTTGCTGTTGTTTTGCTATGGTACACTATTATTTCATAAGTGGGGGTAGACTGGTGTCAGACATGATTAAACTAAGCCTATTAAGAACTCATGCAATGCACAACTCAGTGATTTTATTTGGAGAGTTTCACTTTGAAAGCCAAATTTTGGTCCCAATTCCAATGCTGCTCCAGGGGTACAGATACTAGAAAACTGGTTAATCACAGTTGAGGCTTCACCTGAAGTAAGAAGTAAGAAATCCCTAAATGTCATAGATCATTCCAATCATTCTACAACACACCCTCTCCTAGCCCTAGATATAGAGAGTATATCCTCTGTGCTCTGGCTATTCACAGGTGCTAGAATGTCTTAGAGTCATGAGCAACCAAGTGTTAAAGCAGCCTTTTGGCTGCTTAAATTTATGCCAGGGACCAGCCTGCCCCCTGGCAATGCCAGATTAAGACATGCCGAGGCCCTAAACTATGTCAAGATTCAGAAGCCCCATATCATTTAAAAAAAAAAGTGGATAACATTATAACAGAAAGGGTAGTGAAAAACAGATGATTAATCATCCCATTGTCTCCTCTTGAGGTCTAAGGTGAGGCTGATGAGAGTAATTTGGCAGTCCTGGAAAGGAAGTTGATGGGATTATGTACGGATTGGAGGGGGAGGTCAGGGTTCAGAAATTTCATTGTGGATTTTATATGAAAAGGTATTTAAACCAAAGCCATTTCAATTATGATAAATCTTCTTAGTTATCTCTGACATATTTAGAGGCACCTCATAATGTGAGACCCTAAGCCATGGCTTATTTGACTTGTGCCTAAATCCAGTACTGAAAACCCAAAATGGTGGTGATATATAATCATCTTCCCCCTGTTCCCCATACATTCCTCATTCTCTAAAACTATACCAAATGCATCTCCAAAGCGATTTAGAACCTGGATCTAAGATCCTGGGTGGATGGTCTCACCCAGAGGGAATTTAAAGGGTAGCGAATAACAATACATCCCCTATTAAAAGACAATGTTATTTAAAAATTATCTCAAAACAATGTTTTAATTAAAACCAGTTTGCTATTTGACCGAAAGCTGGAGGTTTTGAAGAACCAGATCTATTGCATTTTATGGTAAAGCTTTAGTCAGGAACAAAAGAGTAAAATAATAATATATAATAGGGAGGTAGAAATAAGATGACATTTGCTGGTGAGGATGAATCATCTCAGTAACTTTCTGAAGTTAGAATATTGGGATTTTGTCCAAAGCCTATTGGAGTCCACAGGAGTCTTTTCACTGATTTCAATGAACTTTCAGTCAGGCTGAGAGAGAGAATATTATTAGTTGCAAACCAGAAAAGGGACTTACGTAGAATGCAGTGAAGAGAAATACATTATTGATCTAGACTTGAGCCCTCGTATGCCAAACAGGAGGAAATAGTAGCTGAAAAGTGTTTCTACATGAATAAAAGGAAACAGCATTACTTTTCTCTTGCTCATCTTTCAGTCACCTACCAAAATGTCTTGCATCTTTGTAGATGTTAACTTGGCAAGTGAAGAAGACAAGGGAGAGAATTAAACTAAAACTATACACTTTCATGATGAGGTATTAAACTATGCAAGGGATGATTATATGAGGAAAACTTGTAACCTGTTATTTTTTATTATTGATAGTTATTTTGCTTAGAGTCCCCAGTTAGGTCAGGCCCCTTGAGTCTGGGCATCATACAAACATATAGTAATAGAAAGTCCTTACCTCAAAACAAACAAAGAGTCCTGTGGCGTGTAAAGATTAACAAATTTATTTATTGCATGAACTTTTGTGGGAGAAAATCCTATCTTATCCAATGCTTCTCCCTCAGAAGCTCATGCAATAAATAAATTTGTTAGTCTTTCAATGCCATAGGGATCCTTGTTTGCTTTGCTGAACTAGATTAAGATGGCTACCCTTTTGGAACTTAGTCCTTACCTCCAATGCCCAAATGGTCATATCTAAGTTAATATTTTCTTGCACATAAATCATCACAATAATTGCTTGGTTAGATTGTATTCTAGTACTTCAGATATTCAGGTATTAAACAATATTGAATTTAGTAAACACTAACAGGTGTAAGACATCAAGTTTTCTCCATCTCTACTTGTATAAAAAATGGTTCTTGTACAGATCAGTGACAGATATAACATTGTATTCTGATTGTATTTTGATAGAATGATTCTGTATTTAGTGCACACTTCAGTGGTCTTTCTGGTTGCCATTCTTAATAATATATGTTTATCATATATTACTGATCAGTGTAATCATTGCTGATCAGTATAATTGTATTCTTTTCTACTCCATTATTATTGGTAGATATTCACTTTCCACACAGTGTTAAGTCAGCAAATAAAGGTTTAATGATATGAGCTTGGATTGATACCATGTGAAATTTTTGTGTTTCTATTGTTTACAAGATCCTGGTTAAAACCCAAATAGACAATAAATACTTGGCAACTAACGTTCTAGTCGGCACCTGGGTTTAGTTAATCTGAAAGTGGAACAGTGCTGGCTTGAGAACTGACTGGAAATGACTAGACCCTCATGCTTTTTTTCTTCCATTCTTTGGGAGTTCCTTATTTTGCTTATTAGAAGTTAAACATTTGTTAAGAAAATTCTGGTGGGTATTTTGAGATTCTTCAGTAGACAACAATTATTGTATGTAACACAAAGTAAAAGGAAATTTAAAAAATCTATCAGAAATAATCATCTAATAAGTAATTTAATGAGTGTATGTATGTAGTAGAAAGTGTAATCTGTGGTAATTATCTATAATTATGTTTTCCTTGCAATTTAAAATAACTTGCATTTTTCAGTAGGGAACATACCCCCTTTTTTTATTTTTCTCCACATGCTCTGCCTTTGACTGCTTTTCTGCAATCTGGGAGTTTGCTATTTGAACCATGAAAAAAGCAGGGATTATGGTACCTGTTTATAATGACTTGAGGATGTAAATATCAAGCAGGATAGGACACAGCTATGGAATAAACCTGAGCAACAGAAAAGGTAGACTATATGAGAAAAACTCCCTATCTCTTAGGAATGTCAGAGTTTTCCATGGAACACCATTCTACTGGCACCAAACTGTAGGCAGTAGTAGGAGCAAGTGAGGTAGCAGGGAGATGGTAAGGTCAAGCCTCTGCTCTGCACATCAAGGTGGCTTAGCTTGAGAGCACACTAGCAATGCCTGTTTGAAGGGGAGCCTCACTAGACTCAGTGGAGTTCTTTTAATTGCATATCAACTCCAGATAATGTCACTCATGCTTTGAGCTTCTCCCTATTCACAATGTGGCTCAGCCTCCCAAGAGACATTGGAGGGTCCTAGCTCCATGTTTCCCAAACTTTTTGAGTGAGATCCCCCCCTAGTTAACACTATGTAAACCATTCACCCCCTCATTGGCCATAAACATATATAACCCCTATAAAAATATAATAATAACAACACTAAATTGAATAATTAATAAATTACTTTTGTCTGAGTAAGAAACTAAACTTTCCCTGGTGCAGCTGCCATTGCATGACCCACATGTCCCTGCTTCTTTCCATCTTCATGGACTGAGAGCAGGGCTGTAACTAGAGTGGGGCAACTGGGGCTTTGCCCCAGGTGCCATATTTTAGAGGGCAATTTCAGTCGAATGGTTCCATTTCACTGATCGATTTGAGGGTGTGTTTCATGCTAGTTGCCCCAGGTGCCAAAATACCCAATTCTGGCACTGACTGTGGGTAATGGAGTCAGGGGCACCACTGGTGTCTGGCATACAGGGCACATGGACCAAGTCCCAGTGCCAGTGCCCCAAATGTCCAAAGAAGCCCCTGCCTCTTCCGTCCCAGTCCCCAGCCAGAGATCTAGGGCCTGGCTGCCAGTGGTGGTGACTGCCTCTCCCAGCCCCGTCCCAGGCCTGGCCACCTACGGAGACACCCATAACTCCCTGTCCCTGGATCGGGCCCAGGTGGAGAATCAGGGCTTTGAGGGGTGGGTGGGCAGTGACGCTCCTGAATGGAGGCAATATCTGGCAGACAGGCTGGGGCTACTGGTTCACAGCCCACTGGAGCAGCACTGTCCATAAATACCTACAAATGGAGGGGAAATCTGATACCAAAAGGTTTATTAATCTAGAAGACAAAGGCATAATAAAATTTGACTCTGTGGCTCATCGAAGTTCCAACTACATGTAAAATGTAAAATTTTGAGTGAAGTGAACCCCTATTACAGATTACTGAAGGATGTGGTAAATTCTTCACATGAAGTCTTTATATCAAGGTTCTGTTTCTTTCTAAAAGATAGGCCCAGTTCAACCACAAGTTATTCTATGGATTGTGTTATGTAAGGCATCAGACCAGATGATCCTAATGGTCCCTTTTGTTCTTAAGAATCTATGAAACCTAAACTGTTAGAAGCTGTTTCTGTTATAATCTTCAAGTCCTGTTCATTCTTATATATAAAATGGAAAAACAATAGTCAGCTAGATTCACAGTTATAGTAACCTCTTTAGAACTAATTACATTTCATTCGCATCCAGGAAACATATTTATCCAGCATATACTACCATGCCTGGCATTTCCTGACATTGCATACCTTTGAATGGATATTTTATTAAAAACTTTTACCAGAACTCATATGTATTTTGGAAGCAATTTTTATAAAAATACTACAGAACTCCATGTTTATCTTTATAATAAAGTGTATTTGACCATTACTGTAAAATACCATAATACTTTTTGTAAAACAAGGGAAGAGGAAATAAACAAATAGAAGTATTTCTTGGAATGTGCTCAAAGGGGAAAAAAAAGAGTTAAACATTATTATCAGAAGCTGCATTTTTAAAAAGATTAACCAGCTTATATTTTTTTAATTTACATTCTCATTTTAATAAAAATATTATATGTTAATTTATAGTTATTTACTTTTCAATATTTTAGGGCTGCCAAATGATAAAAAAGGTGAGAATTAAGAAAAAAGTTGTGATTAAAGGCACTGTTAAACAATTAGAATATACTCATTTAAATTTATTATAAATCTTTTTAGATGTTTTTCTACATTTGGAAATCTGTTGATTTCAATTAAAATACAGAATACAAAGTGTACAAGTGCTCATTTGATATTATTATTTTATTACAAATATTTGCACTGTAAAAAAGATGAAAAGAAGTAGTATTTTTCAATTCACCTCATACAAGTAGTGTAGGGCTATCTCTTTAGCATGAAACTGCAACCTACTATAATAATAACAGTAATAATAATAATAATAATAATAATAATAATAATAATAATAATAATTCACAAAACTTCACTCAAAGACAAAACAATGTAAAACTTTAGAGGATATAAAGTGAAATATGAAGGGGCATATGAATATTTAGGTTGTCTAACACTTAAATGCCTTGCAAAGCCAGCCAGCTACAACAGTGCCATGCAAATGCCTGTTCTCACTTTCAGGTGACATTATTAATAAGAAGCAGGCAGCATTACCTCACATAAATGTAAACAAACTTGTTTGTCTTACTGATTGGCTGAACAAGAAGTAGGACTGAATGGACTTATATGGGGTGAATTGAAAAATACTAATTTTTATTTATTTTTTGCAGTGTTCATTTGTCTTGCATTATTAGCTTGCATTAACCACAATTAATTGATAGTCCTTATATTTTTGGCATTTCTGTGGAAATGAAAAAGTGACAGACTTTGAGTCTTCCTCTTTCTCTTAGACCAGTGTAAATCAGGAGTAACTCCCCTAAAGTCAATTGAGTTATACCCAGTAACTATAGTAATTGAGATCAGAATCCTGCCCGTAGTGTGGGAGAGGAAGATGAATATGATCTAGTAGATTACTACTTTCTATATCAAACCAGTCTCCTCTGTCTTCTTGCTTTTTGTGTGTTTGTTAATTCAAGTATTAGGTTTGAGTGATCCACAGAATACAGGCAAGATGAGAAAAATATATTAATTTACAGTGGGGTCATTTTTCTTTCACACCTGCTCAGTTATTTAGAAGCATATTCTCTATATATGTTCCATGTGTGATTATAAGTTATAACCCTTATTCTATTTCTTTAGTTTATTCTGGAAAATATTGGTTTTCTTGCCGTAGAACACCAGTTATATGCAGCCCATGTAATCAGGTATAACAATACATTATGCACCCTTGTCACACACCTTGTTCATACTCATTGAATATGTGAATGCCAAGAAATGGCTATACCATCAAATTACAGTCATATTAGAAATGACCATTTTACTGTGCACATAAAATTTGCCCTTCACTCATTCCCAGATATCCTGCTTTTCTCCCTGAAAGAGAATTATGGGATACCAAATAAATATGAAATATACACAGCACAACATAGCAGGACTTCTTAGAGACATTTAAAATAGCTTTGCTGGATCATTTCTGCTTCTGCCTTAAGGGAAGAAAGTATGGTGCTAAAGCATTCCATTTAACTCCAACTTAAATGACATACCCTCAAAATGTAGGTTTATGAATGGAGATGCTGCCACAAGTTCAACACAAAGGCTGTATTCACACACACATGGTTATTTCGAAACAAGTTGTGTCAAAACAACTTGTTTCGAAATAACACCTTATTTCGAAATAACATACTTCGAATTAACAAAATGTTATTTCGAAATAAGAAAAAAGTGGGAAACGAAATAGCAGGTTCACACTGTGAACCTGCTATTTCACTTCC
>ML681963.1:71712972-71865374 GCA_007922195.1 Podocnemis expansa | reverse complement strand
TGCAGGCGCTGGCCAGGGGACACCCCTCAGCACCCTGGCCAGGGTGCTGAGTGTTCCCTGGCCAGGGTGCTGAGGGGGCAGCCTTTGACCTGTTGTTTCAGAACGTCTTGTTCCGAAACAACATGTTCACACGAGTTGTTTCGCCCCCAAATGGGGTTTAACTTGTTTCGAAACAACACCCTTGTTTTGAAACAACGGTGCATCATGTGAACATGGGTTTTTTTGTTTCGAAACAACGAGGTTGTTTCGAAACAAAAGTGCTGTGTGAACACAGCCAAAGACACAAACACTGTGCAGTAATAAACACAAATGCATAGTTATATTGGAAATATGAATAATTTTTAAGGTGGTAGTGCACTTTATTCACAAGAAACAAGATGAATACAAATCAGTTACATTTTGGGGACAGAATTATGAGTAATATGTAAATAGGAGAAGAAAACAAACATCTCTATTGTGCATATCTTAATGTACTAGGTCCTTCTGCAATATCAGGGATAGAGTTTGTCTTATATTCAAAGGTTTATTGGGCCAAATTTTGATTCACATTACATTCTGAGTAGTCAGCTGATGTAACTGAATGACTCCATCTTTTCAAAATGTAATTAAGACAGTCTCCATTTTGCATCACAGAATAATGGTAAACTAGATATGTGCCAATCACATAGGGTATAATAGTGAAACTGCAATGCAGTTTTCAAACAGAGTGAAAAAGATTATCATAACAAACAGAATTACAATACAACACATTTTACAGGAGTCTGTTAAGATCAGAGAATCATTGGCTATGTCTACACTAGGGGCTTAAGTTGACTTAAGCAAGCTTAAGTTGACAAACAAATCCTGGACTATATTTAGAATTCATTAAGTTGACTTACGCACATGCTTAACTTGAGTTAATAACAACTGCCTTGTAAGTCAATTTAAGCTTTTAAGTCAACTTTACAGGGCAGGAAGCCCTGGGCCCTGCCCCCTGCTCCATCTCTGGTCCTATTCAGGATCCCAGAGACTGAAGGCTGCAGGGGCCCAATCTGGCCCCAGCCACCATCGGCAAGTGGCTGCAGGGTTGGAAGTCAGCTCCTGCTGTCCGCAGAGAGGGGTTGGGAGCCCAATCCCAACCTCTTGCAGCAGGCAGCACGGGCTGGGAGCAAGGGCCTTGGAGCCTGATGGGCTTTCTAGACATCTCCGCAGGCAGTGGGGGCTGGCAGTTGGTTCCTGCAGCCTGCAGAAAGGGGCTGGGAGCCTGAACTGGCTCTGAGCCCATTGCTGGCCACAGCAGGAGCTTCAGAGCACGATCTAGGCCCCAGCAACTTGCCGCTGTGACCAAGCAGCCTCAGAGCCTAGTCAGTTTCACAGGCTATGAGCCTCTGAAATTGACCAGACTCTGAGCTGCCTTGTCAGTTACACAGACTGGAAGCCTGTGAAATAGGCTAGGATCCGAATGCTTGCCAAGGACAGTAAGCGGCTGGAGGCCAGATCAGACTTTGAGCCTCCTGCCACTGCAGGCAAGGGGCTCAGAGCCTGATTGGGCTCCCACCCCTTCTTGCAGGGACAGTAGCCAGATCCTTGCCCCCTCTGCCTGCAGAAGGGGGCTGGGAACCTCATACGGCTCCCAGCCCATCTCCACAGGCTGCAGAAAGTGGCAGCCAGTTACCACTTACTGCAGAAAGGCTCAGAACCCCATCAGGCTCCCAGTCCCTCTCTGCAGGTGGCAGGAGCTGGGTCCCAACCCCACAGCCTGCTACAAGGAGTTGGGAGCCAGATTCAGCTCCCTGCAGCTTGCCAGGATAGCTGGGGCTGGATTGGGGCCCACAGGCAATTGCACTCCATAACCCTAGTTGGGACTGGGGGTGGGGCAAGGGGTGGAGCTGCCCCAGGTATGCCTGCACTATGTCCAGTGCCGACATACCCTGAAGTCAACTTAACAAGGTCAACTTAAAGTTGATCTTGTTAAGTCAACTTCCCAGAGCCCCCCAGTGTAGACATGGCCATAGAATCATTGGGTTGGAAGGGAGCTCATGAGGTTATCTAGTCGAACCCACTGCTAAAAGCAGGACTGCTCCCACTAAATCAGGGGGTCTCAAACTCAAATCACTACAAGGGCCGCATGAGGGCTAGTAGAAGGCTGCATGAGGAGTAGTACATTAGTGTGAGGGCCACACCACTGAAACCTTTTCAAACAATAATATTGCAAAGATCACTAACAATAGCATTGTTGCAGGCCACAGGAAATAGCCTTAGGGGCTGCATACAGCCCACGAGCAGCGTGTTTGATACCCCTGCACTAAATCATCACAGCCAGGGTTTTGTCTAACTGGGCCTTAAATGTTTCCAAAGATGGAGATTCCACCACCTCCCTCCATAACACATTGCAATGCTTCACCACCCTCCTAGTGAGAAAGTTTTTGCTAGCATCAAATACTGACTGCCCCAGCTGAGGCTTGAAACCATTGCTATTTGTTCTATCCTCTGTTACTACTAAGAACAGTCTAGCTCCCTCCACTTTGGAGCACCCCTTCAAGCAGTTGAAGGTTGCTATCAAATCCCACCTCAGTCTGCTCTTCTGCAAACTAAATAAGCCTAGTTCATAGAATCATAGGGTTGGAAGGGACCCCACGAGGTCATCTAGTCCAACCCCCTGCCAAAAAAGCAGGACCACTCCCACTAGATCATCCCAGCCAGGGTTTTGTCCAGCTGGGCCTTGAACACCTCCAAAGATGGAGATTCCACCACCTCCCTAGATAGCTTATTCCAATGCTTCACCACTCGCCTAGTAAGAAAGTTTTTCCTAATATCCAGCCTGGACCTCCCCAGCTGTAACTTGAAACAATTGCTCCTCGTTCTGTCCTCTGTTACCACTGAGAACAGTCGAGCTCCCTCCTCCTTGGAGCAACCCTTCAAGTAGTTGAAGGTTGCTATCAAATCCCCCCTCAGTCTTCTCTTCTGCAGGCTAAATAAGCCTAGTTCCTTCAGTCTTTCTTCATAGGGCTTGTGCTCCAGCCCTTTGATCATTTTGGTTGCCCTCCTCTGGACTCTCTCTAATTTGTCCATGTCCTTTTTGTAGTGGGGAGCCCAAAACTGGACACAGTATTCCAGATGTGGCCTCACCAGTGCAGAATAGAGGGGAATGATCACATCCCTCGATCTGCTGGCAACACTTCTTCTGATGCAGCCCGGTATGCCATTGGCCTTTCTGGCAGCAAGAGCACACTGCTGACTCATATCCAGCTTCCCATCCACCATGACTCCCAGGTCCTTTTCTCCAGTGCTGCTATTTAGCTGTTCACTCCCCAGCCTGTAGCAGTACGTGGGGTTTTTTCGTCCCAAGTGCAGGATTTTGCACTTGTCCTTGTTGAACCTCATGAGATTTCTATTGGCCCACTGTTCCAATTTATCTAGGTCTCCCTGAATCCTATCCCTCCCCTCCAGGGGTGTCTACCGTTCCCCCCAGTTTGGTATCATCCGCAAACTTACTAAGTGTGCAATCTATCCCATCATCCAGGTCATTAATGAAGATGTTGAACAGAACTGGCCCCAGGACTGACCCCTGGGGCACACCACTCGTTACTGGTTGCCAACTTGACGTGGAGCCATTGATTCCTACATGCTGAAACCGTTGATCTAGCCAGTTTTCTATCCACCATACAGTCCATGCATCCAACCCATACTTCCTTAATTTGCCAATGAGAATGCTGTGGGAAACTGTATCAAAAGCCTTGCTAAAGTCGAGGTATATCACATCAACGGCTCTTCCTGCATCCACAAATCCAGTCATCTCATCATAGAAGGCGATGAGGTTGGTCAAGCATGATTTACCCTTGGTGAATCTATGCTGACTGTTCCTGATCACTCTATTTTCCTCCAAGTGTTTCAGGATGGATTCTTTGAGAACCTGCTCCATGATTTTTCCAGGGATTGAGGTGAGGCTGACAGGTCTGTAATTCCCTGCATCCTCCTTTTTCTCTTTCTTGAAGATCAGCACTATATTTGCTTTTTTCCAGTCCTCTGGCACCTCCCCTGTTTGCCATGAGTTTTCAAAGATAATGGCCAACGGTACTGCTATCTCTTCAGCCAGCTCCCTCAGCACCCTCGGATGCAGTTCATCCGGCCCCATGGACTTGTGCACAACTAGCTTCTTTAAGTAGTCGCTAACCTGACCTTCTGTCACCGAGGGCCTCTCTTCTTCTCTCCAATCTACCGTACCTAGCGTTGTGGGCTGGGAGCTGACCCTGCCTGTGAAAACTGAAGTAAAAAAAGCATTGAGCACTTCAGCTTTTTCCTCATCCTCTGTCACAAGGATACCTGCCCCATTCAGTAAGGGACCTACACTATCCCTGATCCTCTTCTTGTTATTGATATACTTGTAGAACCCCTTCCTGTTATACTTCACATCCCTTGCTAGCCGCAACTCTATTTGTCCACTGGCCTTTCTGATTTTATCCCTGCAGTCCTGAGCAATGTCTTTATATGCCTCCTTAGTCATCTGTCCTAGCTTCCACTTCCTGTAAGCTTCCTTTTTATGCTTCAGCTCAGTGCAGAGCTCTCTGTTAAGCCACTCTGGGCGCCTTCCACATTTGCTGTACTTTCTCTTTATTGGACTGGTATCTTCCTGTGTCCTTAGCAGGGTTTCTTTAAAATGCAGCCAACTCTCTTGGACACATTTCCCCTTCAAATCAGCCTCCCAAGGGATTCTGCCCATCATTTCCCTGAGGGAGCCAAAATCTGCTTTTCTGAAGTCCAGGGTCTGCATTTTGCTTCTTTCCTCTAATCAGCATTTTGAACTCAGTCATCTTATGGTCACTGCTACCCAGGTTGCCATTCACTTCTACTTCCCTGATCAATTCTTCTCTATTTGTGAGCAGCAGGTCGAGAGGTGCAAGGCCCCTAGTTGTTTGCTCCAGCATTTGTACCAGAAAGTTGTTCTCAACACGCTCCAAAAACTCCCTGGATTACCTGTGCACTGCTGTATTAGCCTCCCAGCAGATGTCAGGGTAATTGAAGTCCCCCATGAGAACCAGGGTCTGTGATCTAGAAACTTCTGCCAGTTGTCCATAGAATGCTTCATCAACCTCCTCCTTCTGGTCTGGTGGTCTGTAGCAAACACCCACCACGATATCCTCCTTGTTGCTCTCCCCTCTAAACTTAACCAACAAACTTTCAACTGGCTTGTTTCCACTTTTATAATGAAGCTCTGAGCAGTCATAGAGCTCTTTTACATATAGTGCTACTCCTCCCCCTCTCCTTTTCTGCCTCTCCTTCCTGAACAGTTTATACCCATCTATAGCAGAGCTCCAGTCATGCAAACCATCCCACCACGTCTCTGTTATCCCAATAATATCATAGTTCTTTGTCTGAACCAGTACTACCAATTCTTCCTGCTTGTTTCCCAGGCTCCTTGCATTCGTGTATAGGACCTAAGATACCAGGCCCATTGCCCTACTTTCCCATTTTGATTTTCAATTCTATTGTATCTGCCTCCCTGCATTTTCTCTCAGTGTTGACCTCCCCCACTTGCCTCAGGTATTAGGGCTTCATTAGAGCATCTAAGATATTTATTTGATTTCCCCTGCATGTACCAACTACCCTCTCTTCTATCCCTGGAGTTACAGCCCTGGCACCCCCCAAGTTCCATCCCTTCCCCCTGGTCTCCCACATCATCACTTACCTGTGAGCTTTGGTCTCCTTCCCCCGTCAGACCTAGTTTAAAGCCCTCCTCACTAGGTCAGCCAGTATGTGTCCAAATATGCTCTTTCCCTTCCTCAAAAGATGGAGTCCATCTCTGCCTAGCAGTCCTTCTTCCTGAAACAGCAACCCATGGTCAAGGAAGCCAAAGCCCTCCTGATGACACCATCGTCGCAGCCAGATGTTCATCTCCAGGATGCATCTGCCTCTGCTCAGGCCCCTACCCTTGACCAGAAGAATCAAGGAGAACACCACCAGTGCTCCAAACTCCTTCACCCATGCTCCCAGAGCCCTGAAGTCACCTTTGATCTGCTGAGGATCACCTTTCGCAGTATCATTGGTTCCCACATGGATGAGAAGCATGGGGTAGTAGTCAGAGGGGTGGATGATTCTCGACAGTCCCTCCATAATGTCTCGGATGCGGGCACCTGGCAGGCAGCATACCTCTCGCGAGACCTTGTCACAGATGGGTGCCTCCGTCCCCCTCAGAAGTGAGTCCCCAACTACCGCAACTCTACGTTTCCTCCTAGCTGTGGTGGCTGTGATCCTCCCAGCCTCGGAGGTGCATGGCCTCTCCTCTTCCACCTCCTTCAATGTCTCTAGCACTGCATAACAATTCTTCACCACAACGGAGGGTGGGTTGTGAGCAGGGGTGGAGCACTGTCTGCTGCCAGAGGTAACCAGCTGCCAGTGTCCTCCCCCTGCCACAGGCTCCCCATCCAGCTCCAGTGTTGTGGCAGTAGTCTCTGGCACCTGGATAGTGCCCTCCTTCTTGCACTTCTCCTTGTGGATGCTGTCGAGAAACTTCTCCAGGGTGTGGATACTCCTGAGCCGAGACGCCTCCTCCTCTAACTCTCCCACCTGCCTCCTGAGAGATTCCACCAGCAGGCACCTGTCACCTCAATTTATCTCCCCAGCCTGATTGTCAGTGACAGGGAACTGCAGGCCGTAGTCCCTGCAAGTCCACACCAGGATCTGGGTAGAGATATCTTTGGTCAGGATGTCTGTCTGGCTACAGGCACAGGTAGAGGAGACAGAAGGGGTGCTGGCAGCAGTGTGGCTCCTCTTCACCATCGTGGCCTCACCAAACTCTCTCTCAAACTGCCCTATTTGCTGGCCTCTTGTCACTCAGCCACTGGCTTTTAAAGCCTTCTCTGCCTAGGTCAGCCCTTGCCCCTCGTTAAACACGCAGGGGAAGGGTGATCACAAGGCTCCTTCAGTCTCTCCTCATAAGTCATGTGCCCCAACCCCCTAATCATTTTTATTGCCCTCTGCTGGACTCTTTCCAATTTGTCCACATACTTTCTGTAGTGTGGAGCCCAAAACTGGACACACTATTTCAGATATGGCCTCACCAGTGCCAAATAGAGGGGAATAATCACACCCCTCGATCTGCTGACAACACTCCTACTGATGCAGCCCAATATGCCATTGGCCTTTTTGGCAACCAGAGCATATTGTTGATTCATATCCAGCTTCACATCCACCACTTGGGATTTTTCCATCCTCAGTGCGGGATTTTGCACTTATCTCTGTTGAACCTCATAAGATTTCATTTCACCCAGTGCTCCAATTTGTCTAGGTCCCCCTGAATCCTATCCCTGACATCCAGTGTGTTTACCATTCCCCATAGCTTGGTGCCATCTGCGAATTTACTGAGTGTGAAATCTATCCCATCATCCATATCATAAATGAAGATGTTGAACAGAACTGGCCTCAGGACTAACCCCTGGGACACTCCACTCATTAGTGGTTACCAGCTAGACATTGAGCCATTGATCCCTACCTGCTGAGCCCAATGAGCTAGCCAGCTTTCTAGCCACCTCATGGTTCATTCATCCAAACCATGCTTCCTTAATTTCCTGACAATAATCCTGTGGGAAACCGTATCCAAAACATTGCTAAAGTTGAGGTATATCATATCAATAGCTATTCCCACATCTTTATATCCTGCCTTCTCATCATAGAAGGCAATCAGCTTGGTCAGGAATTATTTGCCCTTGGTGATTCCATGCTGACTGTTCCTGGTCACTCTATTTTCCTCCAAGTGTTTCAGATGGGATACTTTGAGGACCAGCTCCATGATTTTTCCAGGGACTGAGCTGAGGCTAATTGGTCTGTAGTTCCCCAGGTCCTCCTTTTTCCCTTTCTTGCAGATAGGCACTATATTTGACTTTTTCCAATCATCCAGAACTTCCCTCATTCACCACGAGTTTTCAAAGATAATGACTATTGGCTCTGCAATCACATTGGCAACTCCCTCAGCACCCCGGGATGCAGTTCATCCAGCCCCATAGACTTGTGCACATTCAACTTCTCTAAGTAGTACCTAACGTGACCTTTCATCACCATGGGCCACTCTTTTTCTCTCCATTCTTTGCTACCAGTGTAGTAGCCTGGGAACTGACCTTGCCTGTAAAGACTGAAGTAAAAAAAGCATTGAGTACTTCAGCCTTTTCTGCATCATCTGCCACAAGGACACCGGCCCCATTCAGTAAGGCTTTGTCTACACTTAGAAGGTTAAAAAAACAACAAGAAGTTGTGTAGCACTTTAAGACTAACAGATTTATTTTTTGCATGAGCTTTCGTGGGAGAAGATCCCACTTCCTCAGATGCTTTGAAGATGGGTGAACTTACAGAAAGGAATGAAACTAAATGCAAGGGGGTGTAAAACATAGGATCAGGTCATAAAGTAACAGCAAATCAGAGCAGTTTACAGGCTCAAACCATGGGAAGCCTGAAGTCAAATTACCCTTTGTAATGGTCTGAATTAACTTAATTTGAACTAATTAATTTAAACTAATAATGATTAGTTCAAGTTAAGTTAATTTGAATTAACATGGCCACACTAGGAAAACCAATTCAAACTAGCATGGCTATGGACAGGACTTGTTAGTTTGAATTAAGAGAACAGCACCATGGGAGGTGTGGCAAAATGGCCCCCAAGAAGAGCCATCCCCCCATCCAATATATAGACAGAGGAAGGCACCCTGGGAGAAAGAAGGTCAAAAAGCATTAATTCAGATTAATGGTTAGTTTGAATTAACATGGCTACATTGGGTTAATTGGAACTGATAAATTGGAATTAACCCTTACTTTGAAATTAAGCCAGGTTTTATAACTTCAAAGTAAGTTTTCATTAATTCAAATTAAGGAATTCCTTAGTTAGAATTAATGAAAGCCAGTGTGGCCATGCATTAATTTAATTTGAACTAACCTTCATTAATTCAAATTAAATTGTAAGTGTAGATATATCCTAATTGACCTACACCATCCCTTATCCTCTTCTTGTTACTGATATACTTGAAGAAACCCTTCCTGTTATCTTTCACATCCCTTGCTAGCTGAAATTCCAATTGCCCTTTGGCCTTTTTGGTTTTATCTCTGCAGGTCCCAGCAATATCTTCATACGCCTCCCTAGTCATCTGTCCAAGCTTCCATTTCTTGTAAGCTTCCCTTTTGTGTTTCAACTCACTGGAGAGTTCTCTGCTAAGCCATGCTGGGCACCATCCATATTTGCTTTCTTCACATTGGAATGGTATCTTCCTGTGTCCTAAGTAGGGTTTCTTTAAAATACAGCCAGCTCTCTTGGATACATTTTCCCTTCAGAATAGCCTCCCAAGAGATCCTGCTCATTAGTTCCCTGAGGGAGGCAAAATTTGCTTTTCTTAAGTCTGGGGTCTGTGTCCTGCATCTTTCCTTTCTTCCTTTGATAAGGATCTTGTACTTTACCATCTCATGGTCACTGCTGCTCCCAGATTGTGATGCACTTCTACTTTCCTGATCAATTCTTCTCTGTGAGCAGCAAGTCAAGAGGTGCAAGGCCCCTAGTTGGTTCCTCTAGCATTTGTACCAGGAAGTTGTCCTCAACGCTCTCCAAAAACTTCCTGGATTGTCTGCACACTGCTGTATTGCCCTCCCATCATATGTCAGGGTAATTGAAGTCCCCCATGAGAACCAGGGCCCATGATCTGGAAACTCCTGCTAATTGTCCATAGAAAGCCTCATCCACCTTCTTTTTCGGGTCTGGTGGTCTATAGAAGACATGCACCACGACATCACTCTTGTTGTGCTCTTCTCTAAACTTAACCAAGAGACTTCCAATAGGCTTGTCTCTACTTTCACAGTGGAGCCCTGGGCAGTCATAAAGCTCTTTTACATACTGTGCTACTCCTACATCTCTTCTTTCCTGCCTGTCCTTCCTAAGCAAATTTATATCCTACCATGTCTCTGTTATTCCAATTACATCATAGTTCCTTGTCTGTGCCACTACTACCGAATCTTCCCCCTCATTTCCCAAGCTGCCTGTGTTTGTGTACAGGTGCCTAAGATACTGGGCCAATTGCCCTATTTTCACCTGCCAATTGTCTCTCCTGTAGCACCTTCCTCCTTGGATTTTCTCCTGGTCTTTTCCTTCCCTGCTCACCTCAGGTATTAGGGCTTTGTTAGGACAACTAAGACACCAATTTAATACATATGCATGTGTGTAATTAATTGATATTTTTATCCTTATCCAATAATATACAAAAAAGTAGTGAGCAACTTCAAAGTCATATTACAACTACAAAATATGAGCAACAGAAGCGGCCAAATGTGAGAATCACAGATTGGCAATTCAACATGTACACGTGAATCCAAAATGCTTACATTATCTATTAAGACAAATAAAAGGAAGAAAAAAAAATACCAAGGAAACTATTAAACCACACAAAACAACCATGAGCTCTGACTGCAACCCACAAAAGAGGAGAAACACAAACACAAATCCTGCTTGCTTAGATGTGAAGGACAGAGGCAGGATAAAGCACTCACACTTAGGAAACTCCTGCAAGACTGAAAATAGGATTTCAGACTTAATTCTGAATTTTCCAGACTACCATTGGACTTTCCTTGCAGCTTTAGTCTCACAACTGTCAATAAAGTGCAAAGGGTCACACCAGAAATGCTTTGAATATGTGGGCCTTAATCTAAGATATGAGCCCTAATCTTTAGAATTGTAATTTATACATCCATATAGTTAAAATGTTTGCCATTACAATTTTGGATTCAGCTTTTGTACTACAGTGAAACAAACAATATAATGCTCTCTCAAAGGTGACATTGAAGACCACCACTACATGCTTTCCACCACCCAATAAAATTAGAGGTGCATGAAAGTCTAGTTCTGTAGATGCGGAGAAGGCAGGGCTGGGAACAACTGGTTTCCTCTTTTCCAGAAACTCAAAGCTGAGTAACTACCCACCACCCATGGGGCTTAAACAAAGCAATGTGATTTTAAGAAAGTATTCCTGTTGCTCTGTGTAGTTGCAGCTCCCTGCTGAAAACAAGTCTGGGAGTGGTCAGCAATTGGTTGAGCTGCTGACAGTGTGGTTACTATTAGGGCTGGGAAAGCTGGGTTGCAAAGGACAGCCAGTAATGCAGAGATGCAAGGTGCCTTCACATCAAATCCTCTCACTCTTGAGATTAACAGGTTTTCAGGAGGAGCTTGTTTGGCTTCTTCCTCCCCTCCAGTGAAATAGCTAGAGGCTTTCCTGCTGGGCCAAGGCTATTGTTTGACTGTGTGAGGGAGAAGGCAAGAGAGTGAGGATCCTGTAGGTGTGCCTGAGTATGGATGAGAATGTGGAGGTAAGGGATATAGGAGGACAACTGTTCAGTGAGGCCATTGGGCAAGGGGTGATTAACTGACTGGGATAATTAGGTAGGTGAGGGAAGTGGGGGGCAGACTGGAAAGAAAGGGGGAGAACTGCTATATACAAGGGTGATGAGTTAAGTGTGGGTGGGGGGGTGTATAAAATGAAATGTTTTATATATATGGTGTGCTGATAGTCTTGGGAACTATTTATTTGTATGAACCAATTGTGTTTATTTTATAAAACATCATTCATTAAATAGTCTTGTAATGATTATAAGTATAATATTAAACAACTAAGCAAAATACAATATGTAGTAATAAGACAAATGACAGTAAGATATTTTATTAGTGGGTTGTTAGTGTAAGAGATGTAATGGCTTTCTGAAGTCCCTATGGTATTATATCCTACTTGGACATATTTGAATGTAATCATTACTGATGTATCAGATATTTGTTATATCAAGCACAAATTTTGCCAGTGGAGCAAGAGCAGATATTCAGGAAACAATTTGTTAAATTTGGACCTAGTGGTCATCATGGATCCAATAGTGAACCTCTTGAATTTAGTTTCTTTCCTGTCCTCTAGGTGCCAGCAATAAGGGTGTGGAAGTGGGTCCTCTTTGCCTTGTTGACTGTTCCAATACATTTCAAAACTTTTGAAGGTAGAATATTTTTTATTCTTGCATTAGGATGTTTTTATTATTTATTTTTAATATGGAATTTTTATAGATGAAAACTAGTCGTTTCAGAGTAAACAACAGATGTTTGCACCTATATTATGAGTTAGTACTGACATCAGTACTAAACAATAATAAGAAAACATGTCAAAAACCTTAATGATAAATAAATGTGTCAGTAAGAAGAAATATTTAAAGTTCAGTTCTGCTCTGAGGAAAAAAACAACAACCCTAAAAAGGCACATATCTTCTCCCAGAAATTTTTCTAAGCCCCACAGGCCTGAGCAGTTTCAAACAGTGGCATAAAAAGCAAGAATCAATCTGCCACATGATTTTTTTTTCTCACCTTGTATGTAGAGATTCCTCCAAAATTGTCCTTGCCTCAGATGCAGGATACACAAAATTCACTCCTAGACTAGGAACAGCTCTTTCAAACATACAAATGTCATGACTTCAGGCCTATCATTCAGCTTTGGAGGGAGGGGAAGCCAGCAAACAAACAAACAAACAAATAAGGCCAAAGCTTTATATCACCCTGTATTGACCTTATGTTCTAGGGCTATGTCTATACACAGGCAGTTAAATCAATTTAACTGAAATCGCTTTACTGAAAGCAATATAAAAATCATTAAATCAATTTAGGTGAAATTGATTTAACAGGTCCACACTGGAAAACTGAAATCAAACTAGCATGTCCAGGAACAGGACTTGCTAGTTTGATTCAGGAGAGGGGCATCACAGGAGGTGTGGCAACATGGCCTCCCTGGCAGGGGCCCTGGCCAATCCCATAAAAACAGGAACTGACTGCAGCTCCCTGTCCATTCTGGCTGGCGGAGACTGAGGGAGACGGGCATGGACACTGCCCTGCTCCCATTTCACTGCCAAGCAGCAGCTAGGCCATCCACTAGCCTTCAGGGTGCCCTTTTGCACTGGCGCACTCTGTTTCCAGACCCTGATGGTGCTGAGCCTGGGGTCTTTAACATCACATTGCTGGCCCTCAGAGCACCCTTTCCCCCCCATCCCTTACCCTGTCCCATCTGGGCACACTAGACTAGCACAGACTGGTGAGAGCGGGTAGTGCAGGGAAGCTGGGGCAATAAACAGTGGCAAAGGAACTTGAGGATGAGCAGGAAGCCCTTCGCTCTCCTGGTCATAGAGCTTGGCCCATTCCTGTGCCGCAGGGACACCTTGATGAGACCTGTCATCCCTGTGGACAAGAGATTGGTCATCACTCTCTTTGGCATCGGGAGGTCTACTGTCAGCACAGTTCTGCAGGAGGTCGCCAGCACCATCAACGTGGCACTGATACCATGCCTCGTGACCCTGGGAGAGCTGTGCCAAGATACTTGACACCACACACATCCCCATGCGAGCCCCAGAACACCATGCAGCTGAGTATAGAAACTGCAAGGGCTAACACTCAGATATATTGAAGGCCCTTGTGGACCACCAGGACATCTTTCTGCACAGCTATGTGGGCTGGCTGGGGAAGGAGCATGATGCCAGAATCCTCCAGAACTCCCCCCTGTACTGGGGCATGGAGATAAGCACCTTCTTCCCCCCGCATAACATCACTGTCGGGGAAGTGGCAGTGCCTGTCCTCATCGTCACCGATGTCACTTACCTGATTCGGCCGTGGCTAATGCACTCCTACATGGGACCCCTTGATGCCAGGTGGAAGCTTTTTAATCATCACCTGAACCGCTGCTGCTAGGTGGTGGAGCGGGCATTTGGCTGGCTGAAAGCCCACTGGAGGTGCCCACTAATGTGACTTCACCTCACAGAGGAGACCACTGCAGAGGTTGTCAGTGCCTGTGTGCACAATCTATGTGAGCCCCGGGGCCATACAGTAGCCTCCATCTGGGAGGCCAAAGTTGAGCTCCTTGCTGGCCATTTCCAACAGTAGGAACCTGTGCATGAGGTGCTGAAGGACATGCCATAACACACCCCTTCGTCCACCATCCTGCCCCTGCCAGCTGCCCACCCACATGCCCCTTCCTGAACCCCACTCAATAAATGCACAAGCACAATAGTATGCAGTTAAATATGTTTTATTTGCAAGAAGGAGGGGGGTCAGGGCAACGATAGGCCTGGGAGGCGGCAAGGGGTTTGGGATTGTAGGGGTGAACTGGGGGTGGGCATCCAGATGGGAGATGGGTATCTGGGTGGGGGGTTGGGGACTTTGGAGGGTCAGGGGGCACTATGAGGGGCCTGTCCCGGGGTCCTGGGCTGGCATCCCATGGCCATCCCCACGGCTGCCCAAGGTCCAACGGTGCCTGCAGTGAGGGACACAAGGCTCTGGGGAGGGGAAGGAGGAGTGGCTGGGCTGGCCCCAGCCCGCAGCCCCTCCCTTCTTCTGGCCTAGAGGGGACACACCAGAACACTGGTTCTGGGACATCCTTTTATTTTTAAGGGGCCCTGGAATGCAGCAATCCAGAGTATTGCCCTATTTTTAGGGGGCCTGGAATGCTGGCTCCCTAAAAATAGGAGGTCTTGGAACCATTCCAGGGTATTCCCCCTTACTTTAACCCCTAGATGGCGGCATCCTGGCACCTGGCTTGCTGCTCCCTCCTTCGGTCCCTGGCCCAGCTGCAGGATGCTGGAGAGGAACTTGTCCTAGGTCCAGTGGCCCTCTTCCTCTGTCCAGTGGTGGCTTATGTGCTCCATGAGACGGCACAGCGGGGGGGGGGTGAGGTGCTGGAATGAAGTGGGAACCTGGGTTACTCACTTTTGCCTGCTAGCTTTCATTGTGTGCTGCCTGTCAGCAATGAACGTCTGTGCCCTGCCTGTCCCTCTGCTTCCTAATCCCGTGTCCTGTGGGACATGGCCTCCAAGGCACACATGGCTGCATGATGCCCACAGTGGTGAATGGCAGTCGGCCCTGGACTTGGCTTGGGGAGTCTCCCGAGGCCATGTGCAAGCAATATGGCCTGCACGCTGTCTGACCTCAATGCTGCCAGTTCCAGTTACTGTCACCCTCCTGCTGAGCGGCCCCAAATGGGTCTGGAGCCCTGGCGCCATATGGCCTCCAGCACCGAGGCCCTGACTGTCCTTGCACCATGTCCCACCTCACTGCTCATGCAACAGGCAGCCTCAGCCCTGGCCTCTTGAAGGCTGAGAAGCACACTCACCAATAGCAGCTGCTGCTGTTCTGTGAGACGTCCCCTCACTGGGCTCATGCTTCATGGGGGGGGCTGCCTCCTCCATCTCCCCCCTCTTCCTCTTCCTCCTGAGATGTGGCAGCTCCCTCCTCTCAGTCAGGAAAGAGCTCTGGACTGGCTGCTGGTCTTGTGGCACCCCTATGCTGGCTGGTGTCACCCATGTCAAGGGATGCCACTGTGTCCAAGAAGCCTCCCTCTGGGGGAGTGGCTATGTGATGGGGGTCTGTGGAATCGAGGGCCCTGGCAAGGAGTCCTCTGGGCCCCTCCCCAAGGAAGGCATGGAGCTCCTCATAAAAGGGGCAGCTGGTGGTACTTGCTGCCCCCTAGAGCTGCCTCACTTCCCTCACCTGGGCATAGTCCTGCCAAAGGACTTTGATCTTTGTGCCCACCTGCTTGGTGGCACAATAGTGCCCCCAGACTGACATTGCCATGGCAATGTCAGCATAAATCTCACGGTTCCAGTTCCTTGTCCAGAACCAGACACAGATGTCCTCTGTGCCCCAAATGCCCATGAGGCAGCAAACCTCGTCAGGTATCCATACAGGAGTCCTCCGATGCTGCTGGGCTGAGCTGGCAGCATAAGGCTCTGTCATGCCTTCCTGCACTGCCTGCAGCACGCTCTGATTTCCAGACAAGGGGCGTCCTTCCTCCTTCCCAGTACACTGCACCCTGCAAGGAAGAAGGTCAAAACCATATTGAATCAAAATAACAGTTAAATTGAAATAACATGTCCACACAACATTACATCAATTTAACGGTTTAGATTTTACTGTGAACTGTCCAAGTTGGCTTAATAAGGTCTACTTTAAGCTGATTTAAAGAAGACTTTATTAAGCTGGCTTAACTAAGTCTACTAGTGTAGAGGTAGCCAATGGAATTAATTTGGGAGGGTCTGCGTAATGCTGATAAGCAATATGTGCCATATCACACCATCAGTTACTGGTGTTAGCCTGAGCCTGCTTGTTTCGGAAGCTATACAACCAACGGTCCAGCTGGCATCTTCTTGAATGTAACTTTTTTCTCATTATGAGGAAGTATGTCAATTATTTTTCCACTCTGGGGCTAAGAGAAGAATTAAGGCCTTCCCATTCACAATATAATTTATTACAAAGTACTGCTGCTAGGGAGTCCTAATAACTGAGGAAAAGTCCGTGTGGCTGATGGAACAACTTAGATTCTTTAAAAATGTAGGTGCAAATGGATGTCCAAGTGAAAGAGATATTTCAGACAAGACCAAAGGATTTGTGCAATATCAAGTGCAATCACATCTGCAGCTGGTTGCTGATTTTGTGATGCAGGCTACCTGAAGCCTGAGCCACCATCCATTTAAGATTTTATTTAGGATAAAATGTAGATTGGGCAATGAAAATATCTGCTTCACACTAAGCAGAATAAAACACATTCCTAAATATAAATTGAAAAGATCATTATGACACAGCATTAAAAGTAAAGCAAAATTAACTGACAAATGAGAAAAAAGGAAAAAAAATATTCACTCAGATCATCAAAAATCATAAAAAAGTGACAAGACAAATCATGCTTAAGCTTGGGACAGAGGAGAAAGATGGCAAAATGGTGTGTTGCCAATGGATCAGGAATGACTACTGATGGAAAATAGACACAGGTCATCAAACTCTAAACATGAAGCCTTATTCTGGGCAGATTGTAACTACCTCAGAGACGCCTGAGGTGCTCTCTCTCTCTCTCCCATTTTTTGCAACATCTGGGTAGCTAGTCAAGGCAAGGTTTTAGGTAAGTGGACAAAAAAAATTGAACAGGAAGGAAAGGTAATAAATACAGGAGTCACCATTTAACTCAAAAATCAAACAAACAAGGAGTCCTGAGGCACATTGAAAGACTAACAAATTTATTTATTGCATGAGCTTTCGTGGGAGACAATCTCCTTTTGTCAGATGCTTGAAGATGGGAAATTTGCAAGCGTCTGACAAAGCAGGACTTGCTTCCATGGAAATTCATGCAATAAATAAATGTGTTAGTCTTTAAAAGTGTCATAGGACTCCTTATTTGTTTGGCTGAAGTAAACTAACATGGCTACCCCTTCGTAATTCATCTGACCAAGTGGGTTGAAGCCCATGAAAGGTTATGTGCAAAGAAATCTATTAGTCTATAAGGCACACCAGGATTTTTTTTTTTTATGGCTACCCCTTTGGAACTCAAAAATAAAGAGTCTGCTGATACAGAGTTCTTTGATAATAAAGGTGAGAGAAGCAGGAAAGAACCTGGACTGATGAAGAGAGGAGGCATTGGGAGCAACAAAAAAGCCCAAGAAGCCAAAGGCGGAGCTTTCACTTTAAAGTTCCTATACTCACTATGTCACCAGTATATACTCACACTGTAAAATTTAAAAGATGTGATCTTCATAAGAAACTCACCCCTTTTCAACTTTTGAAGAAGAAAATATCCAGATAAATCAGAATCCTTAAGTTGTGCACATAGCTTTTTAACTAGACTGTGTAAGTGCTTGAGCTTCTCATTATTACTCTCTTTCTCACCTCCTCAGTTCCTTCTATTGTTTATTACATTGGTTTGTTGCATTTTGCTTCAGTTTGGATGATAAATTCCCTTAGGTCAGGGACTTCATACAGCATCCAACACAAAGGAATCCCTGTTATTATTGGAGTCTTTTTGAACTAGAATACACATAATTAATAAATTATGATCTAATTTCATTTTAAAATGCTTGCTGTTTCTGCATAACTTTAATGCTTTGTTGGGGATATGTGCCTGCAATAATGCCTAGCCAGTGACAACTGAAACAAAATGAGGGTTAGCCTTAGTTATGGAGCTTAAACAAGCAGAAATTCAGGGGTCTGAGTACAGTTTGACTGGAGCATTTGACTTCAACATGGAAAGGATAGGAGTGTCGGAAGTCAGTTTGTATTCATGGGTGAGTAATATTTAAATTACTCTGGGGGCGGGAGGGGGGAATTCTGTGCCCCTCCACAAGTGCAGAATTAATATTACCCACAGTTTTTTTTTGTCCCCCCTGCAGAAGGTGGAAGCAGGCTGCTCATTCACTTTTTACACATCAGGGACAGCTGGCTCACAGGCCAGAGTGCCAAGCTGCAGAAAAGAAGCGGATGCAGGCTGCCTTCCTCATAGTGTCTTGCCTGCATGGTCAGGGCAGGAGGCATGGGATGTAGGGAAGGGGATAGAACAGGGTATACAGTAGGGGCAGGCAACCCCTGGCATGTCTGCCAACAGTGGCACCCAAGCCCGTTCAGAATGGCATGTGGCACCCTCTGCAGTACCACAGAAATTGCCACTCCTGCCACCAAAAGCCACTCTGTGCAGTTTCCTTCAGGTGCAGCTCAGACACAGAGGGTCCACCCATGCCTATGCCTCCATGTGATACAGAGAAAAGCTGACTAGAGTGGCTCCTCTCTGTAGTGTGATGCTCCCCAAAGGAGCCACTCTGGGCAGCTTCTTTCTGCAGCATGCCTGGGAATCCCTGAAAGGAGTCGCTTCTTTTCATGGCACGCCTGGGGACTCTTGTCCCCAGGCACACCACCAAGATGAGCCACTCTAGGCAACTTCTTTCTGTGGCATGCCTGGGAAGCGCTCCCATTCCAGCCATGACTGCTGCTGAATTTTCAGGCAACTGCCATATTTTTTCAGCAAATGAGGCTACCTGCGCCAGCTGAGGGTTGGGGAGGAAGGACCAGCACAGGGTTTAGCAAAGGTTGGTATATAGGGTCCCTCCTAGCAATTACTTCTGTCTCCCTCAGCTTCTCAGTTCTTCCAAACCTTTGCATTGCTTCTCAAGAGTGCAAGAAATATGTTTCTGTATTGTAGTTTAAATTGATTGCTACTCAAAGTTCTCTATTAATATGCATAGTAAAGAATCTGTGTGTCAAAAAAACATTTCCTGAATCTTTTCTGTTGTCTGTATTGTTACCGACACACTTGCTGACAGATATTTTAAAATAAGTTTCCAAAATAATTGAGACTGGAGTAATTATATTGCCCTATGTTAACAAATCAAAAATGCTGAATATAGGAGAATTTTACAATATTTTGCATAGAATTTTTAATGTTTTGGCACAGAATTCCCCCCAGGAGTATTTCAGTAGAAATATCTTTTGTTAAGTTCAATAGCTGTTATAATGAGATCTCCCATTTTGCTTTTGAATTCACTACAAGGGTGGTTTCCTCTAAAGAAAGAAGCAAGAGGAGGAAGATGTTGCATTTAGCTAATGTTGTCATTTATTCAGAATTGCTTAGTAGGTTTCCTTTTGGGTGAGAGGGTGTGTGTGGAAGGGCTGTGGAAGAGTGGTTTTGCTGTTGTCAAAAGATGAAGTTATTTCCCTCCAGATTGAAAACCACAGCAAGCTGTTTATGCTGTGTGTATCTGATAGTCTAGCTATCTTTCTCATCTGATACTTAAGTAACATGTGTAAAATTTTCACAAGTATTAACATGACTGAAGAGCCTAAGTTCCATTTTCAAAAGCACCTAAGTGACTTAAGTACTATCAAAAACATACTGGATAAATTCAGGTTTGATCTATCCTTATGTTTGGAGGCCCTTGGAGCTATTTTTTTAAGACTTAATCTGAATCTAACAAGAGACAGCTGCCGGTTTTAGTAAGTTTCTGCTGGTACTCTTATAGGGAAAATTCTTATGGGATAACATGTATGGCAAACAGGTACGGCTTCAAGATTTCAGCTTTAGAACACGTTGGCTATGTCCGCACTTACACAGTTAAATTGATTTATTTTATATGGATTTAATAAAATCGATATAAAACCATTAAATGGATTTAAGTTAATCCATTTAACAGGTCCACACCAAAAATCCTAAATGGAAATAGCATGTCCAGACACACGACTTGCTATTTCAATTCAGGAGAGGGGCACCATGGGAGTAGTGGCAACATGGCCCCCTCACTGGGCCATGCCCCCACCCAAAATATAGACAAAGGAAAGCACCTGGGAAGAAGGGCAAAAAGTGTTAAATCAATTAACAGTTAAATCAAAATAACATATCTACACTGTGTTATTTTGAAATAACAATTTTGATTTAACCATCATAGTGATATAATACTAGGTTTTATTGTATCGATATAACTTTCCTTATATTGAAATGAGGGAGCTCTTCATTTCAAAATAAGGGAATGTTTTGTGGACCTATCATTTTTTACATCGAAATAACCAGCATTATTTCAATTTAAACTGTGTGTGTGGACGTACCCATTTACTAAAGACAGTTCATTCCCATTTCCTAATTTTCTTTTCTTTTCTTTTCTTTTCTTTTCTTAAGATATAAAATAGGGAGAAAGTGGTTATTTTCTTTAGGTCCTTTGGGAATGTGCTATCTGGCTTGTTTGTATCAGTTCAAGGGAATGCCAGGGTCTTTTGTACACAGACCCATTTGTCAGAGGCATCAGTTAATACCTCACATTTTACTTTGAAGTCAGAGAAGCTGCTGAATTAATAGTACACAGAAGGGTAGGATACTGTCCTTAAGACTGGAGCAAAAGAAGATGATGTTATTTATATAAAAGGCCAGTTGTCAGTGTCAGGTTAAAAAGTCAAGGGATGTGGATAGAAACCTTTGCAAAATGCCAGAGTATGAACCAATGATGGTCCCATTAAAAAATATAATCTGTTCAAGAACATTTTTTCAAATAAAAGAATGTAGTGAGTGGCACTAGTAGTGATGAATATTCTATTTTGAGAGTTATGCACTAAAGCAGTGGTTTTCAAACTTAGGGTCAGGACCCAGTACTGGGTCACAGACCCTCAGGTACTAGGTCACAGCACCCCCTGCTGCTGCCGCCAAATGACTGGAATGCCTTGTTCAAAGATGCAATTGTTGGGTCATGAGCATAAATAATTTTTTTTAACTGGGTCCCAAGAAAAAAAGATGAAAACCACTGCACTAAAGGGCCAATTAGCAAAGTATTTAAGCACATGCTTAACTTTAGAACATGAATAGTCCCATTTAAAGCAATGGGACTACTCACATAATTAAATTTAAACATACACTTAAATACATGTTTGAACTGGGCATAAAACTATAAGTAACATAGACAGTTTTTCACAGCTCTGAACTCATTTCAAAGGACTTTAATAAAATCCAGCAATGTTTTATCCTGTAGAGCACTAGTTTTCAAACTTTTTTCTTCAGGACCCAGTTGAAAAAAATCATTTATACCCATGACCCAGCAATTACATCTTTGACCAATGCACTCCAGTCTTTTGGCAGTGGCAGCAAGAGGTGCCGCAACCCAGTGCTTGAGGGTCTGTGACCCAATACTGTGAATCAACCCTGTTTGATAACAACTGCCGTAGAGTACATCTCACATTTGGGCCATGGAATTCTGCAATTGTGTATAATAAGGGCTCAGTCATGCAATTTTGAAGGAGTGTGAATACGCACATTTTACAAAGTTCATTCCATACACAGAAAGTTAAAATGAGAAATTTATCACAAATTCAAAGTGTCCATTTTTATGTGGGTTATAGGAGAAAATCCAGAGTGAACTGAATAAAACCATCCCACTAGTCTATCATGCTATAAACTAAAAGACCAATCTGGGGGGGAAAAAAACCACGTCTTTTCGTCTGCTTTAAGAATAACCCCTCAGCTCTTACATTTAGCTTGTCTAAATATTGAAATTTATCTATTAAATAGTTAAGAGATAAGTCTAGTATTCAAAGACTTGTTTGAAAAGAGAAAATCTTATCTGGTTATAATTTCAGTACTCCAGATGTTTGTTGCCATCTATTATTAATTATTATTATTATTATTATTATTATTATTATTATTATTATTATTATAAACATAATTCTTCAGCAAGGAGAATAGAAATTTTTACTGTTCAGTTTTATGTCCCTATAGGATTGTTGCATCTCACTGTTCTTTAAATATCCCAAGGTGAATGTTATGTGATCTTATCATCTGTAAAAAATAATCTGTGGGTAAAGCAGTTTTTATTGGAAATACGTTTTATCAGGCTTGAAAGTTCATGAAATCTCATCTGTTAACTAAGTATCATGCATGCCATGCTTCACATTTTAGATAGTTCTCATTGTTTTCCATAAGGGAATTACTAATGCCTGGGATTTTTAAATGGCAATTCAATGTGTGAACATGGTCTATACTTTGTAAAGTTTATCCAAATGCTTTTCTATAGAGTTTACTAATCTTTACTGCCTTTGCATATCTTAACAAAATGGCTGAAAATTTCAGCCATTATGGATGAGTTATTCAGAAAATCTGTGAAAGCAATTCCACTTGAAAAGGCTAAGAGACTGAATCGCTTTGATTCCACAGTAGCAAGATCCTTACTATTTTTATATGATTTATTGGGTATCTAAGAATACATTCAAAATGCCACCAACCACAAACTGAAAGTGAGCTGTGTAATTTAGACAAAATAATACTAATTAATTTTCACTAAAGCAGGATAAATCCCTTTCTCCTGGACATATTCCATGGTATCTTTGCTATTTTTATATTGTATAAATTATGAACCATTTCTAATTAATGTGAGCAATGGTAATTCTATCTATACTCCTTTCTCACTATGGCAGCTAGTCTTTACTAGTAATTGAACTGTAGTCTTAAAACAAGGTGAGGTCATGAAGCTTGTTTATCTGACACTCTGAATTCTATGCCTGCCTTAAAGGTAAATGGATGTTTTTTGCCCTCAGGGTATTAGTCATGGTCCATGGTTCGTGGGAAAAAAACTTAGGAAGTCTCAAAATTGTGTTCCTATTATTTCAATTTCTCTTAGACTTTATTTGAATTCCAAAGTGAATTTTCTATTATTCTTTTGTAGGGTGCATACAAGGGTACCACCAGTCTTTGAGGAGCAACACCTGCAGTTACATTCAAAGGCAAAACTTTTCCAAGCAGTTTCTGAGCTGCCTGGTATTGTCCGAGGAAGGATAAAGGCCTAGGTTCTTTACCTGACTGGCAGAAGCATTCCAGCACCAACAGGACTCTAAATGTTGTTTTAGAAGTAATGAGTCCTGCTGGTTTCATCCTGCAAGACATTGAAATCCCACAGGGAAGTGTGGTTAGAAATAAAACAGAGGGCTGAGGCTTTTAATGAGTTTCCTATCCACAGAGGCCATCAAGCTTTTATACTATTCATTTTATTTCTTACTGCCTCAACAAAGAATCCCAGAGTTGTGGGCAATACTCTTACCACTGAAGTGCACAGAACTTGGCAGAAATCTACACTTCAGTGATAATAAGAGATCATTACAAGAAATAAAAGAAAAAGCATAATAATAATAAAAAAAGAAGTTAATACGGAAACCTGTTTTGACAACAATGAATACAGATGAAGCCAGGAAATCTGGACAGCTGCAGTCATTGGGTAAGGCCAGGACTGCCCCCTAACCCAAGCCTACAGAGAGTATTGGCAAAGCTAATGCAGCCTGGGGAAAGGGGAGATCACCTTTCCTAGGTAAACTGTGTGAGGGTAGGAGGAGGATAATGTGCTTTCCTGAAATGTACCCCCTCAGAGCTAAATTTCCCAGTACCCACCTGCCCTGCATAATTAATGGATCCCAACTAGAGGGAGCCTCCAAAGAGTTAAGGATGGAGGGATGGTGCCATTCAATCTCTTCCTTCCACACCAGAGTGTCAAGATCTGAGCATGGAGGGGGCCCCTCCATGTGTGGATTCAAGAGGCTCTGTAAAATACTAATAGATATTGCCTTTCCTACATAACTTCTCTGAAAATACCTGTAAAGAAGGTCCTGGGGCAGTCATAGCACATGTGTGAAGGGGCCAGGTTTCCCTGCAGGTCTGGGTCCATTAGAGCCAAGCTACCAGATGTGAGAGGGCAGCACTGAGGCTCCAGAGTGGTATGGAAGCACAAGGTCTTCCTTCAGAAGGCCTTGGACTCTGAGGATACGTCTACACTAGCAAATTAGTTCAAATTAAAGATCCTTAATTTGAACTAATTAGAACCCCGTCTACACTAGGCTTTGCCTATTTCAAATTAAAATTTTTTTTAGTTCAAACTAAGCAAAGCTTAGTTCGGTCTATGTAGTTCAGCTGGTTCGTTCAAACTAACTGCTTAGTTCAAACTAATTTGCATATTTAGATCGAACTACCCCAGTGTAGACGTGCTAGTTCGAACTAAATAAGTTCGAACTAGTGGGTCGTTCAAGCTAACCATGGTTTTTTAGCTCAAACTAACTTCTTAGTTTGAATTAGCTGCATGCTTTTAGTTCAAACTAAAACGTTAGTTTGACCTAAAAAAGCATGACTAGTTTGAGCTAACTTCAAACTGCTTAGTTTGGACTAAGCAAGTCTGAACTAAGGTTTTAGGTCTAGATACAGCCTGAGAGAATATGTGAGGTTCAAAGACCTTCAGCATATTCCATGGGGAGAAAACACAGCCCCACTACAAGTTGCCTTCCCTTGGAATGATGTGGAATGGATACTGACATGATATGTGCCAAAGGGAAAGCTGTGTTAGTCTAGGTCTAGTTAGTCTATTCTTCAAAGCATCTGACGAGTGGGATTATCTCCCACAAAAGCTCATGTAATAAATAAATTTGTTAGTCTTTAAGTGCCACAGGACTCCTTGCTTCTTTTTCTGAAATGATATGCAGCTGTGGAATGGGGTTTGCTAACCTGTGTGATAAACAAGCTCTGTCTTGCTTTATATTTGGAACAGGCCAAACCAGTTCAAATACCTTAAGAGCCCTCTTTCAAATCTTTACTAAGTTTTACAACAAAGTTTGTTGTTGCCAGATTTGCAGCTCAATTTTACAAGCTTGACAGCTTTGAAAACCTTAAATAAACATCCAAGCTTTCCAGTACAAACCAGATCACCTGCAACTTCTGAGGCTCACACCTTTTCATGCACTGTTATAGACTTTTTTTACATTTTAATAGTCTTTAAATGGAAAGATGTGTCATCATATCTGAAACATTTTAGAAGTTAGCCTTATGAGCTATAACCTGTTATATGCTGAAGCAGGAATGTTGCACTTAATTTCATTTGTATTGTTACCAAGGAAAGTCCAGGTTTGAAATTTTCTGGACTTGTTACAAAACTGTAAGGAGGTAGTAGAAGAGATTGCTACAAGTAGTCAGAATCTGTTTTCAGTTCTACCTCTGTAAATCTGGAGTAACTACATCCATGTCAGTGGGTTTCCCATTATACCGTGGACTTGATTACGCTGTAAATTAGGAGCTTTCACATTCTGAGTGGTTTAAACAGAAGGAATTATGTTTAAATGGCTGGGATCCTTATGGAATTTTATCATTAGAAAAACAAAAACACATACCATGTATATTCATGTATAAACCAAGATTTTTGTGCCCGAAAATCCCCTTTAAAAAGGCCACTCAGCTTACACATGGGTCAGAGTGCAGAGAGCAGGCCCAGCCTAGGGGTTTTAAATCTCCCACCTCAAGCATGCTTTGAGCATGCAGCAGGGGGTGGGGGGAGTCCTAGCGTCTGTCTAGCTGCTGGAGCGGCCATATTGGGTTCTCAGCCCAGGAAGGGCTTAAAGAAGGGAAGCAAGCCCCAGCCTGTGCCTAGCTGCTGAAGCAGCCCAGTAAGGAAGCCCTGGGGGTGGGGGTCAGCTTGGGGAGCCAGCGTCCAGGCCCAGGCATTAGGGAGGGGGGTCAGGGATGGCAGAGAAAGTGGTGGCAGGGCCCAGGTGTTAGGGAGGGTGTTGGGACTGTGGGAAAAGTGGCATCAGAGCTCGGGGGTTTGGGAGAGTGTTGGGGACTGTGGGGGAAGAAGCAGCATGGCCCAGGGGTTAGGGAGTATGTTGGGGAGTCAGGGGAAGCCGTTGGCACAGGGTGGGGCTGTTAGAGGCCTAAAGCTACAGAGGGAACTTAGCTTATACAAGGGTCACCCATTTTTCCCTGTTTTGGGGGCTCAGAACCGGAGGTCGGCTTATCTGCAGGTCAGTTTATCCACGAGTATATATGGTAGTTCTCAGAAGCATTTGTGCAAATGGGTTTTCAAACTTTAGGTTTTGATATTACCATAGTTTGAATGGTATTTATTTATTTGTCCTATTAGTGTTTTGCTTTATTTGGCTCTTCAGTGTTGTTAATACTTTCATATTGAATATGAAGAAAGGGGCCTGATCTTGTCCTTCTTTCTCAGGCAAAGCTCTCAACAAAGTCAGTCAAAGTTTTACTACAATGACACATGTGCCATTACTATGTGGAACAGTTCAAGTTATTTTAAGGAGAACATTTGGAAACAGGAATGGCTCAACATTTAGTGATGCTATAAAGCAGAGGGGTATCATTCTGAAACAAGAATTTTCTTAGTGCTGCTGACCAGAAGATACATTGTAGTAAGCCAAATAATAAAGAGTAATAGTGTTTGTTTGTTTGCAAAATGAGCATTTAAAAGCTTCACCTTAAAGTATACTGTAAAAATGTGCTCTTACTAATGGTTAGGCTATAGTATTCCTAACTGGTGATATTCTACTTTTGTCCTATAATTAAAAAATACTTTAAAATGACTCAAGCATCAAGTTGCACACATAATATATCTAGCCTTTTCCTCTCATTACTTAAGTGGTTTCTCCCACAATCCCTCCAGTACAAATCTTTCCATTGACTTCAATGGGCTTTGCATCATGTCCATTGTTTGTTACACCATTTATTGTACCTTTTCATAAACTGGTCCCAGTCCCGCTAGTGCATCTTCAAGGACCAACTCCTGTGACCAAACTGAGCTCCCAGGCATAGGGTGTCAAACATGCGGATCAGCATTGTAGCATAGGGGACTTGTGGGGCTAGGACTGTTTTGCTTACGATGCCTATTACAACAGGGCCCCAACCCTATGAAGTTACTTAACAATAAAATAAATAATGAATGAAAGGGTTGGGGAGGTTGTTTTATTTTTCTCTGTGGTCATGTAATTATTTATGGCAAGCATTTCCTGTGTAAAATAAATATCAAGTGATCTCAACAGTGAATATTTTTTTTTAAATGCAAATATATTATTTAGTTAAGAATACAAGTTTAAGGGCTAACTAGTGTTTTGGGAACATGCTAGGAGATATGAAACACCATGTGCTTTCTATTTATATTGGTTACCAATCTCGATATTCAAGAGAAGAGTGTATAAAGTTAACAAGCAATTATTTGGCAAATTAGTACTCAACAACCCTGAGTAAATAGGAAGTTTGAAACCTATCTGTTATACAGCTACTTTAATTTGCATAGCACACTGGTGTGTTTGCTTTGCAAATACTTTGCAATGAATCATCATTTGTGCTATACAGTCCAAAGAAAAGCAATCAAAATTCACAGCAAGACAATGAAATTAATTATAACTGTTGAATTCTGTGGTGGTAATTCCTCCTCATGCAGGAAGATTAATTGCATTGCACTTTCCTTGCACTCCACTAAATGATCTGATGAATGTATAATCATTTACAGATTTCTCAAATGCTGAAAATTGATTACCTTTGATTAGCTCTGATCTGCACAAAGAGCTCTGACAGAGTATCAGTGAAACATTACAACATTACAGACAAAGTAACAAATGATTTAATTACCAGTGTGCTTATTAATGTTAGATTCCCTGCAGTGATCCTGGCAAATCAGGGGCCTGTAATAGACCTGTGGGTTTCACTGAATTCCATTAGGGTTTAAATAATATTTCTCACTATTTCTCAAATCCTTCTTTTCATGGCTTCTTAATAACGCTAATTAATTTCAATTTGCACAAAAATCCATCACCATCTTCGCAAACTTTTAATTAGATGTAAAATAAGAGAAGTCGCCGCTTTCCAAGAAGAATACAAATATGATCTGCAGTTGTGCATGCTTCCAAATAAGTTTTCCAGTAAAGGAAGTTATTTCTCTATGATTCTGTTTAATGAAAATTTAGAACAAATGTTGAATTGTGTATGTGGTCCAACTGTGCACTTTTAGCAGCAAACACAATAATAGTGGCTTAAACATGAACCAAGTGAAAAAAACAGGATGGTAAAATGTTTAGCTAACAAATGGTAAACATCATTTTAATACTTTTTTATGTATTGCCAATACATACATTCACTCATTTTGTTAATTGTAGTAGATAAAACACACTGATTAAGCAGCTACACTGTATGCTGAAAGAGTATTTGAAAATGAAAGAGCAAGAGAACACTAGCCCAGTTAGATACAGACCGTGATGAATGTTGTTGGCACAAACAAATCAGGCTTTCTAGGCTTGTGCTCATGAACGCTTAGATCAGTTTAGATTGGCAGCTTCTTTGGTTCTCCCTGGTTTTATGTCATTTTATATGACATTAAATTATTATGAAGCCATGACAATGGAAACCCAGATGATCAGAGAAGTCAAACAGAGCTCATATTAAGCTCTGTTTCTACAAGTGTTTACAGGGAAAAAAATAAATGTAGGTAATTAAAAGCTTATTTAGCACTGAAGAATTAATATGTAGACAATTTATAATAATATTTTTGCATCTCAGTGTTGCGAGAAAGGTGATGCTGTGCAATACTGCAGGTGTTACTATGTCATTTATAATGCACAGACTGGGAAACTTAAAAAATAGAGATATGCAGCCCCCAAGGCAGATGATTACATTTATTATATTCAGTGCTGTCAGTAGTTGAAAAGCTATCCATCACAATGAAACAGCAATGAGAGTCAGAAGTCTCTTTCTGTGGAGAAATATTGAAGTCAGATTGTTGATGTCAAAAGTCAAACTCGAGTTCAGCTATCTGTTTTATGAATCTGACTGAGACACATTGTGCCTGTGTTCAAACTGATATCTAGCAGAGCTCATTTTAGCAAATGTGTGATTTAGAAGTCAAAAAACATTTGTATGAGCAAAATCATAGCAGGAAACTGCTAGGACACTCATACATGCTATTTAAATATAAGAACTATGTCATTCTATAGTGTTTACTATTTATCTTCTACTAAACAGTAAAAATTTGCTATGTATGATATTTAAGGTTATTTTACCCATACACTGTGTAAATTAAAACATCCATAAACACTAGAAAAGAGAATTGCATTTGATTTCCTTCCCTGCCTCTTGATATTTTCTATAGGAATTGGCATATATAGTATATTTCTTACTTATGGTACACTGTAGATGTACTGGATTAGATATGTTACATTCTGCTTGCTCCCAAAGAAAATTAGGATACTTACACAAAAATATACTATTATGAAGGTGAAGTAAGATTCATACATTATCTGAGTGTGAGGATCCAATACAGGCATGTGGGGGGAAAAGTACTTTATAGTCGCAGAGAGACTGATTACATGTTTGCGGCTGGAATTGTCTATCTATATCAACACTAGCTACCATTTGCTGAATCCTGCATTCTCAGAGTAGAAATAGGATGATGGTAAAAGTAATACAGCAAAAAATGTGAAACATAGTGTAGTCTGGACTTCGCATCTCTCCTCCAATCTGAACTCGGTAAAAAGGTGAAAGGAATTAACTCCCCTTTATTCACTTCACAAGAACTTTAAAAAAAAGAAAAAGAACAGAAAAATTGAGATGAAAGATATTTATGTTTGAGAAACTAAAATCTGTTGAATAATACAAAAAAATAAGGAACTATATATATGCCACTTGGGGAGTAGCACTTAATGTAAGTGTATTCAACAGTTTACATTCAATATTTTTAAGAGAGTTTCTTTAAGAAGGTGCTTTGTATCTCAGAAAAAGCGTGTGTGCTACACATTATTGAATCTGCTGTCATCACTGCAGATTTAGTTTGTTTAACAAAAACAAGCACAGTTTGTGAATTCAAGTCAGGGAGATCCTTTTATTTTTGCTAATTTCACCATCCTTTTTCTTTTCTAGCACAGCCCTCAGGGTACATGATGTAATGGTCACCAATGTAATGGTCACAGAGGACAAAAAAAAGGGGTATCGTGAATTGCAGAACTGAATGGTATGTTTTAAAAAGAAAAATGTTTGTCAAAATTACTTTCCAAGTAAGCTCTAGGGAGAAAAACAAACAAACCATGCAGATAATATACAAAGCTTCCTGGATCACCTCTTTAGTGAGTTAAACAACAGCCCAAAAATTGAAAGAAAGAAAGAAAGAAAGAAAGAAAGAAAGAAAGATGGATAATTTAAAAAAAAATAATTAAAAAAACCCAATGGAGGATTGATACAGTGGTACCAAATGTAACACTCAGCACTCTGGATTGCAGGATCATGAGTCTGAGTCAAAACTCAACTTTAAGTTAATTGGGCTGGCATTGGGGCTGCACAAATTGCAGAGATAGGATATTTGTTTGCTAGCATGGCTCTCAGCCTTCCTGTGCATTTGTCCCCCTTGCTTGGTAGCCAGGAACTGACGCTTGTATTTGCTCTGAAGGCTTGTGCATAATTATCATTATCTTTTTAAATAAAAGACAAAGAATTAAGGATTCTGGCTGAGCATAAAATGAAAGATGAGTTTAAAATTCTTTAAAAGCTGCTCAGACCTAATTATATACACACACAAACAGTCCAACACACAGTAATGTATAGTAGTTGTTTTGGACCAGAAATCTCATATTCTATATATCTCACTTTAACATGTTTTCCCTCAGAAACAAAAAAGAAAACTGTCTTATAGTTTTTTTTTCAGCACTAATATGGTCAAAATGCTATAGCTAATAGAATAAAATACTTATGGTTATTGGCCTTACTAAAAGAATTGGCCCTTAGAACATTTAAACAGGCAATTGGGAAGTACATTTTTTAAAAGCATCTAAGCGTATGCATGGAACTCTTTGGATCCATGCCAGCAACATACAGCACAAAACAACATATGGAACTCGCCAGAGCCTAAAATCTCTTTCCATAAAAATTATACCATTCTCCACCACAATAAAATGAATCAAGGAGGGATGTTTTATGCCTCCCAGGCAGAACTCCATAGCCCACAATTAGTCTATATAGTCAAGGACCAAAAAAAAAAAAGTATTGTTTTACTTGTTGTATAATTATCTGTTATGATGAACTGTGATTCTGAGGACTATTGTCTTTAAGCTTGGATCTGTGTATGGAGCAGTTGTCTGGCTGAGACCCAAGAGTGGACCTTCCATTTAGAGTCTATGCTTGAGTGATTTCTCTGGTCTCTTCCCGGCTGGGTGAAACAGGGACTGTTTCTGCATGATTTCTTGGGTTGATGAGAAGCAATTATGCCTTAAATGAAGTCATTCATGTCTGCCATTTTGTTTGCATATTTTCCAGCATTCACCTGTTATTAAACCTGTCTTTAAACTGTAAACTAGTTTCAAGTAGACTTTTGTGTCTAACACAGATTCCTAACCAGAGGAAAACAAAGTAGATATAATGTTTTCTGCACAAATCACTCAAGCAAGAAATCCAATAAAGTGATTAAAAACCAAAATAGCCTTTAAGAATGTCCAAGGCATTTCTGAAATTGGAATAGATTAAGAAAATCATTCTTAGACACAAGCTAATATTCTTAGTTTGTGACCTTTAAACAAATTCATTATTGGGAAATAATGACCAATAATATACATTCTTATATCATTTAATCTGAAATGTGAGAAGGCTCATAGTGGAAGTGCATACCTATTTAAAGCATTTGCATATCAAGCAAGAGATCCCATTGTACAATTCAGTTTCTTTTGAAGAATGTAAAATCTTATGGAACATCCAAATTTTGCAAAACTTTTACTTCACAAATGCCTCAGATTACTTGAAAAAATTCTTCATTCTGTATTGAACTTTTCTAAGTAATACAGGCATTTATCAAACTAATAAAATAATTTGCTACTTCCACTGTTTAAATGCTCGGTAGAGCTTTTCCTGATAGCGGTTTCCAAGGTGATGTTAGGTACAATACTGATAAAAAGGTAGTAGTCTCATGAAAATAAATAATGTAGAACAAAGTATGTCAAGTCATATTAAAATGGATATACTTTATACTAATTTACCAAATCTTTTGTGTTGTCAGGTTTCCAACTGCATTTTTCTTAATGAAGAACACAAAATTTTTATCTGTACAATTTGTCTTTCAAAGTTTCGTCCCACAAACTGAATTACTTTACCATTATTTTCTCGAATGGTGAATGTAAAAAAAAAAGCCAGAAGAAGATGAAGAAGAAAAATATATACATCTTTGAATATATTACACAATGCCAAAGCTTAAAAACAAAAGCACCATCAAGTTTTTCAGGTAGCTGAATGACTCTTAGTTATCCATATACTTCACAGATTAACATGAAGCAAGCAGATTTAAGAAACCCTCCTTTTATCCTGGAAATAATGGCCAAGAACACTGAAACCTAATCAACAATACATTTGAGACTGATTTTTGAATTTCAGTGAAATATCAGTAGAGTTGCAGGTAGTTTTAAAGTGCTTAGTTTATCAATACTAAGCAGAAAGAAAAGCTTTCTGGGGGGAGGGTGGGGGAAGAGGATTGTACTAAGGTGACCTCTGCTGTCTAAAAAAAAGGCTGCAAAAAGGAGCCGCTTCCTAAATCATTCTGCAATCCTTACTAGGACAGAGATGGATACTGCTATGCTTAGAACTATCGCTAAATTGAATTTCATTATCGTTGGAATTACTGAAAATGATTTTAAGGTTCCTTTCTTATGGCACTGGAAATTTCCCCTGTTGTTTACTGCCTTGCCATTTGCGTGCAAATTCTGCCTGTACTGGGATCTCTGCCATTACATTTTCTTCACACTGAAGGGTTTTCTCCGCTCCTGGTGGGGCAAAGTCGTGACCCAGAAAAAAATTGATTCATGAATTCTCAGGGTGCAACTAAAGAAGACAGGAAATATGCCTTGGCTGAGCTCCTACTAGTGACAATTTAAAACCTGTAATTAGTTTGGATTCAAGCTACAAAAGGAATCTGAATTCAAAATGCATTAATTCAAACTGATATATTAACTTTAACAAACTAGATCCTTTATTATGTAGAATCATTACAGTCTGTTTTGCTAACTGTTGGAACTCAAGCTTTATTAACTTAAAAAGTACTAGAAAACGAAAGCAAGCACTGGGGAACACTATGTATGTGATTATTTTCCTAGAGAAACATAACTTTCATTGGGGTTAGTTAGCTTTAACACCTTAGTTATGGATTCTATTTTTGTAAATTCCAAACACCCACATGCAGCACAATAGCTAAGGCCACTATCCCCTGCTGATATCAGGACCCCACATCCCCTTTAGCTAACTCCCTGACATTTCTATGAACTACACAGCTGAAATGTTATACAGTAATTAATGTTGATCCTAGCACACACACAGCCTCCAGTACAAATTAGGATGGAAAAGGTTATCATAATATTGTGCTAGTCTGTTTGGTAGACTTGAATTGCTCCCTGTGGGGGACAAACAAAAATGGTATTTTTAAATTATATGGCATGAAGGAGAAGCAGCCAGGTAATTGTATAACAAAAAAGTTGGCACTATTGTGAACATTTCTTCTGAAAGTAACAAGTCTTGCCTTTTCAACATGTTGAAACTTATTAGGTTTCTGTTCCCTTAGGACCAGTTCATAAGGTTGTAGTATTCAGGTTTGCATACTGACTGAAACTTTAACTAAAACTCTGTTATCTTGTGGAGTTCAAATCCAGGTACAACTAGCAGCTGGATCCTCTCGAACTGTCAGTGGTGTCTGAAAAACACCCAGAGACTAAATAATTTAGATTACACCATTCTGACCTGTAGAATTGTTTAAATGAGTAATGCAGCCACTGACTGAAAGAGGTCAACCATCTGTAGAGGAAACATAGAATTTGGTTTCATTTCCAAACAAACTTTTGAAGAGCAGTACTGTGGGAGGTAGGAGAAGGTCTAAAGACAGATCAATGGCTTATCGGCTAAACCAAGGTTAAAACTTCTGTCCCTTGCAGAAGGCAACATTAATGAAAAACGTTCCTGGGAGAGTAGCTAGCACAAACAAGCTACTGCTACATGACTAAAAGTATGGCTTTCTGGGGAAAGCTAATGATGGGGTTCAGGTCCCAGCACTACCACACACATTTGACTTGAGGAGATCACTTGATCTCTGTATCTCAGTTCCCCAGCAGTCAAATGGAGATAACACCAGTTGGATTACATATTGGCTCTCTTTTTATTTAGATTGTATGCCCTACAGAACCATGACAATCTTTTTCTGTGCTTTTGTTTTTAAAATGCAATTCCTAGCATGAAGACACACTAATCCTGGCTAGAACTGCCTGTTACTGTAATACAAATAATTAATAGGAGCAGCTGTTGCGGCCTATTTCTGTTTAGCCCAGAGTCTGAAAACTGGTGAAGGAAGGAAATTTGGAGCCTTGCTCTTGTGGAGTGGGATTTTCTCCTATGAAAGCTTATTCAATAAATAAATTTGTTAGTCATTAAAAGTGCCACTGGACTCCTTGTTTGCCAATCTGCTGAAAATCTACTCACCCCTCCTGATTTCTCCATCTGACCCTCAGAAGGCAGCCTGGCTAGGGAAAACTACCAGCATTCTCCACCTGAAGAACTAACGATCAATCCATTGCTCCATCTCCCCAAAGCCTGTCAAGAAACCTATCTGCCATCACCTCTGTGAGGTTCTGCTGAAGGAAATTTATGCTGTTGTAAGAAGATTGATGGATGAAAGGATCAGTGAGTACTCTGAAAGCAGTGACTATTTGGGGAATGGGACTTTGTGCAGCTGGTGGATATTTTAAGGAGGAAATAATGGAATCAGTAAACATTCATGGCAAGGGAAGGATACAGAAGGAGGGAAGCTTTACTCAGGGCTTATCACAAGGAAATCCTATAAGGGAGCACTTGTGAAAATTTGGGCAGCACATCCTTGGGTACATATAGTCCCATGTATGTCCATAGAGTTTTACTGCTCTAGGCCTAATCCTTATTCCTTAAATTCTACATATGGAGATAAATTTAATTACTCACTTTATTTGGGTCAAGAAAGGAAGGAGAAACTTTTTTTTTCTGTTTTGACTCACTTGTCTTTTTGCAATGACCTCCGTGTTATTTTACCATTGTTTCTTCTAGCTGAAGAGAACTCATCATACAACACTAGATCACTGGCCCATCAAGTATTGTCTCAAGCAATCAACATCTGATGCTTCAGAGGAGGGTGAAAACCTACTCTGAAAGTTTATAAAGCCAATTGAGAAATGTTATCTACAGAGAGAAAGGAGTCCATCTGATCTCTGCAGTAACCCCTTTATGCCCTGAAGCACATTATTCATAGATTCTAAGGCCATAGAAAACAACTGTGATCATCTAGTCTCACCTCTTGTATAACACAGGCCATAGAACCAGCCAAAAATAATTCCTAGAGCACACCTTTTAGAAAGACATCCAGCAGTTTCAACTACTTAATTAAAAATGTCCTTCTTAAGCAGCAAAATTTGAATCCTTGTATTTTCTAGAAAAGTACTTGCTTATTCAGTGTATTTGAATGTATTTAGAGATACTGAAAAAGTGGATCCATTTTACATACCATTTGTTATAAAATCTTCCAGCTCTTCATCAAATATAACCATAGTATGTGACTCAACAAAATTTTCTATAAGGAAAGTGACATTTTATTTGCTAGGCAATTTTCCTAAAATAAGCAATAAATAGATGTAAGGTAGGCTTAGAAGGTGTGCTTAACAGCTTCTGAAGGGGGGAGCAACTAATCTGCATGGGTCTTGTATTAGCATGAATACAAAAAGCACAATTATGCATTTGCATACTGGGTGCAGGGCATAGTGGGTAATGGTATTTGGGGTTAATCTGATCACAGATCTGTCAATATTTGTAACTCTACTGAAAGGAAATATAAAATACTGTATTTTTGTGAATTGCTACTCTCTGTCTGTTTCAAATCTGTCTGGGTTAGTTAAAGGATAAAAACTACCCTTAGTTAAGAAGAGGCTTGTAGGAAAGGCGACTGCATATTTCAGCCTGAAAGGGAAAAAAAGGGGGGGGAGTTGGGGCTGTTTTAGCATATCTCTATTGTTTCCTCTGTTTAATGATAATAATGAATAGGCTTCTTCTGAGGTCTTTGTCATTTAGACAGAGATAACTATTTACAGCTACTTAAGGAATCACTGGAAGAGAAACAACCTCTCTGAACTGAATCACTGGAGGGAAAATTCTTTCTCTGAGCTGAGATCACTAAGGTAGAGCTATGCAGCGTGAGAGATTGGTGGGTAGAGCTGTGGATAGCAGGCAGAGCCAAGGGATGGTGCTATTGGATGGAATGAGTGGCTAATAGTTGGTGTTGGTGGACAGCTAGTGTGAAAGACACTCTCTATGAACCTTAGGGTTAGTTGGAAGCCTAGTTAGCAGTGATTCTTCAGATCAGTGCCAGTTTTGCTATTAAGTCTTGTATATTCTGTTATGCAGTGTGGGTTGTTGGGAACTTTGCTGTACTGATTAGTTAGATCAGTGCTCATTTCTGTAATTTGGCCTTTTTACACTCTGTTTTACTGCTATTAAAAGTTCTATTTGCTACACTCAGTCTTATGCTTGCGGCTGGGGAAGACTTACCCCTTTGGGGTGCCCAAGAAACAGTGCAGGATTCCCAGAAATCTGGGTAGGGGCTCAAGCCGGTTGGTGGTGCTACATTATTGGGAAAACCCTAGGTATAGAACCCGACCCTCATTCTGCCCGCCTGCCCTGGCAGAAGGTTTACCTAAATAAATAAAGCAAGTTCAGCAATTCTGTACTTTGAAGACAAAGGGTCTTATCCTGAAAAGAATGAAGTACCTATAATTTTACTCAACTTTAGTGGCTTTAGAACACCCTAACTCCTCTCAGAATCAGAGCCTTCTAATTTATCATATTTTCAGGTGCTCAAATGATTTTTGATAGGAGTGTTTTCCATCAGAAGACGCAGTCTTATCATACTCAAAATGGTTCTTCATAACGTATTGATTTCACCTTACTTTTTATTGGGGGAAAGTCAAAAGGCAACATTTCAATATTCTCATTTTTCTCATTTATTTCTGATAAAGTTTAAAAAATTCATGTCAAGTATTGTTTGGATTTGTTTCAACTTTAATGTTACATTTAATATTACATAGTTAATATTTGTATCACATACATGCTTTTGACATTATTGAAACAAATATTTTGATGTTTATAACTTGAAATATTCTGGAATTTTCATTTTGCTGGAAATTGATACTCACATTATTATGGTATTAAGGCATTATCACTTAAATATCTCATGATTTATACCATTTATACCATGATTTATATATTAAGCTAATACATCAAAGAGGTTGAAAATCAGACAAATAGCCAGATTCTAATATCATTTACATCACCATAAATCAGAAGTCAGTGAAGTGGTTCAGGTTTTACACTGCTATATATGGAGGAAGAATCCGGCACAGAGTGATTAAGCCTAGCATTTTCAAGAACATTTGGACAGGTGCAAATAAATATCTTGAGCACCCCTGCTGGGTCTCATTTGGGAATTAAAGACTCTGGGGATTTGCAGTATTTGGGTATTCACATGTAGTCTGAGAGCCCAATAGTTAAAACCTTCAAGGCACCAAGATCTGGGAAATGGTTGCTCAGATTGTAGTTTCATTAGGACTCATAAGCAGTGCACAAGATGCTCAAAAGTTAGTTGTCTCAGAGATATGCCTAAATGAGAAGCTCAGTTTCTGGTGCTTAAGGAGAGACCCCTCATTGGTTACACTGCAATATGCTCTAAATTGTGCTGTCCCCTGGAACCGATAGGGCCCAGACTGCAGGATGTAGAAAAGTGTCTTACACAGAGGCACAGCTTAGAACGGGGACATTTAGGCTATGTCCACACACAGAAAGTTAAATCTATTTAACGTGAAGCGATTTAAGTTAAATCGATATAACAACCATTAAACTGATTTAACTTAAATAAATTTAACAGGTCCCCCCCACCCCAAAAAAAAATTGAACTAGCATGTCTGGGGCAGGACTTTCTAGTTTGATTTAGGAGAGGGGCACTCTGGGAGGTGTGGCAACATGGCTCCTTGGCAGGGCCGTGTTGTCACCCAATCCCCTGGCTGGCGCTCCCCTGAAGAGCCAGTGGCAGAGGAAAAAAAGCCATCACTTGCTCCAGGGTCCCAGAACTCAGTGGGTGAAAAGAGATCCCGCCAGACTGGCTGCAATCTTCTGGGGCAGCCAGGCAGCAGGGGGATGGGACTCCGCACCTGGCTCCCCCCATCTGCTGGGTGTGGGGTGGGGCAGGCAGCCCAGCACGCCCAGCTTACATGCACCTGATGGGCATATGTGTCCTGCGCACACAGCATCCCCCCACGCTAGCACTAGTCCTGCCCTGCTGCCCGGCAGCTGTGGGGGGAGCTGGGTGGCCAGGCTCCCTGCCCCCAAACACTCGGCAGGTGCGGGGAGATGCCAAGCAGACAGGACTCCCTGTCCCCACTGCCCAGCCAGGTGCGGGGAAGCCAGGTGCGTGGGACTGCCTGCCCTGATGCTCAGCAGTTGCGGGGAAGCCAGGCACATCAGCCTCCCTGCCTCTGCTGCCCAGCCAGGTGTGGGGATGCCGGACTCACGGGACTCCCTGTCCCTGCTACCCAGCAGCTGTGGGGATAGGGAGCTGGGCACTGGGTGTTTCCCCTACCACTGACCTAGACAGATGGAAGGGGGTGGACCCCCCCTGCAATCCCATGCACTCTCCCTTCTGCCCTGGTGAGGGTGCTGGGAGGGGGCTTTCCTTCCAGGGTGCCATGCACCCTGGGGGGATGGTCAAACTGTTATATCAATATGTGGCTCATATCAATATAGCACAGCCACAATGGTTTATTTCAAAACCACAGTTTTGAGATAACCCTCATTTCAACCTAAGTTTTATTATAGCAAAAGGATTTTCCTTATTTTGAAATAAGGAAATATTGTGTGGACATGCCACCCTTTAAATCAAAATAAACAGTGGTATTTTGATCTAAAACCTGTGTGTGGACATATCTTTATAGTCTTGGCAGCAATTTCTTCTGCAGGTATGTGAGGTTCTTAAAAAATGTTTCTAAAAATAATCTTTAGTTGTGGCAGTCTGGGCTTCTTTTGTTTTTTAGATGGCTTATACAATAACTAATATAGTGAAAATACACTATGTTTGTCCAATAAAGTTATTTTCTCATCCACTTTATCTTCCTAATATCCAAGGATATCTTTTCTATGGGTCCAGATGATAAGATGTCATCAATATAGCATCTGGATCCACAGAAAAAAATGCCCTTGAAGATTTCCAGAGATATCAAACATCTCCACTCCACAATCAACCTTAAACTGGAATACTCCACACAGGAGATCCACTTTCAGGACACTGCAGTGCAAATTAGTTATGGAAATATAAACACAATCCTATACAGAAAACCTACTGATTGCTATAGTCACCTTTCATTCAGGACATATCACATGATCCATTGTCTACAGCCAAGCCCTAAGATCTATCTGCATTTGCTCTGATCCTTAAGACAGAGACAGACACCTTCAGGGCCTCTATCAAGCATTCTTAAAACTACAATGTCCACCTGTGGAAGTGAAGAAACAGATTGACAGAGCCAGATGGGTATTCAGAATTCAACTACTGCAAGAGAAGCCCAAGAAAGAAAACAACAGAATGCCACTGGTCATCACCAACAACTCCCAGGTCAAATGTCTCCAGCACATCATCAAGGACCTACAGCCTATTCTACAAGAAGATCCCTCACTCTCTCAGGTCTTGGGTGACAGACCTCTCCTCACTTCCAGACAGCCCCTCCCCCACCTTAAACAGATACCACCAACTACAGATCTAACAACAGAAACATTAAAGCAGGCACATATCCCTGGGAAAAAAACCCCACATTGCCAATGTTGCTCACATATCTGCATAAAAGACACCATCATAGAACCTAATCAAGTCAGCTACTCCATTAAGGACTAATTTCATCTGCTCATCCACCAATGTGATTTATGCCATCATGTGCCAGCAATGCCCCTCTGCCTTATACATCGGACAAACAGGACAGTCTCTTCACAAAAGGATAAAAAGGGCACAAATCTGACATCAAAAATAACCAAAGGGATAGCTGTGTTAGTCTAGTCCAGTAAAAAAACAACAAGCAGTTGTGTGGCACGTTAAGACTAACAGATTTATTTTTTGCATGAGCTTTCGTGGGAGAAGATCCCACTTCCTCAGATGCTTCAAAGATGGGTGAACTTCCAGAAAGGAATGAAAGTAAATGCAAGGGGGTGTAAAACATAGGATCAGGTCATAAAGTAACAGCAAATCAGAGCAGTTTACAGGTTCAAACCATGGGAAGCCTGAAGTCAAATTACCCTTTGTAATGGGAAAAGAATCCATAGTCTGGATTCAGACCAGCCTTCACAGAATTTAGCTGCATATTAATTTGAGTTCAGCTGTCTCTCTTTGAAGTTTTGATGTCCCTCGTACAGCTCTAACGACAGTTGTTAACAAATCCGTCATCGAGTGATTAGGAAGATGGAAGTGCTCAGCAACTGGTTTCTCTGTTCTTTGATTTCTGATATCAGCTCTGTGCTCATTCAGTCTCTTACGGAGCGATTGTTCTGTTTGTCCAATATATAAGGTGTTGGGGCATTTCTTGCACATGATGGCATAGACCACATTAGTAGATGAGCAGGTAAATGAGTCTTTGATGGAGTAGCAGGCTTGATTAGGACCTATGATGGCGTCTGTTGTGTATGTAGAAGCTCTTTACACCAACATCCCACACAAGGATGGATTACAAGCTATTAGAAGAACCATCCCAGATGATGACACAGCGCAGCTCGTGACTGAACTTTGCGACTTTGTACTCACCCACAACCACTTCAGATTTGAGGATCATTTATATCTCCAAATCAGTGGCACTGCTATGGGCACCCGCATGGCCCCACAATATGCCAACATCTTTATGGGTGACTTAGAACAACGTTTCCTCAAGTCTCATCCCAAGACACCTCTTCTTTACCTGCGCTACATTGATGACATCTTTATCATCTGGACACATGGCAGGGATGCTCTTGAAGATTTTCACAGAGATTTCAATAATTTTCATGACACCATCAAATTGAGCCTGGAACACTCCACACAGGAGATCCACTTTCTTGACACTACAGTACAAATCAGGGATAGACGCATCACCACCACCCTATACCGAAAACCTACTGATCGGTATAGTTACCTACATCCTTCGAGCTTCCATCCTAAACACACCACACGATCCATTGTCTACAGCCAAGCCCTAAGATATAACCGCATCTGCGCTGATCCCTCAGACCACGACAGACATCTTGAGGATCTCTATCAAGCATTCTTGAAACTACAGTACCCACCTGGGGAAGTAAGAAAACAAATTGACAGAGCTAGACGGGTTCCCCGAAGTCATTTGCTACAGGAGAGACCCAAGAAAGAAAGCAACAGAACACCACTAGTCACCACATACAATCCTCAAGTCAGACCTCTGCAAAAGATCATTAAGGACCTACAGCCTATTCTAAAAAATGATCCCTCTCTCTCTCAAGCATTAGGAGACAGACCACTCCTTGCTTATAGGCAGCCCCCTAATCTTAAACAGATACTCACCAGCAACTACAGATCTAACAACAGGAACATTGAAGCAGGCACAGACCCCTGCAAAAAACCACCCTGCCAATTCTGCCCACATATTTACACAACAGACGCCATCATAGGTCTTAATCAAGCCTGCTACTCCATCAAAGACTCATTTACCTGCTTATCTACTAATGTGGTCTATGCCATCATGTGCAAGAAATGCCCCAACACCTTATATATTGGACAAACAGAACAATCGCTCCGTAAGAGACTGAATGAGCACAGAGCTGATATCAGAAATCAAAGAACAGAGAAACCAGTTGCTGAGCACTTCCATCTTCCTAATCACTCGATGATGGATTTGTTAACAACTGTCGTTAGAGCTGTACCTGGGACATCAAGACTTCAAAGAGAAACAGCTGAACTCAAATTAATATGCAAGCTAAATTCTGTGAAGGCTGGTCTGAATCCAGACTATGGATTCTTTTCCCATTACAAAGGGTAATTTGACTTCAGGCTTCCCATGGTTTGAACCTGTAAACTGCTCTGATCTGCTGTTACTTTATGACCTGATCCTATGTTTTACACCCCCTTGCATTTAGTTTCATTCCTTTCTGGAAGTTCACCCATCTTTGAAGCATCTGAGGAAGTGGGATCTTCTCCCACGAAAGCTCATGCAAAAAATAAATCTGTTAGTCTTAACGTGCCACACAACTGCTTGTTGTTTTTTTATCAAAAATAACAACATTCAAAAAACAATAGGAAAACACTTCAATCTTCCTGATCACTCCATCAATCATCTGTTAATAGCTGTCCTTAGGCAATTGAGTAACAAAGCTTCAAAGAGAAACTGCAAAATTGGAATTCTTTTGGAGATTCGATATCTTCATCTCAGAGTTAACCAGATACTATTGGTTTTTTCCATTATAACAAGTAATTTTACTTTCCTTTTTCCCCTCACCTCCCTCCTCTGTGCTGTTGTCTACTGTTTTTAATCTAAACAACTGCACTGATTTGCTGTAACAGTCTGATGTGGTCCTATCACTTACACTTTCCTACATTTATTTTCCTCCCATTCTGTATGTTCTCCATCTTCAAGCATCTGATGAAGTGGAATGTTCTCCCATGAACTCATGCAATAAATAAATGTGTTAGTCTTTAAAAGTGCCATCAGACTTTGTTTTACTGAACTAGACTAACACAGCTACACCTCTGGAAATGCAGAGACAAATACATTAAAACATGTTACATTTAATTTAATTTCATCATTTTAATTTCATTCATGTGCAGTTGCAGATAATGAATATATCATCCAGATAATAAATCACACCACTTACAGTCTATAATATTTGGCCCATGAGACTATAATGAAGCATAAAATGCACTATAAATAAACCTATTATAACGGAACAATCCCAGTGGATGTGTTTAGTCAGGTACTTGTGAGACTTTTGCTCGAGTTCTAATTGCTATAAGTTTGCAAGGTGTATAATTTTATGCATTTTCTCTCATGGCTAAAGGTGCAATCAGATATTGGCCCACATCCTTTCAACAATTCACCTTATAGTCTCCTCCAGTGATGATACATCACTTCCTTGCATCAGGATACACTAAGGTTCTCAAATTGGGGGTTGAGACCCCGCAGGAAGTCATGAAGTTATTAAGGGGGGCATGAACTGTCAGCCCCTGTCCATGGCTGACAATAAAAGCCCTTCAGAACTGAGTAATCATAAAGCAGCAGCTGCTGACCGGGTGCTGTGAAGGCACTATTGGCTCCAGTAGCAGCACAGAAGCAAGGATCAGATGGCACAGGGAGGGGGTCATCAGCTTCGGGGAGACATTACAGCTTGAAATATTTTCAAAGGGAATTTCAAAGAAAAAAAATTGAGAATCCTTGGAATACACTTAACTGGTGCAGGAGCTTCTTCCACAAAGTTGACAAGAGACGGGACATCTGATTCCTCTTAATGTTTGTTCTGTACTGCATTGTTAAGAAGCTGGTTTGGCCTTCAAAAATGACTTCTATAAACAGTTATAATTCACTGTTTTTGCCTTTTACTGAATCCACTCATCAGAAGATTTTTCAAATTACTTTTTTAGTGTTTGGGATCTTTCATTTGAGATGCACCAGTTAGCGCATAAGGTTATGTCCACACGTACATGCTTATTGCTATTTAAGTTAAATCGAAATAAGTTAATTTGAAATCAGATCCTTAATTTGAATTAACTTAAATCAAAATAAGCAAAAACCTCAAATCAAAATAGCAAATCCAGACACAGGACTTGCTATTTTGAATCAGGAGAGGGGCGCCATAGGAGGTGTGGCAACTGGGCCCCCTCACTGGGCCATGCCCCTACCCAATATATACAAAAAGGAAGGCACCCTGGGAAGGAGAAGGGCAAAAGTGTTATTTCAAAATAATGGTTATTTTGAAATAATACATCCGAACCATTTCGAAATAACAGATGATTCAAATTAAAGTAGGTTTAAACTATTTTGAAATAACGTCTCTTGTTTTGAATGATGGAGCTTGTCATTTCAAAACAAGAAAACGCTGTGTGGACCTAATCTTTTTTAAATTGAAATAACCAGTGTTATTTCAATTTAAAAGATCTGTGTGGACATACCCTAAGTTTCTTAAGTAGTTCTAGCCCAACGCTCATGGACCCATTCTAACCCCACACTGTATAACATCCTCCCTGTGGGAAAGGATGAAAGGACAAACCACATGTGACAGAATTTACATCACTTTAAGTGCAAATGCAAGGAGTCAGATCCTATGCTGTTAAGTACTATATAAGAAACTTTGTAGTACCTGACCCTTTTCTGCTATACTGATACCCGCATAATGCTCTTTACATTCTACTTCCCTTTTGATTTTTCCCTGTACTTTGTTGCATATTGATATGAAGTTCATAACATATAGGATTTTGAAGCATACATTAACCTTTCACTGTATTGCCTCTGAATTTATATTACAATGAGACTTTCATGGGTTTTTCCCCATTCTGGTCTATAATTTCATTAACAAAAAAAATTTAAAAGGCTATCAGCAAAGACTTCAGCTACATCAAACAGTCATGTTAACAACTAATAAATGTCTTTTCTACTTCTCCTCAGCAACTGGGTGAATGTGGACGTAGTGTGGGGGCAGAGCAACTAAATCCAGTCTCACAAGAGGGAAGAGCACTTCCTGAAGCCCTGATAGGCTGCTTTTCTCCAGGATGTGGGAAAGTGGAGAAAGCAGTCAATAGGTATGTGTACACTGGAGGTTTAAGTTGATTTAACCAGGCTTAAATCAACGTAAGCAGCTCCAGGGCCACATCTGGATTTCATTAAGTCGACTTAAGCACTTGCTTAAGTCAACTTAATATCTCTCACCCTTAAAGTCAACTTTAAGAGTTAGGTTGACTTTATTAAGTCAACTTAAGGCAGGAGAGCCATTTAAGGTGGCTTTATAAAGTTGACTAAAACAAATGAGGCTCTCTAAATCAACCTTATTAAGTCGACTTTAAGTTGTCCTTATTAAGGTGACTTACCTGAGCCCTCTAGAGTAGACATAGCTAATCAGAGGTGGGTTTTCCACTGTGCAAGACTACGTTATGAAGGCTGATGCTTCTTACTTCCTGGTGAGTCTGGCTGCCTCAATGGCTAAACAATGCATTATTTACAGGAGTTGGCAATCCTATTTAATGCTGCAAGATTGGGACATGCATGAGAATAGTCCAAGAGTTAATAGTCACACCTGCAGCAGGAGGTAATGCAGAGGCATCCTACCTGAGTAGAAGCACCTGGACACATTGTACTCATCAGTGAATTCAAGGTTTATCAGAAAATTACAGCAAAACAAACAAGAGTCTTGTGGCACTTTTAAAGAATTAGACTAACATGGCTACCTATGTTCCCTCTAAGCTGTGCGCGTGTGCGCATGCACACAGGTTGTGAAAGCCATGCACACAACAAAATAAAGCATGCACAAAAAATTTCAACCGTGCTAATATTTTTAGGCTACATTAAGAAGGCAATTTCAAGTAACATGTTTCAAATAAGGTTTTTTTAATTTATAAAATCATTTCCACCATCAGATCAAAATAAAATTTAGATATTATTTGCATCATACTCACTTCACTGCACTCACAAGTTTGACCACACTCACTGGAGTGTGCACAAATTTGGACACTGGCTCCAAAACTTTGCACAAAAGAAATATTTTGCGCACATAGCCTATGAAAAATTAGAGGGAACATTTGGCTACCCCTTTGAAATTTGGAAAAGTACAGTGACTGCAATATTGCTTGATTGGCTATAGCATGTACTTACATAATGCTAGAGCTAGCTCCACTGGACAGAGCCATGCCCCTCATTTCTGCATCACCTTTGGGGAAAAAAGTTTGCATTGCTACTGTGGAACAATCCTTGTGCTCAGTACAACAATCTAACCAGTCCCAACAACTCTGTGGTTCCTCCAGAACAGCTCAGAGAAGCGAGCATTGAGAGAGACAAGAAAGTTTTACAGATAGCTTATAAACACTAGAGAAGACAAATAAGTTTGCCCTTTCAGTGACACCACGATTGGTGGTAGCCAGTATGAACAGCTCAGATGCAGAGGATCTATTTAAGCCTTGTGCTGCTGACTAAAACTCCCTAGTTGCTAGATTTAGATGCAGAGGAGGTGGCTAGCAAATGCTGGGCTGATGTTATTCATGTCCTACCCATGCATCATGCAAGGACATCATGTCATGGCACAATGCTATCTCACAACAATGGTGAAATTTCCATCACATCACTATTTACACTGTGTGAGATGCAGAGTGATTCTGAGGCAACAAGCTTTGTGGGTGAGAAGGGGAATGAAAGGTAGATGTGGTATATCTTCACTTTAGAAAGACTTCAGATTCTGTCTCAGATGACTTTCTAATAGGTAAACTAGAAAAATATAACCCCTATGGAGCCACTCTACAGTGGTGGCATAACTGGTTGGAAAATCATTCCCAGAGAGTAGTTTTCAATGGTTCACAGTCAGGCTGAAAAGGCATCTCAAGAACCATTCTGCAAGGATCAGTCCTGGGTCCAGATCTGTTCAATATCTTCACCAATGACTTTAGATACCTGCATAGAGAGTATTTTACAAAATTTACAGGTGATATGAAGCTGGGAGGGATTGCAAGTTCTTTGGAGGATTGTATCAAAATTCAAAATGATCTGGACTAACTGGTGAAATGATCTGAAGTACATAGGATGAAATTCAGTAAGGACAAAAGCAAAGTACTCTCCTTAAGACAGAACAATCAGGTCCACACATACAAAATGGAAAATGTTTGCCAATGAAGTAGTACCATAAAAAGGGATCAGTAGATCATAGTGGATCACAAGTAAAACATGAGTCAACAGTGTAACACTGTTGCAAAAAAAAAAAAAAAAGAAAACATCATTCTGAAGTGTATTACCACGAATACTGTAAGCAGATCATTCTAGGATGATTTAGCAGGAGTATAGTAAGCAGGACACAAGATGTAATTTTTTCACTGTACTCCACACTTATTAGGCCTCAGTTGTAGTATTGTGTCCAGTTCTAGGCACCATATTTCAGAAAAGGTATGGTAAAATTCAGAGGCGTTGCTGGCTGGGGGAGGGACCCATGGCACGGGCCCAGGCCCCGCCCCCTGGCTGGGGATGCGGCCAGGTGCTGCCATGCCACCGCAGGCAGCCAGGCCCCACATCCCTGGTGGGGGACGGGGCCACTGTGGCTGCCGGCAGCCAGGCCCCAGATCCCCGCCGGGGATGGGGCCGCCGCGGCTGCTGGCAGCTGGGCCCTGGATCTCCAGCCCGATTGGCCCAGAGATCTGGGGCACTGGCGCTGGGGTTCGGGGCATGTGCCCCGGAATGCCTGGCACCAGCGATGCCCCTGGTAAAATTGGAGAAAGTCTCGAGAACAGCAACAAAAATGATTAAAGGTCAGGGCTGGCTCAAGGGACTGTGGCACCCTGAGCTGGCTTTTGGTTTTGCACCCCCACCCCATGGGGGGGTGCAGAACCCAGTCTCCATGCCACCTATCTCACTCTGCCCCCAAGGTGGGGAACAGCCAGCTCAGGGGCAGAGGGGGCCAGCTCAGACAGGGAATCCCTTCTCCCACCCATCCCCTGGGCCAACTGTTCCTCCCTAGGGGAAGGGAGGGCCAGCCCAGAGGCAGGGAGAAAAATGGAGCCTGCCCCATGGGCTGGCCTGCTCTGCACCCACGGGCAGAGTGGCCAACTCGCAGAAGGGTGGGAGCAGGGATTTCCCTAACACCTTCCCAACACCCCCCATATGCTCCCCCTGAATTTCCCAGCACCTCTCAGTTGTCAGTTAGTAATAGTATTATACCAATTTAGAGAGCACCCACAATACCCCACTATACCCCCCAACACTCCCCCAGTTCCAAGTTCTGGGGAGAATACTGGGCGGGAGCATGGGTCCAGCTTCTGAACAGGCCCGCCCTGTCCCCCCGTGTGGCACCGTGGCCACTCCAAGGCAGTGGCGTCCCCAGCCACTGCCTTATTTGCTTATGGGTCAAGCTGGCCCTGTTAAAGGTATTGAAGACATGACCTATGAGGGAGGATTGAAAAAAACAGGTTTGTTTAGTCTGAAGAAGAGATGACTGAGAGGGGACATGAGAGTTTTCAAGTACATAAAAAGCTGTTACACAGAAGAGGGAAATTGTTCTCTTTGACCTCTGAGAATTGGACAGAAAACAGTGTGCTTAAATTGTAGAAAGGCAGTGTAGGTTGGACATTAGGAAAAACATCCTAACTGTCTGGACATTTAACTAGAGTAATAAATTGTGTAGGGAAATTATGGAATTTTCATCATTGGTAATTTCTAAGGGCAAGTTAGACAAACGCCTGTCAGGAATGGTGGGTAATACATAGTCGTGCCATAAAGGTAGGGGGACTGGATTAGATGGTCTCTCAAGGGCTATGTCTACACTGCAACAGCTAAGTTGACTTTTTTGTCAACTTAATAAAGTCTACTTAAAATTGACTTTAAGTAGACCTTATTAAGTTGACTTAGTGAGGCCAAATTAAACTTTATCAGGTCGACGTTAAATAGGTACCCTGGCTTAAGTCAATTTTATTAAGTCAACTTTAATGGCCACATTGTGTTAAGTCAACTTAATAAAGTGAACTTAACCCTTAAAGTTGACTTTAAGGACAAGAGCATTTAAGTCAACTTAAGGAAGCCCTTAAGTCAATTTAATGAACTCCAAATGTGGCCATGGTTTTGTTTAAGTCAATTTACACCTCCTTAAGTCGACTTAAGCCCATATTTAGACATAACCAAGGTCCCTTCAGGTGTGTCTACATTGGAGGCTTAAGTCAACTTAACCAGGCTTAAGTTGATTTAAGCAACTCCCTGGCCACATTTGGAGTTCTTTAAGTGGAATTAAGCACTTACTTAAGTCGATTTAATAACTCTCACCCTTAAAGTCAACTTTAAGGGTTAAGTTGACTTTATCAAATCGACTTAACAAAACGTGACTATTAAAGTTGACTTAATAAAGTTAACTTAAGGTAGGAGAGCCATTTAAGTCAACTTTATAAAGTTGACATAAGCCAGGGGATCCATTTAAACCTGACTTTATTAAGTCAACTTTAAATGGGTCCCCAGGCTTACATTGACTTTTTAAAGTTGACTTAAATAAATGGGGGCCTCTCTAAGTTGACTTAATAAGGTCAACTTTAAGTTGACCTTATTAAGTTGATTCATCTGAGTCCTCTAGTGTAGACATAACCAATATGCATAAAAATAATTATTATAGACTGAGGTCCATTCCAGACATCACATGAACAAGTGAAATTCCACTGAAGGCAATACAGTATAAGAATAGAAGTAATATTCAATTTCTAATGTGAAGAGATGCTGTTTTGTAATTACAGCAAACAAACTTAGTCATTCCAGACAACACGCCTCCTCCTTTCCAGTGTTTTAAGAACTTTATAAGCCACTTTTAAGTTACAAAACGTGGGACCTCTTGTACAAAACTGTGCCATCACATCAGCATATAAGTGCACTCTGCATAAAAGGGATAGAGATTGATTCAGGCCGCACTGCGGAGCCAACCCCAGGCTGAGAATAGCTTTATTCTCTGCTTGTTTTCTCAGATTTTTATTCATTTGAAATGAAGGAGTGTGGTGCTTTCTTGAAAATGATTCTCTTGATGAGGTCCCTGATTGTAAAGTACTTTCAAACTGGGAACCTTACAACCTTTGTTGTTGAGGGAATAACTTTTCCATATTAAAAAAAAAAAAAAAAAAAAAAGGCAGCCTGCTTTCCACCAAAAAATGCCTCCTCATTATTTTTTATGTGCATCAAAAGTTCTTTTCTGCACCATACCATTCACAGGACTCTGTCACAAAAGCATTTCAATCGAAGTGCAACCGCAGGACAGTAGCCAAAAAAGAATGCTATCTAGTATTAGCAACAGTATTTATAAGCAGAGGTTAAGCTTTTATCTCAGTCATCCCTGTCTCTGCATTCCGCGCATTGCCTTTCCTCTCCTCATATGCCTCTCTGCCCATCGCAGAATGCACACACTCTACGTACATGACAATGAAAGTCAGATGATAAATTACAGTCACATGATAAATTAATATATTTGCAACTTTGATTTAAGATTGTGCTAAACTGTGCTTTTTATTAAGAGCCTCTCCATAGTGATACTCTCCAAAGGACAGCCGTGTTAGTCTAGTTCAACAAAACAAGCAAGGAATGCCAGAGGACTCCTTGATTGCTTTTCTCCATAGTGATGTTTCTCTTCAAAAGTTCTTATTCAAAATATTCCAGAGTATGTTCTGTGTTAGTGCTTAACTAACCATATGACTTCAACCCTCTTGATTGGCTACTGCCAAGCATTAGCCCACTTGACTTGTTTTCACATTCTCTCTCAGGGTGACAGCAATTTCCTGCTGTTGTGAAAATTAGAAATTTTTTCTCATCACAATTTTGAATTGGCCTCTCCTATACCCTACTTACTCTTCCTTATATATGGTGACCTTGACAAATCAATGGCAAATTACTAGTAAAAGAAGACAAATGCTTAACATTTTAGCGAGAGTTTTGGCAATATTTAGCACTTGAGTGTTAGAGGAAGTGAGAATTCAAATTGTCAGCACTTAGCACTTTCATTCATATTCACTAATCTCAGGAAATTATGTCTTGAGAAACCAGCACATATTTAAAATTGAAGCAGCCAGTCTGAAAAACAATCTGCATTACTTTTTTTTTTTTTTTTGGTATTCAAATTAGAGATTGATTATCTTTCTTGTTTGTATTAGTCTGAGGATCAGATCTCTCTAGTACCCAGAGCAAATCTGTCTAATAGCCTATTACTGCTTTGGCTGCAGTATCACAGGCCAGAATTTCTCACAGCTTATTTGCAGAAGACATTACCAGGATCTGTCAAATCTGGATGTGAGATTATGTTGTATGTTATAAATTACAGCAGCAGATGTTCTTGTAAAAAGTTGTGGTTTCTTTAAGTGATCATAGTAGATGCAACTCTGAGTCACTGTGGTCAGAGCCAAAGTTGATGACAATCTGATTTAATAGTGCACTTTTTAACCAACAACTTGAAGAGATTAGGAGGTTGTCAGAAAGATATCAAGGGAGGTTATGGGATTAATTTCAAAGGTTGCTATAAATTAACAACTAAAGGGTAGTTTTCTTTGACAATTCTTTCATAGCTAGGTGCAGCCAGCTGGAAAAATCAACCACAAAGGGAACTTTATTTTTTAGTGTTAATTTTGGCCCTTTTAACAGATGATTTCTGTGTACCCAAGTAGCCTGCTAATTAGCCTCTGGAAAACATGAAGTGGACATTTTTTGATTAACAACTTGATTAGTTAAATTCTTTCAACTTTTTCATAATCCTTATAAATAAGTTGAAAACTCAGACCAATGGCTAGCAAGACAACAGAGACTTGTGCATGTTTGGGGTGAAAAGACTGATAATTTAAACACAAGTGCATACCCATCACATCAGTAGTTGTACCGAGAATGATCAGCAGTACACTGGAGCAGCTTGCTAGCAAAGATGTAACATAAAATAGGTTGTTAAATGTGCAAGAAATATTCAGTGAAAAAATATTGCTGGATGTAAGCCATGAAAAGAAAGACCTAGTGTGAATGAAATGGTCTCCGTACTATTCTTATATTATTGATTCTATTATTGCCTGTATGCCATTTTCAAAGGAAATATGGGCACTGAAGCTCTTTGGCTGGACACTTTCAATTCAGACCAGTAATGAGTTAAATGGAATTGCCAACTGCAAGATTGTTGATGTCCGTCAGTGTACCAACCTATTGCTATGAACTTTAATTTTGGTAGTGAGGTGCACCCTGGTTTCACAAATGTGCCTTTTGCTGAATCCATGAAAATTTGCTAAAATTTGGGCAAGTTTGTAGGTCTTTGAAAAAAAATTCAGTTTGCACATGCTCAGGAGAAACTTAATAGAGTTTATCAGCTAAATTCCCTGAAGATTCCATGTATACTGAGAGTATGCCCCGCCCTGGGGATGCAAGGACTGTGCAGAAATGTCTCTGAAATTATACTTCCTTGCTGCTGTACCACCAGATACTGGAACAGGGAGTCTGTCTCTCCTGTGTTCTCAATGTGTGGAAATTACAGAGGTAGTGGGGCAGGAGACAGGGATGTGGTGGAGATTGGGAAAGGGGAGTGAGAAGCTTAGGATAAGGAGGAGTTGGATAGAATAGAAGGAAGTGGGGACAGGAGTGAGCAGATGACGGGAGGAGAGAAGTAAATGGGGAGATGGGAGAGGCATGGGGAAGGGGACAAAACTTGGGGAGGCAGATAGGAACAGAGAAGGAGAGAGACAGGCTGAATAGACAGGGCAGAATGGTCTGTAACTTCTAGATAACACTCCTCTACAGAACTTGAAATTGAAACTATGAGTCCTGAGAATCTACATTTCTATGCTGTTAACAAACAGCTGTGAAACCCACTGGCAAAGTGGGGGGTGGTTCACACACATGATAATAGCCTACTACTGCTGCCATTTACACCACTGACTCAAGTGCAGGGAGTCTGTGCTATGGACCTAAGATCTGAACTCAGCTGTCACATCAACATGGGGTCAATATCATTATATATGATTAATTTTCTGATTTTTTCAATTTTAAATCAATTTTGAAAATTACATGTTTTCAAAATACATTATTAGGTTGAAAAGTCAAGTGTTAGCAAGTGAAGAAGTGTCAGAATTGAGGTTCACTGTGTTTGAGCTCTGCAGCTCTGGAAACCCCAACCACAGTCAGACCCACGATGAGATCCATGCATGTTTCAGAAAAAAAGTCTTATTAATTTCTGTACTTCATTGTTGCATAGTTATTTCATGTACTAAATGCAGTGGAAATCTGGAGAGCTTCTGGTAGATTTCCTCAACTGCAGATTTTAGCCCATTGTCCTGCTGATATTTGAGAATGTCCTTCCATTCCATTTACATCCATATCCTTCTGTTGAAGTTCCAAAGGGGCAGCCGTGTTAGTCTAGTAAAGCAAAAAAAGCAAGGAGTCTTGTCGCATTTAAAGACTAACATATTTATTTATTTCATGAGCTTTCATGGGAGAATATCCCACTTTGTCATTTTAAAGACATAAGCAGCAATCTATGCACAGCTTATTTTAGAAATAGAGCATAGAGTGCATAAGAAAATGGGAAGAGGCTGGTAAAGGTGTCTTTGAAGATCTTGGTCAAGAACACACTCTTAATGGCTGATGTATGAAAGAGGAGGGGAAATAGGTGTGCTAACTTTGCAGAAGGAACCTGCCACAAAAGTACTAGGTTAATGAAATGGGGGCCAGGGGAGTTCAAGGACAAAGATAACTATCACCATGATGTACTGACTAAATTGTGGGGGATGCAACTGGATAATCTTTATCCAGGAATATTAAGGGAATGGGCATGTGAGATTGCAAACCCATTATCAAGGACTTCTAATAAGTCTGTAAATTCCAGGGTTCTACCATATGATTGGAAAATTCTAACATAGTTCCTATTTTCAAGAAAGGGGAAAAATCCAGGTAACTACAGGCTTCTTAGTTTGACCTCAGTAATATGCAAGATCTTGGAAAAAAATTTAAAAGAGAAAACTAGTTGGGTATGTCCACACATATCTTTTAAATCTAAATAACATTAGTTATTTTGATTTAGGAAAGATTAGGTCCACACAACGTTTTCTTGTTTCAAAATGATGAGCTCCATCATTTCAAAACAAGAGACATTATTTCGAAATAGCGTAAACCAACTTTAATTCAAATCATGCTATTTCGAAGTGGTTGTTTTGAAATAACACCATTTGGACATGTTATTTTGAAATAACTGTTATTTCAAAATAACACTTTTGCCCTTCTCCTTCCCAGAGTGCCTTCCTTTTTATATATATTGGGTGGAGACATGGCCCAGTGAGGGGGCCATGTTGCCACACTTCACATGGTGCCCCTCTACTGATTTGAAATAGCCAGTCCTGTGTCTGGACTTGCTATTTCAATTTGAGGTTTTTGCTTCTTTCAATTTAAGTTAATTTGAATTAAGTATTTTATTTCAAATTCTCTTATTTCAATTTAACTTAAATCAAAATAAGCATGTATGTGTAGACATAGCCGTTAAGGATATCAAGCTTAATGGTAGTTGGGATAAAATGTGACATCGCTTTAGAAAAGGTAGATAATCCCTGACCAACTTGATCTCCTTTTTTTGAGAAGATTGAAAGGTGGAGAAGGAACTGGTTAAAGGGCAGAGTACAATGGGACATACTGAAAGATGATCTGTCAGACTAGAGGGAGGTTACTACTGGAGTTCCTCAGGGATTGGTCTTGGAACCACTCTTATTTAACCTTTTTATTATTGACTATGGCACTAAAACTAGGAATGTGCTAATAAAGTTTGTGGATGACATGAAATTGGGAACTGTTGGCACCTGCTAGCGGGGACACAGGCAGTCAAGAGGAGTTTTCAATGTAGACTTTAAGTCAATTTAACAAGGTTGACTGTAAGTTGATTTAAAGTCAACCTTGTTAGGTTGACTTAACAGAGCCTCCAGTGTAGACATACTGAAGAATTTTTGCTATAAACTGGGGATGCATCAGTTGAAGTGATGAAGGAGAAGCAGGACCTGGGCATATTGGTTGATCATAGGATGACTAGGAGCTGCCAATGTGAGGTGGCCATAAAAAAGCTAATGTGTTCATAGGATGCATCAAACAAGGTATTTCCAGTATAGATAAGCAGGTGTTAGTACCATTATACAAGGCACTGGTGAGACCTCATCTGGAGCATTATGGGCAATTTTGTTCCCTTGTGCTTAAGAAAGATGAATGCAAACTGGAACAGGTTCAGAGATGAGCTACAAGGATGATCCATAGAAAACCTGCCTTATGAGAGTAGACTGAAAGAGCTTGGCTTAGGTAGCCTAACCAAAAGAAGGTTGAAGGGAGATATGATTGCTCTCTCTAAATACATTGGAGGGATAGATACTGTGGGGCATAGACACATAATGTAGGGGGACAGACAGATAGTGAATTACATTTACCTTTGGGCAGGAGAAGCTAAGGGAAGTCTCCATAGTGGATGCCCAGCCCCCTCCCAAGGGTTTGGGACAGACTCATGGCTGGCCCTGCTGAGTCCAATATGATAGTTAATGTTGTGTATCTGTCCTTCAGTGTCATAAGTAAAATAATTCTGTAACCCTGTGTAATAGACATTATAACCAATGTCCAACAAGACTCCATATTGTCAATTTGGAACTCCTGCTTAAACACTGAACTCCATTTTGGATACTTGATGAAACCTGGTTTAGGCGTATGCTATGTATGTTCTTTTAAATGTGTGAACAAGGTGTGTGAATGAAGGGCATGTGTGTGAAGAGGCCAGCCTCAACTGCCCGCTGTCCTGATGAAGCACAAGTACCATCTAACTGGCTGAACAATGCAGACATCTCTGATTAAAGCAAACAGAAGGAGCCACCCCAGAAAGAAAAGAACAAAATACAATCAAGTCTGCAAGTGACTGGTGACCAATGATCTCCCAGGAACCCTGAGGCAACATGACACAGCAATTCCCATAGATTTACCTGAGGGCCAGCAAGTATAAAAGATGGGTAAGAACATGAAAACTTTGGGGTCTCATTCTGCAACTGTCATCTTGGAGCATCGGATCGTGACTGACAGAGGCCTGGCTCCCTCCTGTTCAGCACCAATGTGGACACAAGAACAAATGGATATAGTCTGGCCATCAGGAAATTTAGACTTGAAATTTGATGTTGATTTTTAACCAGCAGAGGAGTGAAGTTCTGAAATATCCTTCCAAAAGGAGCTGTGGAGGCAAAAAAAACTAGTTGGCTTCAAACGTGTGCTTGACAAATTTACAGAGTGGATAGTATGATGAGACAGCCTACTTTGACAGTTGACTGATCTTTGACTACTGGTAGGGGATATGATAATGGACTGAGATAAGACATTATATGGGATGGATTCTGAGTTATTACAGAGAATTCTTTCTTTTGTGTGTGGCTAGTGAGTCTTGCCCACATGCTCTGGATTTAATTGATCATCATATGTGGGGTTGGGATGCCAAGACAGATTTGCAAAGGCTCTGGAGTTTTTCTACCTTCCTCTGTAGCATGGGGCACAGCTCACTTGCTGGTGAAGTCCCTGTGCCTTAAAGTCTATGGGTATGTCCACACATCTCTTTTATTTTGAAATAACACTGGTTATTTTGAAATAAAAATGATTAGGTACACATGACGTTTTCTTATTTGAAATGACAGGCTCTGTCATTTGGAAATAAGAACCATCATTTAGAAACAGCTTAAACCCCATTCATTTTGAAACGGCTGTTATTTCGAAATAGTTATTTTGAAATAATGCCGTTTGGATATGTTGTTTCAAAACAACATGTCCAAATGGTGTTATTTCGGAACAAGCGTTTCAAAATAACAGCCGTTTTGATAGCAGGCTTTCCCTTAATTCGAATTAACATTTTCTTAATTCAAATTAACTTATTTCAAAATAACTTATTTTGAAATAACGATGTATGTATGGACATAGCCTATAAACCACGATTTGAGGACTTTAATAACTCAGTCATAGGTTAGAGGTTTCTTATAAGGCAAGGTTGTGTGGCCTGCATTGTTCAGCTCAGACTAGATGATCATATTGGTCCCTTCTGTCCTTGGAGTCTATAAATCTATGAGACTCAGGTCCAACCCTATGGCACCACCTGCCCCTCCCCCAACCTATCCTGGGTCAAGTGCCCCCCCCCTCCCAGAAAAGCAGGAGAAACAGAAACAGGGATCTTTCCCTTCTATACTTTTCTCTTGTCACACAGAGGCTGCTTCTGGTGTGGTGTTAACAGGGATCCTAGGGTATGTTCAACAGAGGTTGTTTTGAAATAAGAAACGCCATGTTCACACGACGTACCGTTGTTTCAAAACAACAGGTTCCATTGTTTCGAAACAATGGCGTTGTTTCAAAACAACTTAAACCCCATTTGGTGATGAAACAACATTGTTTTGAAATGATTGTTTCGAAACAATCCTGTCAGAACATGTTATTTCAAGAAAACAGTGACTCATTTCGAAATAACTGTTGTCCGAACATGCTATTTTGCTTTGAGCTTTTTTCCTTAATTCGAATTAACATTTTCTTAATTTGAATTAACTTATTTTGAAATAACGCCTTATTTCGATACAAGTTGTTTTGAAACAACTTGCATCGAAATAACCCCCCGTGTGTGAACATAGCCCTAGAGTCATTGGCTATGTCCACATGTCTCTTTTACTTCGAAATAACACTGGTTATTTTGAAATACAAGAGATTAGGTCCACACGACATATTCTTATTTTGAAATGACGAGCTCCATCGTTTCGAAATACGAGTCATCATTTTGAAATAGCTTAAACCTTCTTTAAATCAAAATGGCTGTTATTTTGAAATGGTTATTTCGAAATAATGCCATTCAGACGTGTTATTTCAAAATAACCATTATTTTGAAATAACACTTTTGCCCTTCTCCTTCCCAGGGTGCCTTCCTTTATGCCTATATTAGGTGGGGGCATGGCCCATGGCAGGGGCCATGTTGCCACACCTCCCAAGGTGCCCCTCTCCTAAAGTGAAATAGCAAGTCCTGTGTTTGGACATGCTATTTCGCTTTGAGCTTTTCCCTTAATTTGAATTAATGTTGTCTTAATTCAAATTAACAAATTAATAAGGACTTTATCTCAAAATAACTCATTACAAAATAACTTATTTTGAAATAATGATGTACATGTGGACATAGCCATTAACAAACATGAGGGATGAAGGGGTATTTCACACCCTTGGATCTATTGTTTCAGGTTGTCTGCAAACTTGGGCAACTGTCAGTGCATTGGTTATATTCAGTGCATGTTTTCAAGCTTCGCTTTGTAATCCTAAGAGCTGGAAACTTTTAAAAAAAAAGAAAACTGAGCATCTAATGTAATCACAGGACTGCAGGGGAAAGGCTTGGGGCTGTAGTATTTATGCCTCAATGCAACACTAGGAAGATGCACTTATACTTCAGTTTAAGGGTAACATGTACCTCTTCTGTTACATTCTGCCACATAAAATATACAGTGATAACCATTGAGGGTCAGTAGACTACACACATTTCAGGCATCAACACATGCATTAATTAGTTGCCCTTCCTTGTGGGATGCCGTAGTTTGAACTGATGAAAGCTAACTTCAAAGTGATAAAACCTAGTTCAACTTCAAAGTGATGGTTAATTCAAACTCATTACTTCGAATTAACCCAATGAAGCTGTGTTAATTCGAACTAACTGTTAGTTCGAATTAGCCACAGCTTGGTTTTTGCCTATGCAATAACGCCCCCTTACCTAATTTGAACTAGCAAATCCTGTGCATGGACATGCCCGTTTGAATTAGGGTTTCTAGTGTGGCCATGTTAATCCAAATTAACTTAATTCGAACTAAACATTATTGGTTCAAATTAAATTAGTTCAAATTAAGTTAATTCAAACTAACCTTCTAAGTGTAGACATAGCCCATCTGTCTTAAAGTCAAGTGAATATGTAAGAATCTCTGCTTTCAAAAAAAGCATTCATGGTTATAGAGAAAAGCTTGAGACCTTAAGTCCTAAAAGCTCAAAACCACAAAGAGAAACCAAACTTTTATATTTTTTAAAAAATAAATCCATAAAATTAGATTTTTAAGCCAATCTTATGAGTTTGGGGTTCCTGATGTATAGTTTTTGAACATTTGAGCAGTATTGTTAGACACATGAACAGTCACACAGTTCAGGTTTATAAATGCTCATAGGGTATGTCCACCCGCAGGTTTTAAATTGAAATAACACTGATTATTTCAATTTAAAAAAGCTTTGGTCCACATGACGTTTTCTTGTTTTGAAATGATGCGCTCCATCATACCAAAACAAGGAAAGTTAGACTGATTCAATAAAACCTAGTTTCAAATCAAAACAATGCTTAGATCATTATATTGCAATAACACAGTGTGGCTATGTTATTTCGATTTAACGGTTGTTTCAATTTAATGCTTATACCTTTCACCTTCCCAGGGTGCCTTTCTCTATTCATATATTGGGTGGGGGTGTGGCCCTTCTAGGGTCCAACTTCCCACACCTCTCATGGCACCCCTCTCCTAAATCGAACTAGCAAGTCCTGTCCCTGGACATGCTAGTTCGATTTGACTTTCTGGTGTGGACCTGTTAAATCGATTTAACTTAAATCAATGTATTGATTTTTATAACAACTTTATTAAATCAATTTAAGTTAAATCAATTTAACTGTCTGTGTGTGGACACAGCCATAAAGGCAAATATGAGGTTTGATGCAATTCAGAAGCACATAGGTTTTTGAAAGTGTTTCCATTTTGTGTTTGTGATAAAAAAAAAGTCCTTGTGTGTGTCTAACTGCAGTTCCTTACCAGCAAACATCACCCTGCAACAACTAGGGACCCATCATCCACAATGTGATGTGTAACTCAGATGAAGCACAGAACAGACAGAGTATCATGAGAAAAGCTGTATTTGAGATTCTCTTTTCCATCATCTCATTACAAATCATTGCATTTCTGGTGTACTTGAAAAGAGAGAGAACATCTATTAGGTGAAATAGTCTTTTTTTGTTTTGTTTTGTTTTTTACCATGATATAAATGCTCAGGCTTGAGGCCATACTCCAACCATTTTCTGACAGGAATTAGGAAGAAATTTTCCATTTAGAAGGTAGTCCATAATTCATTCCTGGATTTCTTGTAACCTACTCTGAAGCATCTGGTCAGACAAATATTGCACCAGATGCATTACTGGTCCAAACCACTAAGCAGTTGCTACTTCCACTTGGAATGATCCTTATTGTCTCAAACCAGATACTTCCGCACTGTGAAGGTTATACCATAATTCAGAGAGTAAGATTGGTAACTCATTGGTAATAAGCTTTTTAAGATATTTTACAAAGATCTTCACAGACCATATCAAAGATTTAGAGTCCTAAAGGACAATAAATGAGCAGCTGATCAGATACAATATATATTTTATCCCAGTCCAAAGAATCAGCACCAGATAATCAACACTTCTCTGTGGAATGTAATAGCACATTGGTCAATCTCTGGTAATATGGTATGCTACAGCATTTGTTTTGTTTAGAAATAGTAACTCTACCTTGACTTGTATTTAAATCTCTGCCTAGTCCTGACATAATCCTTGCTTCAGGCTTTGCTGAACCAGCTATTATTTATTATGAATCTTTCATTTCAATTCCAGTAATCTGATTGTTCATTGTTGATCATTACCTCGCCATTGATATACTGACCAGTACAAGTGGTGAGTGGGTAATTAATATGCTCCTTAATGCATTTGTTTTCTTTAAATCATGCCATTATGTGGGAACGATTGGGAAGGTTGTATTTGTGTTTCTGTTTTCAACCTCTTCCATCAGTTGTTTGCAACTATGCTAGAAAGATTCACTCATGGCTGGAGCCCAGCAGATTGGTGCTCAGCCTGAGAGGAAGAGTATTTTTTTAAAACTTTGAAAATATTTATCGAATCATGTTTTAATTAGCAGAAAAAAAACATTTTGTTTATTTTCAGAGCATTTTTCCCTTGCATTTAAAGGGCAAATTCTACACGCTCTATGTTCTACTTGTATAAAGGTGACATTTTCATGGATGTTTGCTTGGCAGAAGGCAGAAGAATGTACTTGGTACCCTGCCCTTGCTTTTTGGAAGATCCAGAATTGGCAGCTCTGACTGTGCGTGGGGGGGTCTCTCTCTCTCTCTTTCTCTCACGCTGCATTTTGCTACCCAGATAAAATATGCTAATTTTTAACCCATATTTTGTGCTTTTTTGTGTCTTTGCTTTATTGATGTTTTTCCTATAATGTGCTTTGTTCCGATTTTTAAATACAGGACAGACATAGCTATAATTTTTTTGCCTGCAATCCCATTGAGCATTTTTTTAATTTTGTAGCATACTTCAATGAACAATCAACAATTTGTTGCAACTTCAGAGTATCAAAACCTAGATCTGCAAAGCCTAACTTGGGGAATTGGGGGAAAATGTTTAGAATAAATCAAGGTCTAAGTAAGATTGCATCCTGTTCATATGGTGTTGACCAACATCATCTAATTTGCTCCCAGAAAAGACTCTCTTAACAATGTCCCCAGCACTAGAAATACTTACATATAATAACAAATATTGGTAGAACTTACAAAATTATTAGCATTGCAACCTGGAAGTGGTAGCAGTATATGTTGTTTGTCGCTAGCATGTCAAGCAACTAACAATAGCTGCACTAACTTGCAGTAGAACAGAGAAAAACATTCATCACAAATGGTTTTGTTTGTTTTTGACAAAAATCACCAGTTTTTCAATTTGTGAAATTTTGTTAATTTGGAACATATTTATGAAATTTGAGAGTTGTTTCTCGAAATTTCATTTTTGTAACTGAGATCTTTGCAGAAACTTGGTGGAAAAATGCACTTTCACTCCAAGATTTCCGCTTGTGGTTATGTTTAAAACTTCAGGATGAGCTACACAGGCTCATGGAGCCAAGAGGTGGAGAATATTGTTCCCATTTCTGCCACTGGCAGTCTTAATAATACTTCATATCTGTATATGGCTCTTTAAAAACGTTATTTTGATAGTACATATCATTACCAACATTCTATCATGGGAGCTGAAACACAGAATATATAACAGGATATGATCAACATAATATAGTCATGTGACTTACTGATCCTAAGCCAGAAACATAAGTCCTTGCATTTCCCCTGTGACTCAGCAAGAGCAGGCTTTACTGGAGCTTAGAAGGTATTTTTATGCCTGCCCCTCCAATGTGTCTGCCTCACCAGCAAACTCCATGAGACTCTGCCAGTCTAGGCCATGCCTTATAGGCAGCATTCAGTCAACTCCTCTTCCTGAGTTCCCTGAATTTGTCTCTCAGCAGTGTCCAGTCCCTCTTACTGGACACTCACCGACATTATGTTTGCTGCCTCCACAGAGAAAGTATACACACCAACCTGTTTGGTATGCTGCTAAGGACTCACTCTTTACTTCAATATAATAGCACTAAGATGTTTTATAGTAACATTAAGGATCTGTGTATTAATAAATAACAGATTTAAGTGATACTAAGCAAGAGAGAAAACAGGTCTGATTACAAACAAAATAAATAATTCTTTCTATGTCTAAAACTTATTTTTAGCATTTATAATCTTTGCCTAAAAAGTTTTTTCACTTACATCAAGTCATCAGCAGCTCTAGTCTTCCAGGCCAGAGGATCCAGTAGTCACAGAATAGGACGTGCTGGCTCTTTTGTTCATTAAGTGATGGATAATTAGAATGCCCTTTTGTTCCCCTTATATTTTCTAGCAGTTTATTGTCTTTGCCGCAGGAACCGAGAAAACTTCCCGGGGTCAGACTCTGTTCCCCAGTGTGTTCAACAAGCTCTTTCCTATGTCTCTTTTAAGTTTGATTGCTTTGTTTACCATAAGTGCAAATGTATTTCATTTTCCTCTACCTGTAAACAAGTTGTGCAGAGAGGAAAGTTCACATTCCTTTGTGTAAGACAGGAATGATTTATGCACTGCCTCCAAAATACACGTTAAGACCATATTTACAGCACACATGCATAACTCCGTACCACAATCTATACATACATCACACAAAGACTTTCCTGACCAGCGCATCACCAATTTACATAGAAGACCTTGATACCTTTTGGATACATATTATGACTACTGTGTGTTGGGGGTAATAAGTGTGTCAGTGCTGAGGAGTCAGAGTATCATGGGCCCTTCAGCAATGGGCATTGACAAACGCCTAGGGTCATAAGCCTGTCAATAACAGAATCAAAGACTGGGACCAAGGTACCTAAAGTTAGGTTTAAAAACTCTGTACTTACACTTATAAATACAGGTCCAGATTTTCAAAACTTCTGAGCACCCCATCTGCACCAACTGACTTATGATATGATTGCTCTCTATAAATACATTAGAGGGCTAAATACTAGTAGGGAGAGGAATTATCTGTGTTCAGCACCAGTGTGGACACAAGAACAAATGGATACAAATTTTTCATCAGGAAGTTTAGGCTTGAAATTAGACCCACATTTCTAACCATCAAAGAAGTAAAGCTCTGGAATAGCCTTTCAAGGGCAGCTACGGGGGCAAAAAACCTAGCTGGCTTCAAAACTGAGTTTGATAAACGTATAGAGGGGATGTTATGATGGGACAGCAGATTTTGGCAATTGACTGATTTTTGGGCTACTGGTGATGGACATGCCAGTGGCCTGAAAAGGGATGTTAGATGGGGTGGGTTCTGAGTTAGTGCAGAGTATTCTTTCTTAGGTATGTGGCTAGTGAGAACTGCTCACATTCTCAGGATTTTAACTGATCACCATATCCAGGGTAGGGAAGAAATTTTCCCCAGGGCACGTTGGCAAGGGCTCTGTGACATTTTCACCTTCCTCTGTAGTGTGGCGTATGGCTTAATGGCTAGTAGATTCTCTGCACTTTAAAGTTTTTAAATCATGATTTGAGGACTTTAATAACTCAGTCATGGGCTAGAGGCTTATTACAGGAATGGGTGAGTGAGATTTTGTGGCCTGCATTGTGCAGGAGGTCAGACTAGATGATCGTATTGATCCCTTCTGAACTTACAGTATATGAGTCTATGACTTCTATGTTGCTACATGTTGCCTAGCACTTTTAAAAATTGGGCCACTCATTTTTAAACAAAAATATAAACTTTTCAGAGCCTAATTTTTAAAAAGCAGGAAACTAATTTTAGCTCTATTGTACTAAATTACAGTACACCCAGAGGCACCATGCAATCTTCCTGTGCCTCATTTTATAAAATAGACTAATGATATTTACTATTGGCAAAATCTTAAGATACACATAATTTACAATGTCCTCAACCACAGTTAAGTAACTACTATTAGTTGTATTTGAAGTCTTGGTATTAAACCATTGTGTAATTATGGCCTGTATTTTATGACTTAGTAGTAATTGCTTTAAATTTCCTAAAACATTGTTTTTAGTATAAATTCATACTGATTTAAATAGACACTAATATTATATCCACTCTATTATTCTAGACTGCCATTTTCTCTCTAAATTCCTCCACTACTCCTGCCAAGCCAAGAATAAGATGTAGCCACAAGGAGAGCCTATGAATTGCTTTCTAAAGGTCCATGCATCGCTTCATAACAGGTCTATGTGACACTAATTCTGGAGGTTGCAGCCTCTGCAGAGGAAGGCAGACAACTCAAAGTGTGACTTAATAAACAAAGTGACATTGATATTACTTTCTCATCTGCGGATTTCATACCACAAACCAAATTAAAGAACTTGTGATTTTTCTCAGAAAGGATCTGCAGTAACTTCACAATCCTTCTTAAGACCTTGCCAGGATTTCCTTTTTGGTTTTCTACTTCAACCCAAACTGATTTGAACATCATATCCTGATTTACCAGGCTGAAGTTTTCAGGATGGCCAAAAGGGCAAAGAGTCAATCACTCAATTGTCTGAGCCCATAAGGGGAAACTCACATAAAGTTACTGGCTACACAAGTGCCCTGCTTCAGGCTCTGCAACCCCCATTCTTTCTTCTGCAAGCTACCAATTCTCACACCATAGCCCAGTGGTTCCCAACCTTTTCTTTGCCATGGCACACCTTGAGACCCTTTTTTGAGGCACACCACCATTAAAAAAAAAAACTCATGGATATTCAAATTAACTTACTTATGAATATTCATGAACCATGGCACAGTGTTTTGGAAGTGCTGCTGTGTAGGGTAGTAGGGGTAGCAGAGCAGGGGTGGCAAAACAGAGGAGGTCAGGAGTCGTGTGCTGTGGCAGGCGTGAGTGTGGGGAGCAGAGCAGGGCAGGGGCGGCAAAAGAGGACAGGGGCAGCCAAGTGGGGAACAGCACAAGGGTGGCAAGAGAGGAGAAAGGAAGTGAGAACAAGAGTGGCTTTGTGGGGGGCGGGGAGGACCTGGGGAGTGGGAAGGTAGGGTAGGGGAGCACGGCACAGCACTCACTTCCTGTTTCTCCACAGTGGCTCCCTGCCACCCAGAGCTAATCCTCACCCCACTGCTGCTCCCTCCCACCCCAGTGGGTCCCATCCTCCCCTCCCCCAGCCCCCTTCTGCCTGTCATGTACCCTCCCATCACTGCAAGGGCCAGAACTAGGCCTCCAGCCCCCAGCTACACCCCCACACACAGCCACCCCAACCCCCAGCTACACACCCTCTGCTACACAGCCACTCCCACCTACCTCTGCTACACACACACACCTGCCCCACATAACCCCCAGCAGCCCTCACTCCAAAGCCCTTACCTAGGCTGTTTGCAGGCTGCCTGACACAAGCTGCTCCACCCTGCAGGGGGAGATTCCAACACTCCCAGCCTCCCACAGCTCGCGGCTGGCTGGAGCCAAGTTTCAGACAGAGCCACCTGAACGGTGCATTTGGGCTGCTCCTGCTATTTTTAGAGGGACCCCGGAACTCCCCGTTCTAGTACCTTCCTCTATTTTTAAGGGGCCAGAATGCTGCCTGCCTTAAAATAGGGGGCCTCGGAACTGTGTTCTGGTGCCTTCCCCCTTACTTTAAGACCTGCCTTTTCCCAGCCCCGCACAGCGTAAGTGGTTGGGCTGAGCAGGGAGGGAACTTTAACTCCAGCTCTCTGGTATGCTCATGGCTCACTTTGGGTGTTCCCACGGCACACCAGTGTGCCCCGGCACACTGGTTGGGAACCACTGCCCTAGCCCTTCAGCTCCCTACTAGTAGTTGGGGCAGAGTGGAGGGAACCTGAAGTTAAATCTATGAAGAAAACTAGCCACAGTATTTGGAATGCAGAATGCAAATACTGCTATTTTGTCACCCACAGGTGGGCAGATGTCAGTGCCAATTACAGTACTTAAGAAATTTGCATGGATTTAGACTGAACTCTAAAAGATTACAGTTCCTCACATACCCTCCTTCTCCTCCTTTGAAGTTATTATAGGGAAATGGTACTCATTTGTCACAGAGTAACACTTTGAAATATAAAAAGTAAATAAATTCCTCAAAAGATACAGTGAATTTGATTGTAAAAAGTAATTCCCACATTAGAAAAGTGAGTTTGTTCATACAGCTTGTTACACTTCTGAATGAAAAGGAATACTTTGCTGGCCCCCATCCCAGCCCTGCCCACCCTCAATGGGTGCTGGGCGTGAAACCAAAAGGGGACAGGGACAGGCCTCCAGTTCGGGGCCAAAGCCAGCTCCCACCCCCCACCGGCAGGCAGTCTCCAGGTTCTTAGCCTGGGCTGGCTCCTGCCCCTGCTGATGGGCAGCCTCCAGGCCCCAGCCTGGGCCAGATCCTGCCCCCCAGGGGCGGGTGGCATCTAGGTCCTGGTCTGAGCCAGCACTCATCCTCTCCAGTGATTGGCTTGTGGTTCTGGGGTTAGAGCCAGCTCCAGGTGGAGCAACCTGCCATGTTCCTCTTTAGCCCTGCCCAGCAGGTGGCAGGGCCATGAGCCCTGCGCACCACAGATTCTTTGTCTTTGCTGGCCAGACACCCTGGTGGGGAAATGTGGCCAGAGGGGACCTGAAACTGTGGCACATGGCTCTTGCTGCCCAGCCGCACAGCACTGGGGAAGCGGGGTCAGCCGGGGAGCATGAGAGGCACTGTTTGCCGCTCAGGCTCAGCCAGCATCTTGCCAAGTTCCAAAGGGGCAGCCATGTTAGTCTAGTCCAGCAATGAATAAATAAATAAATAAAAACAAGGAGTCCTGTGGCACTGAAAGACTAGCAGATTTATTTTTCATATAAACTTTCGTGGGAGAAAATCCCACTTCGTAAGGACTCCTTGGGCTTTTTTTGGCCAGCAGGCTCTAGGAGGGACTGGTAGTCACAGCTTTTATCTCATGACATCATTGATTCTCTTCTAGGACTTTCCTATCTGATCACTGAGTTCATAACAAGTCTGAGTGTAAATTTATAGCATTATAGCCTGGAGCAAACTAGCTAGCTATGTGGGCCCTGCTGCTGCTCACTGATTTCTGTAGTAGTAGGTCAAAGCAGAGTAAAAGAGTGGGAAAAAAAGCAAGAAAAAGTTTAGCTCAATCGTTAATCTGCAATGAATGGTGAAAAATGTTTTATAAGTTAAAAAATACGGTTTAAAAAAATATTGCAATTGAACACAGATTTTTGCAGAGAAACCTCAATTTGTCCTTATAGTGGTTTTCTTCAGTTACTGCTGGCCCTTGTAGCTACAGGGTGACTAATTTGATGTCCGTAAGTCCCTTCGAGTATGTCTATGCTTACAATTTAGTTCAATTTAAGGAGGCTTAATTCGAACTAAATTAGTGCAGGTCCACACTTGCTTTCATTAGTTCAAACTAAGGAGTTCCCTTAGTTCGAACTAAAGAAAGGCTAGTTTGAATCCATAAAACCTGTTAGTTCGAATTAACCACAGCTTGATTTTCCCTATGCAATGGCACCCCGTGCCTCATTTGAACTTGCAAATCCTGTGCATGGACATGCTAGTTCAAATTAGGGTTTTTGTGTGGCTGTGTTAATTCGAATTAATTTAATTCAAACTAATAATTATCAGTCCAAATTGAGTAGTTTGAATTCAGTTAATTCGAACTAACTTTCTAAGTGTAGACATTCCCTTCATGCCTTAAGGGAATTCCTGGCTCCTTGGTGCAATGTTACGCCACCAGCTGAGTAGTCAAGTTGATGGTCAAATGTACTGACATTTGATTTCAGAACTTAGGCAGTTCCCTTTTCAGCATTTAAACAGTTTCCTGGGGGCCCTGCAAAACCCAGAAGATTCCAGTTTTCTTTCCTCCCAGGATGTGAAAAGAGAGAGACTCATTCCTTTTGGCCCATCCCTGTGCAAGAAATTAATAACACTGGAATTTTAAATTGTTCTGCAGAGGCAGTCTTCAGTGTCAGCAGCCTATTGAGATGACTGAGAGGCAGAGGTGCCCTTAGGCTCTCTGGGACCCTAGGTGAAAGCCCATTGTGAGACCCCACCCCCCAGCCATTCTACGACCCCTAGCAGGTGTCTTCCCCACCTGCCCACAGCCCCACTTGTTCTGTGACCCGCATCCTCTTCCCTGCCTGCCAAACCCCTACCCATTCTTTGACCTCCCAGCTGGTGTCTTTCCCCTTGCCCCACCCCCCACCCATTCTGTGACACCCCCCCCCCAGTGTCGTCAGAGGATGATTTTATTAGACTCATGTGTAGGTGGCACAATGGGATGCAGGCATCCTCAAGTTCATGAGTTTCATTGCCCGCACTATCCACCGTTTTGTGCTCCTCTGGTACTGGTTCCTGGGCTGTCAGCAGTGGCCACACCAGCGGCTTGGGCATGTTCTGCTTCAAACTCTTCTGCCTGGCCTTCCCTGTGCAGTGGTGACCAGGAAAGGGCTGGGAGAAGAACCCACAGGTAGGGGCACAATGAACAGGCCTTGGGCGTTAGGTGGTATTGCCCCATGGTCCATCCCTGGGCAGTAGGAAGTCAGCAACATAGCCTCTTCTCTTCTCTTCTCTTCTCTTCTCTTCTCTTCTCTTCTGGGACAGTGAAAGAGGCTGGGCCAGGCCAGCTCCCCTGAGGAGCTTGCTTTCTGCCCCTCATGAGCCCTTTGGGAAATCAGGCCCCAAAGCTTTTCCTGCAGAAAGAGACTCATTTGGCCACCATAGACACCAGCAGCGCTAGGCCAGTCATCAAGATGAGGCACACACGGCTGTCTCAGCCTGGCCCTTGTGGAGGGACAAACACAGGGAGGTCCCCAAGCCATTCATTTCCCCCATTTTATTGTCGGGGTAGGGGGGGAAGTGGGCTGTAGTAGCTCCTGGACGCATGGTTTCTATTCATTGACTCAACTGTGTCTTCAGACACGTAGCCTAACTTCTTTCAGCCTTGGATTGCTTGGTTATATGTGGATGTGGTCTCCTGTTGGTTAATCAATCCCACTGCCCTACTGGCTCCCATCCCTGACCCCCCCAGCAGGCCCCTTCACCCCCTTACCTGGCTGCTGGAGCTGCTACTAGTCAGGCCGCACTGTCCCCTGCTCTCTTCAGCCTGGATCCAAAGGCGGCAGGGAAGGTGGGGGGGGGGGCAGCAGCATGGAGCTGTGCTCTGCTCTGGGCTGGTTCCACCCACAGGGTGGGGAACAGCTGGCCCAGGGGTGGAGTGGGCTAGTCCATGGGGCAAACTCCCCTTTCTCACCCTGTCTCTGAGTTGGCCCACTCTGCCCTTGGGCCAGCTGTTGCCCGCCCTGCAGTCAGGGAGAGCCACTCCAGAGGTAGGGCTCTGCTCTCCCACCCATCCCCACCCCCTGGAAGTGCAAAAGATGACTCAGGGCTGCAAGCCCTTGAGCTGACTGCCTCTGTTTTTGAGGAAGGCAAAGCAGATGACACTACAAGTCCCCTTACTGCTTGGGGGCCCTAGGTAGCCACCTGCTTTGCCTACCTCAAAAGTCATCTCTGCTGATAGGACAGCTCAGTTTACATTTGGAAAATTCCCTTGTCAGTCACATTGTCTAGAAACAGGAAATATTTTGTGTTTATTCAGTATTGTGACCCCAAACCTTAGATTCTGCAGATGTTTATGAGGCGCATGAGAGGTAGGGAGGAGAGGGAGCGCAACTGTGCTCCTTTGGCCCTGTTTGTCCTTTTGCATTCACTGTTGCTTACAAATGAAGTCATGTGATAGACTTCATGTGGAAAGTATGTTGTACCAGGGCACAGCTATGTTGCACATATATGTGTGGCTAATATATGAAGGGAAATAAGTATTCAGGGAAGCAGTATGTTAACTTCTAAGTCCAATAGAATCATAGAATTGTAGGGTTAGAAGGGACCTCATGAGGTCACCTAGTGCAACCCCCTGCTGAAAAAAGCAGGACCACTCTCACTAAATCATCCCAGCCAGGGTTTTTTCTACCTTAAATATCTCCAAAGATGGCAATTCCACCACTTCGCTAGATAGCCCATTCCAATGCTTCACCACTCTCCTAGTAAGAAAGTTTTTCCTATTATCCAACCTCAACCTCCCCAGCTGCAACTTGAAGGTATGTAAAACATAAGCTAATAATATATCATTTGCATATATATAGAATGTTTTCCCATCTCATACGGGAGCATAAATGCTATGGAAGAGTATATAATCTATATAAATAACAGTCTTAACAAAACATTCTACAACGTATTTCTATGAAAGCTCGGAATGGCTTGTCAATATCTGATTCACAGGGATGTATCATCATTGATGTGTTTTTTTCCCACTCATCAGGAGAAGAGAATTATAAGTACTTTACAGCATAAATTATTATGACTGAAGAATTCAAAGTGTCCAGAACTTCATAGTTTAGTTTATAACTTCTCATACTCTGATCCTTCTATACAACCAATCTCTCTCCCCCACATACATACACAATATGGACCTCTTAATAAGGGCAAGCCAGGCTGTAAATCTACTGTACACTAGCCTGCCATGCACCACATGGCTATGAGGATCCTTGAGTCTCAATCAAAGCATGCTATGGAACATTTAATGCACTGCAGCAAAGTCCACCTGGCCACTTAGTGCTGGGCAGGCTAGAGTGCTATAGATTTACACCCGCCTGCCCTACACTAAGTAGTTATATATACAAGCGCTCAGTTTTCAGCCCCTACATCTGCACACCTGGTGATTCTCCAGTAGGCTCCTTAAGGCCCCGTTAAACTGTTGTGGGAAAAGAATTCAAGTCTCAGGGAGGAAGGACAACAGTGGGATTTTACCACTGGGTCACACAGCACTAATCACACATAGAGGCAACCTTAGATCATTTGGCACTCTAGATAAAGGCCCATCTTATAAAAACTAAATACATAATTAAAGCACAACATATTTTTTAAAAATTAATTACAAAAAATAATCTTACATCTGAAAGCAATACATTTATTCCAGATGATGAATGATCAGTGACCAATTGACTTACTGATCAGATGGTCAGTATGACATATGTAATTATATAATTTATATAATATATAATTTAATATGTATTTATAAGTTAAAATATAATTTAAAATTTAATTACCATATCATGAGCAAATTGAAATTTTTTCTCAATGTTAAATGTGGCTTACCAATTTAAATGTTCACTTTCGTACTCTTTCATTGCTAAATACAGTAATAAATTCTTGGAAGTCAACAGACAGCATCGTGTGTCTTGTTCATTGGAGAGGACAGCTAGTACACTAAGCCTCTTGAGTCATAGCAGAGCATAAATATGTCTTCACTAGTTTTACTTGGGAAAAGCTACATTCTGCAGCTGCAACAGTTAGGGAGCAACTTAACCATGATTCCAAGAACTACTTAGGCACCTAAAAGTCCAAAGTTTTTTTTACATGTAATAATTTAGAAATATATCTGACATGAGCATTGTAATAATATATACAAACATAAACCTCAATTAAGCCACATAAAACAAGCATGCTTTATAAAATTAAAACAGACAGGAAATAATACAGCAAAAAATTCCCAATCCCAAATCTGACTAGGCAGATTATAATAGCAACATTGATTTAGGTCACTACAAATTAAAAAAAAAAAAAATGCAACATAGCTGGTAACTTTTTATGTGTTTTACTTTCTGCATTTCTCTAAGTGTAGACACTGTGGGATTCTTCTCCTTGTAATTCATTTCACTTTCAATATGCTAATAAGTGCCCCAATGTTTGGGTTGAAACTTTGCATAGGAATCTTTGTCTAAGAACTATTTTAGTCAGATACATTGCCTTTTTCAAAATGTTTTGGAATTATTTATGTAGTCTTTGGATTTGTATCTTTTAAATAAATATGTCTACACTTAGAAGATCATTTCAAATTAACTAAATTTGAACTAATTAATATGAACTAATAACTATTAGTTCAAATTAAGTTAATTCAAATTAACTCAGCCACATTGGAAACCCTAATTCGAACTAGCATGTCCATGCACAAGACTTGCAAGTTTGAATCAGGTAGGGGATGCTATTGCATAGGGAAAATCAAGGTGTAGGTAATTCAAACTAACAGTTAGTTTGAATTAACACTGCTACGTTGGGTTAATTCAAACTAATTAGTTCAAATTAACCTCAATTCGATTTTAAACAAGGTTATTATAGATTCAAACTAGCCTTTCCTTAGTTCGAGCTAAGGGACCTCTTTAGTTCAAACTAATGAAAGCAAGTGTGGACATCCACTAATTTAATTTGAATTAAGCCTCCTTAATTCGAATTACATTATAAATGTAGACATGCCCTCAGGGTATGTCTATACTTAGAAGGTTAGTTTGAATTAACTAAATTTGAACTAATCAATTCAGACTAAAAATTATTAGTTTGAATTAAGTTAATTCGAATTAACATAGCCACACTAGAAACCCTAATTCAAATTAGCATGTCCATGCACAGGACTTGCAAGTTTGAATGAGGCAGGGGGCACTATTGCATAGGGAAAGTCAAGCTGTGGTTAATGTGAACTAAGTTAGTTTGAATTAACACTGCTATATTGGGTTAATTAACCATCAATTCAAACGTAAGGGAGGTTTTTATAGGTTCGAACTAGCCTTTCCTTAGTTCGAACTAAGGGAACTCCTTAGTTTGAACTAATGAAAGCAAGTGTGGACATGCACTAATTTAGCATGAATTAAGCCTCCTTAATTCGAACTAAATTGTAAGGGTAGACATAACCTAAGTATCTTAGCTACTGGAACTAAACGTGTTGAGAGTTCAGCATCCCCTGACCTGATGTGTTTTCCATTATATAAAGGACTATATATGGCTTCATGATCTCTAAATTATTCCTAGGTATGCTGTTTGTAAAGGTCTTTTCGTCATGAAAGAATTTTTCAGATTATATGTTGTAAATTGATCATCTTTCATCTAACATACATGAACTAATTTTGAACTACAAAGTTAAAAAGGAATATTTAAAATTTTATTTTAAAATGTGCATTAATTAAGAAACAAAAAAGGGGTAAAATTATTGATGGCTCAAAACTAACTAAAATCCTAAATGAAAAATAACCTTTTAAAAATCATTATCTGATGTGCAATTAAATAACAAATATTAACAGCATAAATCTATAGTGAACAAATTTTGGCAGCCAGATGATAAAACATTTTCTGATAGACTTGGGTTTATGTTTATTTACTTAACGGCTTATACAACTAATTATAATAAATAAAAAATAAGTTAAAACGTTTCTTGTACACAGCTATAAATTAAAAATGTAAACATCAAATTTTAGTGAAATTCACTGATATATTCAAATTTATAACAGTCTGCTCCCCTCAAAAATATAATAGAATAAGTACAAAAGAAACTAAAACATTACTTGCAAAAGTATTTAAAGAAAGACATACAACACAGATATCACACAGTTATAATGGCTGCTTGAGGGCAGCATTACGTTTGTGTAACAACCTATATGAACCTACCTGGTAAATTGAGCTAACCAAAGGCAATTTTAGGAAATAAATGGTCATGCTGAGAAACTAAAATATGGGTTCCAAAGGAGTAGCCATGTTAGTAGAGTTTAACAAAACAAGCAAGGGCTATATCTACACTAGACAGTTCAGTTAAATTGACTTAACAAGGTCGACTTTAAGTCAGCTAAGCAAAGTCAACAACAGTTAAGTCAACTTAACAAGGTCTACCTAAAGGGTATGTCCACACTGGAGGCAGGGCCATCCCTGGGAGGTGCAGGGCCCCAGCTGACTCACCCTCTGTGGGGCCCCCACTCACCCCCCTGCACTGGGGGATGGGACCAGCCAGCCTAGGGGCGGGACAGGCCCCTGCACCGGCCAGCCCATGCCAGGGACCAGGCGAGACAGCAAAAAGTGGTGGCCTGGTTCAGCATTGCCTGTCCACCCCCTCTCCACACACACTGCTTTCAGCTCTGTGCCAGAGCAGCAGGGAGGGGGCAGGAGGCAGCATGCCCGGGGGTCAGTGATGCAGGCCCTGTGCTGCCTCCTGCCCCCCTCCCCACTGCTCTAGCACAGAGCTGAAAGCAGTGCGTGTGGGGAAGGGGCAGACTGGCAGTGCTGAACTGGGCCACCGCTTTTGGCCAGCTTGCCTAGTCCCTGGCATGGGGGGGGGGCAGCAGTGCAGGCCAGGTGGGGTCCCTCCAAAGCATGGGGCCTTGGGAAGCTGCCCCTCTTGCCCTGCTTAGGGATGGCCCTCACTGGAGGGCTCTGTTAAGTTGACTTTATTGAGTCAACTTAAAAAAGCTTACTATGTAGACGACCCTATCTACAACACATTAAGTTGACTTAATAAAGTAGACTTTAATGCTTAAGTCAACTTTAAGGGCTGGAGTTATTAAGTCGATGTAAGCAAGCATGTAAGTCAACTTAAAAAACTCTAAGGCTATGTCCACACATATATCATTATTTCAAAATGAGTTATTTTGAACTAAAGTCCTTATTTTGAAATAAGTTAATTCGAATTAAGAAAATGTTAATTCAAATTAAAGGAAAAGCTCAAAGCAAAATAGCATGTCCAAACACAGGACTTGCTATTTCCCTTTAGGAGAGGGGCACCATAGGAGGTGTGAAAACATGGCCCCCTCCCTGGGTCATGCCCCCACCCAATATAGGCTAAAAGGAAGGCACCCTGGGAAGGAGAAGGGCAAAAGTGTTATTTTGAAATAATGGTTATTTCCAAAGAACACGTCCGAACGGCATTATTTCAAAATAACTGGTTTGAAATAACAGCCATTTTGATTTAAAGAAGATTTAAGTTATTTCAGAATGATGGCTCTTGTTTCAAAATGATGGAGCCTGTCATTTTGAAATAAAAATACATTAATTCGAATTAACTTATTTTGAAATAACCAGTGTTATTTTGAAATAAAAGAGATATGTCCTAAATGTAGCCATGGAGTTGCTTAACTCGACTTAAGCAAGGTTAAGTCAATTTAAGCTTCTAGTGTAGAAGTACCCAAGAAGTACTGTGGTACTTAAAGACTAACAAATTTGTTAGTCTGTAAGTGCCACAGGACTCCTTGCTTAAAAAAAAAAATTGGGAAAAAATGGGAAAGTTCTTGCTATTGTGCTCCATTTATTGGTGTCAGAAAGAGCTTGTTCCTGCCTTTTTAGCATGTCAGTTTGAAGGTGATGGGCAGATAATGGTGAAATCTGCAATTCATAAAAATCCCTGATCCTATTGATAGTTTATCTTGATGATCCAGTTGTATTTTCTATAATGAAAAATGCTGAGGCTTCCACCCCAGCTGTTGGCTCTGCTAGATGGGAACAATTTCTATAATTTTCATTTCTGTCCACTGAGTTGAGGATGGGGTCAGTTTTTGCTCACAGCCCTAGGTGGTCACCTGTTTCACCACCCCGAACACCACTATTTCTCACAAGTGAGTAAACAAAATCAGAGTAAGATGCATTTATATTAATCTAACTTTTCCGTGCTTCCAACTCTCATGCGTTTATCATGTGTCTTGTGCTATTCTCCTGGAAATATTTGATTGAATAAGAATCTCATTTTTTTAAATAAAAATGTAAATTTCTAGCCCTTGTAGTTGTGAAGTAAAATGTGATGATGTAACCCAAATGCACACTAATGGCTCATAAACTAAAATGAAAACAAAAAGAATACCAATTTCATATGATTAGAAAAATCTCCTGATTTTAAGCCAATCTGATTATTTGGGGGGCCTAATTCATGATTATAAATACTTAGGGCCAGGGGCATCACTGGTGCCAAGCTTACGGGGCTCGAGCCCTCAGTCCCAGCTCCCGAGGCCCAAGTCTGCCACTGGGCTATCTCCCGGGCCAGCAGCACTCCTGCTTAGGGCAAGTTATACTGTTTCTTTGCACCATTCACAGGTGGAAAGGGCTGAGTAGTAGACTAACGGACAGAAACTGTGTTTAGTGGCTGCTGCTGGGAACAGCAGGACAGAGAAAAGCAACTGAGCACAGATCACAGAATACCTCCTTCCAACCTCTTTAGCTGCCTGAATTCCCCAAGGCAGTGGACAAGCAACAGTCCTGCTCCACTGACAGGTTTAAGGGCCAACATCTCATTACGCATAGGCTATGTCTGCATTAGCTACAGAAAGTTCAAACTTGTTGGTCCTAAATAAGAAGTTTGAGGTTAGTTCAAACTATCCTCAGGTTAGTTCAAACTTACAGCATGTTTATAAGTTCGAACTAATGCTTAGTTCAAACTAGAATGCGTGGTTAGTTTGAACTAACCAGCTTAGTTCAAAATTCTTAAGTTTGAACTCAGTATTAGCCTGTGGTCACATTGTGCTTAATTCAAACTAAAGTTTGAACTAAGTGCTTAAGTTTGGACTAATCACCGGTACTAACAAGTTCAAACTAAGAAATTTCTTAGTTCAAACTAGGGAAAGCCTAGTGTGGTCACGGGCTAAGTTAGCCCAGAATAAACCTCCTTAGGGATATTTGGACAGGGGAGATTCCCTGTTCAACTTCAGGACTCTGATATCTTAGGCAATTTTTGTCACTTGTAGACATCTAGGGTCTTAAAAATATTAGTTCATCATTATTTGCTTCTGCCCTTCATTGAATCTTTGGAATCTGAACAACCTGAATTTACCAATGATTTTTTTTTTTAAATCCATCAAATTAACCAAAGATGCCCTAAAGCACTTTTCAAAAAATACTTTCTGCAACAACTGACAGAATCCATGCCCATGTGGTAAGGCACAGTGCTAAAAACATGACCTAAACTCACTCTGCATTTTGGCAAGAAGCGTGGTCATGGGAATAAAGCCTTTTTTACCGCTTCATCATGTGCTCTCCCTACATAAATTATAGAGATTTTTAGTATTAAAATCCTTTCAACAATCTTTAATAAGAATATCTGAAATACAGATCCAAATGATGACTTCTTAGATGGTCAAACTGAGAGCTGATTTACACATAGACTTCAGAGAGGGAATTGTCTAAACAATCAGTTTCTTTAATCTTAGAAAGAAAACTGAGGTTTAACACAGAATGATATGTATTGTTTATAAGTCAGCTTCAGAGCAAATGTTTGACTTTATATAGGAGGCTCAAAGTGGCAAATAATGGGAGGGGGCTGTGTGTTGTCCTCTGCCAAAGGCAGGGGCGTTGCTGCCCAGGGGAGGGACCCGGGGCACTGACCAGGCCCCACCCCCGCCCTGCAGGCCCGCCCCCTGGTCGCAGGCCCCGCCCCCTGACCGGGGACAGGGCCAGAAGCTGCCGCGTGGCACCGTGGGTGGCTGGGCCCCCAATTCCCAGTTGGGGCCGGGTCCAGAAGCGGCTGTGGGCGGCTGGGCCCCGCATCCCCAGCTGGGGACAGGGCCGGGAGTGGTCGCAGGTGGCTGGGCCCAGCATCCCCGGCCAGGGACAGGGCCGGAGCAGCTGCTGCTGCTGCTAGTGGCCAAGCCCTGGATCCCCGGCTGGGGATGGGGCCAGGGCCAGGAGCAGCCTCTGTGGCCATGGGCAGCTGAGCCCCGGATCCCCACCTGGGGACGGGGCTGCCAGTGGCTGGGTCCCAGACCCCCGCTGGGGACGGGGCTGCCACGGCCGTGCCCCAGATCCCCAGCTGAAAATGGGGCGGCCGCAGATCTCTGGCCCGACCGGCGGGGACTCACATGATCCAGGGCACTGGCACTGGGATTTGGGGCATGGGCCCCGGGACCCCAGCTCCAGCTCCACCCCTGGCCAAAGGTGCAATTACACTTTCATGAACTGGATTATCAAGTACAATACAGCTGTTCATTTGTTTATGCTACTCATGGTTCTGAAAGGAACTACAAAGCTGTGGATGCTTTGAGGTTCCAATTACTTTGTAGATAGGGTGACCTGATAGCACGAATGAAAAATGGGATGGGGGTTGAGGGATAATATATAGCTCTATGGCTGTGCCTACACTTACAATTTAGTTCAAATTAATGAGGATTAATAAGAACTAAATTAATGCATGTCTATCCTGGCTTTCATTACTTCAAACTAAGGAATTCTTTGGTTCAAAGTAATGAACACTTACTTCGAAGTTACAAAACCTCACTTAACTTTGAAGTTACAGTTAATTCAAACTTATTAGTTCAAATTAACCCAATGGAGCTGCGTTAATTCGAACTAACCATTAGTTCAAATTAATGTGTTTTGCCCTTCCTCCTCCCAGGGTGCCTTCCTCTTTCTATAGACTGGGTGGGGTCATGGCCCTTCTTGGGTGCCATGTTGCCACACTTCCCATGGTGCCCCCCTCCTAAATCAAACTAGCAAGTCCTGTGCATGGATGTTAGTTCTATTTGGGTTTCTAGTGGGGCCATGTTAGTTTGAATTAGCTTAGTTCGAATTAACTATTCTTAATTTGAATTAATTAGTTAGAATAGAATCAATAGAATAGAATCTCAAAGTAACTTAACTCAAACTAACATTCTAAGTGTAGACATAGCCTATAAGGCAAAGAAACACCAAATACCAGGACTGTTCCTATAAATTCAGGACATTGAATCACACTATTTGCAAGAAACCCCTAACCCAATGTCTCTTAGATCATTTGATTCTTCAGGATTAAATGGGAGGAGCTTGGCAGGCTTAGTGAAGGAACTTATTCCATGCAGCGCTCTGTAAGAAGCTGATTCTACTGAACTTCAGGACATACTGCCTATAGTTACTCAAATTTTCTCTAAGGCAATCTACAGAATGGAGGCTGACATCAGTGATTGGAAGAGGACTCTGTCCTTTTGTACTCTAATTGGCATTGTATCAGTTTTTGAATCTGTGGTGGAGTTGATATGGGGAGGGGTATTAGGTTTTCTGCTTTTTTTTATTAGCACTTCATATAAACGAAAAAGTCATTCAGCAAAGCTGGATCTTCACATGCCTAAAATAACACCTGCATCAATCCACAAGACACACAAGAGCAGATCTGAAGGTTTACTGTTCACTATTCCACACTCACTGACACTGCAGTCTTGAAAAGTGACATGTATTAAACAAAAATGACAAAATGGGTTGGCTGGGCAAAATTCTGAACTGTATCAATAGGTTTGGCTTTTGTTAACACTGAATTATGAATGCAAATGATAGGGGTTTTTTGCAAAGAAAAAAGGAGTGGAGGAAGAATAAATATATAGTTTATCCTGATACCAAGAAAAAACATGTTTTGAATGTTAGTATGCTTTGTCTATGTTCATCAAAAATAGTTTATCTTTAAATGCTTTAGTACCTAAGTCAGTTTCTGCATATATTTTTTTCCTGGTAAAAACTGTTACTTGTATGATAAAGCTGCATAATGGGCAGTATTAACTTAGCCCTATTACTTGTGCATCATGTCAGCTTGCACTGATTGATTCCCTAATAATTTCTCTAAACACTCTCCTATTTTATTAGAACATTTATGATTATATTCTTTGAAAGACAGCTTTGTAAGAATATTAATTAGTTTGTCTCCCTGTACAGAAGATGAAATAATCTTGTTTTAAAAAGTTATTTTGATTGTTTTAACTGCTATAGCCCACCTATTTTTTAGTTTCCCCCTTCAACTTTTAGATAAATTAATGCTGAAAGAACATGGACACAAATGTTTATTTTATCTTAATTTGTTTTATCTTTCATTATCTTCTTTTCAATGATTTTGAAATGAAGTTATTTCAAAATATCTAAAATATATAATAGAGAGAAAATAATAATTTCAGAATAGCTAGTATAACCATTGATCATCATCTCTATTTTGAAATGTAGCATTAATTTAAGTAAAAAAAAAATAAGTATCCTCCCCTCTCTCCGCTTCTTCTTTTTAGTAAAGCAGTGTTTTATATTTTCATATCAATATAAATCAATTTCAGATGCTTCTCAGTGTTTCCACAGAAAATGTAGAAAAAGTCTAGAATTAGTCCATAAATGCCCTCTGGTGACCATCTCCTGAAATGCAAGTCTTTTTACCTTTGATTTTTACACTTGCTGCGTACCCAGCACAGCAGTTCAGCCAAAGGATGTTGAAATCCTCAAAGAAAATAAATAAATGATAACTTTAAAGACTTTATTTTAATTGGGCTGCCTTAGAGTACTGTATTTATTTATTTACTTGAGGGGGAGAGGGGTCTGAGATTTAGAGTAAGCGCATCCAACTTTGCCATTATCCAACTGTTGATAGCTCATATAGCCCTAAAAAGCCTACTACAAGATATGTGCATTAGGTACCTTTTTTCAGCATTTTACACCAGGCTCATTACAGTATGTCTGGGTGCCGGCCAAAAGACAAAAGACAATTAAAATAAAGATGGAGTCAACTGTCCAAAGGGCTGTTTTCTCTATTGATAATACAGGAAACTAAATATTTGGCCAAAAAAACAAACAAATAAAACCTCCCAAACCATATGACATATAAAATGGTTAGAAAAAAGGCCAAAACAGACAGATTGGACTGAAATTTACCTAGCACCACAATCCAGAACAGCTATACCATGATTGTGATGGACTTAGGCCTATTTTAACATCTGCTTTCTAGATGAGAAAATGAATCTGCATTTGAAAAAAGTAGCTAGTTCTTTGAGTTGTAACAGAATTTCATTTCATTATTTTTACAGAGCATATACTTGTCTAAGTATATGCTATTTGTTTGGCATACTCTGACCTGATCTCCTAGATTGTATTAACTCAATGGAAAGTATCTCACTGAGCACATCTCATCCATCCTTACACATGCTCCCTTATTCCTAGAATTTTGAAATAGAAAATTTTTTTATAATAAAGTTATTTCCACAGCCACGGATTGTAAGAGGAGATGAAATATTTCTGCCTAGGACACACACATTTCTGCTGCTTTAATTTGTGTAGTTAGGGCCTTTCTTAAGAATAGTCCCTCTGGTGGACATGCTGGGGATGAAGTTCCACAGAGGAGGTTCCTTTAGTAAGACCATCCTATTCCACTCTGATCCAGTGAAGTCCAAGTCTGGAGAGTAAGACAATGCGGCCCACCTTAAAGAATGAAACATTAGCTCCACAGTACATAGGGGGAGAAAATTAATAGTTTTACATAGCAAATTATTAGTAACATATTTACTGATAATAACCCTTTGGGCTTTTGGCTCAACTCCCACTGAAGTAAATGGGAAACTTCTACTACTATTTTATACTAAGGAGAAAATTTATAGCTGCATTTTGCATCCTGTAGATCCATTTCTACCCAAGCAAACTGGCAATATTTTAGTCTTAACATAGAATACTACAATCTATTTATATTTGTGAATATCATTCTGACAAAATGTTGCCTTTTGGAAAGAATATATAGAAAAGAAAGCAGAAATTTGGGTTCCCCTCCTTCTACCTGTCTATTTCTTTCTGGAACATGTATTCCAAGGCACTGAAACAACTCCAACTGTATTCAGAATAAATTAAGGCAGTTAAAGGTGTCCAAAACCATTTCAGACACTCCAATAACTAGTAGTTTAAGACTGACATAGGTCCACAGTTTCTGCATTCAGCAATAAGCATACACTGCATTTGTGGTGGACTTCATTGCACTAAACCAATGCAAAACACTCTAAATATTTTTTATTTATTTACCCACATCATCTATTCTAATTCTTTTTGGAAACCTGGTTAAAAGCGAACAAGTATATTCATCTTCTTCTGTGAGTTTAATAAGGAATTCCCATCCTATATAGCACTCCAGTAATTCTATGTTTTTCTGGCTAGAAAGAAATAGCACCCTACAGATGCATCAGGCACTGATTTAATTCACTACATTATTGCAAGTATATCATTAAACAAAGAAAAGATGCATATTATGCTGTTTATGTACTGGAACATCATGTCTGGGTAAAGATTTTAACAGCCAAGCTACGTCAACAATATTTATCTTATTAAAAACCCTAGTTTGATTTGCACTTCTAAATACTAATAAGCCATATCCTTAAGTTACAACTGGATTTTCTATAGCATTCTGATGATGGTCATTAAACCACTTATAGAAAAGCAGCCCTTTTCTCCTATCTTCATTTGAACACTGTATAAACTACATAGGAGACTGGTGAAATACCAGAGTGCTATTAATGCGCACAGAAAAATCACTATAGTTTTTGCACTGCTCTGAGTACAAATGATCACATAGGTAGTTTTGGACCCTGTCTCACCAGTTGAGGATGACAGAAGGACTTAATCTACCTTTTTATTTACAGTAAAAAAAAAAGAAAACCCATATACTGTCATAGTAGCATGTTCCTCAAGCATTTCTTATGCTGAAGTGTGAAGATGTTTGTTCTCAGCATTGACAAAATATTATGTTCTCTTCAGGAGTTTCTGCACCATGCAGTGTTTGTTGTTTACTGACATATATAAAATGACTCAGTCTGCTAATTATGCACACAGCTAGCCAGTGTAGCTACAAGTTCCTATTGCTGTCAGCCCTTGCTTTCCCTCCCCCATTCCCGCTCTTACTTTGCTGCATCCACTTGTTGCACCTTATTTTAAATTAGATTATAAAAACTGTAACAGCAGTGACAGTCTCTCCATATGTCTCCTGTTCCCCTACCATTGTAGGGGCTTCACAAACTGGTGTGCCTCAGTCCCTCTTCCCATGGCATGTAACAATCTAGTCTCCCTTGAGATGCGATACCATGGTCTGATGTTAATTGTTGGGTTTAGTCTGTGGCTGCTGAGTGGCGTTGATGGCTCGTGATATACAGGAAATAAGACTAGATAATCTATTGATCCTTTCTGACTCTATGTTTGTAATATCTATAGTAATACCTACTTTAGTGGGCCCCATTCCTGACCGAGACCTCTGGCTGCAATATAAAGTAACAGTTTTGTCAGATGCTATCTGTAGGGTAAAGATAGGATAAAGAGTGCCCTAGAGAAATTGGAGGGTTGGCCAAAAAGAAATCTGATGAGGTTCAACAAGCACAAGTGCAGAGTCTTGCACTTAAGACAGAAGAAACCCATGCACTGCTACAGACTGGGGACCAACTGGCTGGGCAGCAGTTTGGTAGGAAAAGATCCGAGGTTTACAAGCATACAAGAAGCTGAATTTGAGTCAACAGTTTGCCAAGAAGGCTAACAGCATATTGGACAGCAACTATTGCCAACAGTTCTAGGGAAGTGATTGTTCACCTTTATACAGCACTCATGTGTCTTTTGTTCCACTATAAAAAGGATGTGGACAAATTTGAAAGAGTTCAACAGAGGGCAACAAAAATTATTTGGGAGCTGGAGCACATGACTTATGAGAGTTACTGAGAGAACTGGGCTTGTTTAGTTTGCAGAAGAGAAGAGTGAGGGGGACTTGGTAGTGGCCTTTAACAACATAAATGGGAGTTCCAAGGCTGATGGAACTAGGTTGTTTTCAGTAGTGGCACATGACAGAGCAAGGAGCAAGGTTGTAAGGTTGCAGTGGAGAAGGTCTAGGTTGTATATTAGGAAAACTCATTTTCGTTAAGAGGGTGGTGAAGTATTGGAATGGATTACCTTCAGAAGTGGTGGAATCTCCACTCTTAGAGATTAGCAAGATCTGGCTTGACAAAGGTCTGGCTGGGATGATTTATTTGGGGTTGGTCCTGCTTTGAGTGAGGGTTGGAACAGATGACCATCTGAGGTCCCTTCCATCCCTGATCTTCTATGATTCATAGGGGATAAAACTGCTGCATCCAAATTATGCCTATGAGTTGGAAGTGGTCAATATCTATATTTTTCATTCAAAATGTATCCTTGGTGTTGCTGCAGGCATTGCTAAAGACAAAGAGACCCTACTTAGCAGGAGTGCCATATTTTTATAAAGACAAAAAGTGCAATGGTTCCTAGATTATATCTTTGTTCACTCCATCTAATTTACATATCGAAAGATAAAGCTGACCAAGGAATCAGGAGAATAATTATACATATAACAATTTTACCCTTTCTACTTCTGCAGAAAATTCTTCCTCACTACCCCCTAAATCAAAATAAACATCTGGATATGGATGTTAATGCCAATGTTAAAATGCCTTGTTTCAAATAGAACTAGTTGTGCTTTGCTACCTGATGTTGTGGACATATTTGCAAGATATGTCACATGCTAGATGTTTTACTTTGACATAGGCTAGGGAAAAATATCTGTTTAAAAATTCCACAACACGCTTAAGATGCTTTTGTCCTTTTTAGTATTTCTTCTTTTATTTCAATGATTCAGTTGACAAGAGCTTCAAACAGAGAACCACCCAATACTAGTTGTAACTGATGGCAGACAATTTTTCAGGGGCTATTTCTACACTTACAAGTTATTTTGAATTAAGGAGGCTTAATTTGAAATAACTTATTCCCTGGCCAAGGAGGCATTTTATTATATCAAATTAAGTGGTTCCTTAATTCAAAATAAGGAACCACTAATTCGATGTAATAAAACCTCCTTTTACTTCAAAGTATTGCTTACTTCAACGTTATTAATTCGAATTAAGCCATTTTAAGCCACAGAACTTATTTCTCTATTCTTTTGCCTGCCTTCCCCTATTTCAAATTAGACAATCTAGTGAAGACTCTCTAATTTGAATTAATAAAGCCCACTTTATTTTGAATTACAGAGTCTTCACAGGACTCCTAATTCAAAATAATAACTTCAAAGTAGTGCTAATTTGAAATAATAACTTTGATTTACATTCACAGTAGCTATTGTGAATAAACTACTTTGAATTAATTTTGTAAGTGTAGACATAGCCATGGACTTTGGGGGGGGGGGTGATTCCATCTTTTGAATAGACTCTCCACACTTGTGTTTTCAACAATCTAACATGGAGATGCTAGTAAGTAGGTGAGATGCAATTATATGAGCTTGTGTCATGAAGCTTATGCAAGATGGAGAGATGCTGGGAGGGCAGAATGGATCAGTACTTTGATTTGGAAGCTATACATGCACATTAATTTCCAAGAAACAGATAGCTTTGCTATTACTTAGCCGTTATATGATACATCCCTGTATTTCAGCTACTAGGAAGGTTGAGTTATCCATTTACATTTCACTATTTTATTGGTACCCATGACAAAGCAGATCAATATTTTAGTCCTTGGTCCTTTCTAAATTCCCCCAAGCATTTTAAAAAGGCTTTCTCTTTTATTTTCCATTGTCTCCTTGCAGATGCGATGAAACATATGTACAGTTTATTTTATACATAGTCTAAAAATATTAACCATGAGTATATAACATTCAGATGCTAGGAGAAGCATGCAAAATGGTGGCAAACTCTGAAATATTTGAAAAGTTATTAATGCAGAACCATTAAAAGTCTGTATTCTTCCTGAACTGTATAGGTATTTAACAGCTAATGTACTAATAAACCAGTTGGCAAAGTTCTAGACCACAGTGAGTTCTGTACTTGCTCAAAAGTCCCACTGGAACCAATAGACTTACTGACTGAATTAAGAATGTAAAACTGTGACCCATTGGCCCAGATTTTCAAAAGTAACTGGTGATAGTGGGTAGCTAGTATTTTTATTATGCATCTTAAGATGTGTTTTTGAAAATCATTGCCTTTTAAAGAGGTATCAAGTTGGCACCAAAAAAATGAAGGTCCTAAAATCAATAGTCACTTTTGAAAAAAATATTGGTGTTGAGCTTTCAATTGTGTAATTTTCCTTGTAAACATATAGGCTATGTTCACACATAAACTGTTATTTTGAAATAAGTTATTTCAAAAGGAGTTATTTTGAAATAAAGTCCTTATTTCAAAATAAGTTAATTTGAATTAAGGGAAAAGCTCAAAGCGAAATAGCATGTCCAAGCACAGGACTTGCTATTTCGCTTTAGGAGAGGGGCACCATGGGAGGTGTGGCAAAATGGCCCCCTCCCTGGGCCATGCCCCCACCCAATAAAGGCTAAAAGAAAGGCACCCTTGGAAGGAGAAGGGCAAAAGTGTTATTTTGAAATAATGGGTATTTCAAAATAACATGTCCGAATGTTGTTGTTTCAAAACAACCATTTTGAAACAACGGCTATTTCGATTAGATGCAAGGTTTCACTGTTTTGAAACAATGGCCGTTATTTCAAAACAACAGGTCCCGTTGTTTCGAGATAACGGAACGTCAGCTGGACATGAGAAATTTTATCTGAAAACAATGGCTGTTGTTTCAAAATAAAACTCTCATCTGAACACGGCCATAGTACATCATAGTTATAAGGATATCATTGATAAAAGCTACATTCATATTAAAAACAAACAAGGAGTCCTGTGGCACTTTTAAAGACTAACAAATTTATTTATTGCATGTGCTTAAACCAAACAAGTTGTTTTGGTCCAAAAAGTGTGGAACAATAGATGAGAAAGACTGAACTGACTTTGTTACTTACCTTTCTCTGCATATTTATATACACCTACCACACTACAGTTTCCATTTCATGCATGTGACAAAGTGGGATTATACGCATGAAAGCTCATGTGATAAATAAATTGGTCAGTCTTTAAGGCTATGTCCACAGCTAAAAATCTTAGTTTGGCATTGCTTAGTCCATACTAAGGTGTTCAAAAGTTAGTTGAAACTAAGAGGGTTTTTTTTTCAGTTCCAACTAACTTTTAGTTTGAACTAGCTGCACTTTTTTTAGCTCAATCTAACTTTTTATTTCAAACTAAAAAAGCATGGTTAGTTCAAACTGAAAGTTGGTTCAAACGAATAAAACACTTAGTTTGAACTAACCACTAATTTGAACTTATTTAGTTCGAGCTAGCATGACCACATTGTGCTAGTTCGAACTAAATTTTGAAATAAGTTCAAAGCAATCAGTTAGTTTGAACTAACCATTTGAACTAACTAGTTCAAACTAAGCTTTTTTAGTTCTAACCAGACAAAGGCTAGTGTAGACAGGGGTCAAATTGGTCTGGGCTAAGCTTGCTAGTGCAAACATAGCCTAAAAGTGCCACAGGACTCCTTGTTTGTTTTGCTGAAATAGACTAGCACGGCCACCTCTCTAGAATGTTCAGTAATATTATTTAGCTTATCATTTCTCTACACTCAATAAGAATTCTATTTCTATTATTGAACTGCTTTTAATATTACCTTGTTTAAAATTGCCATTTATGCTTAAAAGTATAAAATACTTAGTAAGAAAATGATGGAGGAAATACTTCAATTCAATTTAAAATGGCTTTCTAATAGCTGAATCAGCTTGATTTCATGAACACGCTATCCACTTAGCCCATAGATATCTTGAAATTGAATAGAGATAGATGATAGATAGAGGGAGGGGTAAAATTATTTTGATTTGAAAACTTATTTTGACTTCTTAGACACAACCCCCCCATAATTCCCCTCCCTCACAGAACTTAATTATAGCTATTTTCATTAACTATTATATCTATTTTCGTTAACTTCTGCAACCCATAAGAACAGTCATACTGTGTCAGACCAAAAGTCCATCTATTCCACAACCCTATCTTCTGGCAGTGATTAGAGTCAGATGTTTCAAAGGGAATAAACAGAGCAAAGCAACTTCAAATGATCCAGCCCCTGTTATTCAGTCCAAGCTTCTAACAGTTGGAGGTTTTAGGACATCCATAGGAACATAAGTTTGCATCCTTGACAACTGATGGACCTATCACTTTTTTATTTTAACCCAATTATGTCTTTTGCCTTCACAACATCCTATGGCAATGATTCCACAGGTCGACTGCACGTTGTGTGAAGAAGTATTTATTTTGTTTCTTTTAAACCTACTATCTATTAATTTCATCAGACAGTTCCTAGTTCTTGGTTATATGATAGGGTAAATTGTAATGCCCTATTCACTTTTCTCCATACCCCTCATGAATTTATAGATCTTTATTCTACCCCCACCCCCCCAGTCATCTCTTTTGGAAAATGAGTAGTCCCACTCTTTTTAATTTGTCCTCCCATGGATGTCCTCTGTACTCCTAACCATTTGTGTTGTCCTTCTCTGTACCTTTTCCAATTCTAATATCTTTTTTTTTAAGATGGGGGTAACCAGAACTGTATGCAATATTCAAGATGTGGGCATGCAGTGGGTTTATACAGAGGCATTATGATATTTTCTGTTTTATTATCTATCCCTAATAGTTCCTAACATTGTTAACTTTTTTGACTACTGTTGCTGTACATAAAGCAGATGTTTTCTAACAATTATCCATGATGACTCCACGATCTCTTTCTTGAATGGTTACAGTCAATTTGACTCCATCATTTCATATGCATAGTTGAGATTATTTTTTTCAGTTTGCATTATTTTGCATTTGTCAACAATGAATTTCATCTGCCACTCTGTTGCCCAGTTATCTGGTTCTGTGAGATCCCTTTGTAACTCTTCACAGTCAGGTTCGGACTTAACAATCTTGTATAATTTTGTATCGCCTGCACAAAAAAGGTAATACAGAACTGTGGGAGGAAATCTATTTAAATATCTCAAGAGTCTAATGAAATCAGAAAAGAACCGAGTTTTGATTACTTGGCCACCAAAGGATACTGTCAGAACTCTGTGATCAGACTTTGCTTGCTCACATGCTCTTTTGTTCACACTTACACATATTTCATGTTATGGTCCTTATTCTCCTGTCAATTACACTGATTTTATGCCGCTGTAATCCTGTTTACTTCAGTGGAGTTACTTTTCATTTACACCAATAAAGATGAAAAGCAAGAGGTCAAATGTAGATGAAAATGCACTATAATGTTGTGTATCCATAAATTCTACCAGCTTTTCTCTTTCTTAGTTTTCCATATTACATTAAATATGAGCTTTTAAAAAGCAAGTTTCCATATAAATATGTGATCTAACCCACTGCAACATAGGATTCTAATGTGTGATTTTATTTAACAAGTTAACAGCATAAAGACTTCAATTTCAGAAGCTAAAATATGTTGTAAATTTTAGTGTTTTTTAAATCAGACTTTAGGAATTAGCAAAAATGTGTGTAAAAGGCAGATAAACTAACACCTTTCAGAAAAATGCATACCTCTCATGTAAAAACATACCTACATTGCTACATCTCAGAAGAATAAGCCTCCTCCCCTTTTGTGGTCAAAGTAATGCATGACAGATTAATTTATTGCCTACAATATTTGAGATCCATCCAATATTATTTACTATATTCATTAATCTGAATTACGTACAATAACATCTAAAGTTATTATAATGCATCAGTAGTAAAATCTGAACTCAATTTACTATAGTCAAAACAATTATTAAAATACCAGTAGTTAAAAAGATCATTTCTGAAGATTTATTGATTTATTCGTTATTCACTAGTAAACGTTCCCTACAATAACAATAGTTCAGGTATGTTAAGGACAGGCTTCACCGATAATTTTTAAAACATCTTTTTATCCTGCTTTTTTTCAAAAGATAATTTGGCTTGATAGTCCATCTGAGCAAGTTGTGGTATATTTCACCTTTTGTAGACTGTTCTTAAGTAGTCCACGCAATTACAGACCTTAAACATATTTGACAAACCATAAAGTAAAGGGTGGGCTAAGGTGTGCATTCAAGGTCAGTTATAAAAGTAAATGTATATTACATGCTAAAGATACCTGCAATGCGGTGCTCTTTATTGTGGTATGAAATGATGAGTGAGCATCACACAAGTAAAATGTTTGCTGTTAACAATACAGGCTTACAGGTGTGGAAAGCCCTGAGGATGAGTAGAGCTGATACCTTTTGCAGCAATGCAGACTCCAAAGTCCAGTTCCTGTTATTACTCCTTCCCTGTTCCTTTTCTTGCCTTTGGATTATCTCAATTCACAGTATCATTCATGCTCATAGTTCACTATATTTACTTAGGTATGCAGGAGACTAGTTCTTTAGTGAATAAAACACAAAATATACTCAACTGAAGGAATGGAGTGGTTGAATTTAAATATGTTACGAGTATTAGAATACTAAGAAAACATCTGGAAGAACAGATAAAACTAGATAAATGTTTAGCCTTGTTATGAGTAACACGCTAGCATACGATTACGTTTATAATGGTTGTAATTTAACAAAACTGTTGTATGAAATATTTTGTTTAATGTTCATTAAAAACTGCTAATGCACTTATGTTTTTCATGGACTAAATTTTTTATGCATGTTATTAGTAGAACACAAATATGCAAAAAAAACCCAAACAGTTTGGTGGAAAAGAAATTTTGCACCAATCTTGTCTTTAATTTATATAGGGAAATGTTTTTTACCACAAAATTCCATGTTTTAATGATATTATCCCAACTCTATTTTTTAAACTCATTTTGTCACTGTTTTGTAACAGAAACACTGTAAATATTATAGATGTGGTAAACTATTATACTTGTTTTCTTATAAATGAAATGATCTGTGCCAACACTGACAAAATGAATTAATGTGTTACTAAGGCAACAGTCACATTATATGCTTTCTCTTTCACAGTATGCGGTAGAGCATATGGTTTACTCTTAATGGAACACTAGCTTCTCATTAACATACCAGTAGCAATGTCAGAACTTACAAACCAGCATAACAGGAAAATGGAAAAAACTTATAAATTAGACCCTTTCAGTACTATTGAGAAGGAAATGACTGATGTTCTAAGGTACAATATTTAGCTAATGCAGTGCCCTTTTCTGCACCTTCCTTTTCCAAAAAAAAAAAAAAAAAAAAAAAATCTTTTTTCTCATTACAAATACAATATAAATATTGAAGTGCATGTAATTTTTTTTTTACTTTGCTTAAAAATGATTGGTACTCTTAAAAATGGAGTGTCTGTGGCTTCTTCATCACAGTATGTTTTAAATGGATGCATTTTCTTGCTAATTTCTCCATAATAAGCAAAATTCTGAATATAAAACCCAGAAATCACTTCTCAAAAAAAACGCATATCCCTCAGATAAATCCAATAAAGCAATCAGGAATGAAAAATTAACCACTTATTTTCATTAGTTAAGGATGACCAGAGTAAATAAAAGACCCACACAGTACCCCGTGTTCATACAAAGGCAAATGAACTAGAGCCACCTAGTGGTTGTGTCATCATAAGGGGGAAAGAACTAGGGGTAGTGTGTGTTGAACATCCAGACTTTCCTGAAGGTGATGGTTTATTACCCAAGTTATTCTACCTGCAATAAACAACATTTGACTTTGTCTTATTAAGCATTGTATTTATTTATTTATTTAAATATCCTTATAATGAACTATTTAGCTAGATCTATAACAGAGGAAGAATATGTTCTTATGTTTTAAGAACATAAGAATGGCCAAACTGAGTCAGATCAGTGGTCCATCAGCCCACTACTTCATCTTCCAAAAGTGGAAGATATCAGATGCTTCGGAGGAAAAGAACAGAACAGGGCAATTTATCCAGTGAGCCATGCCCTGTTATTCAGTCCCAGCTTCTTGCATTTGGAGATTTACTGAGACCAAGAGCATGGGTTTGCATTCTTGACCATCTCGGCTAATGGTCAGTGATGGCATTATCCTCCCTTTGAAAAGGGATTGTTGAAAAGTTATATATTCTTTGCTTGACTAAGAAAATATAGTTTGTCTGCTGCGAGTAAGTAAATATGGCAACATCTCATAAGCACAAGAAACTGAAATTCTATTATTTTTCCAATCTCAATGCTCATATGAATGTATTTTCTCTACAGAAGAAATGGTAGAGTACTACAGAGTAGAAAATTACTGAAATAAAGAAAAATATTTTTATCATAGCTGGCCTCTACCTTTTGGCCCCATCAACACTGCAATAGTGATATAGACAGGGGATCTGGTCACAATATGTTTATCTACTGACCCAGTTACAACACGATTAAAAACTGTTAAGCTTTAGCCATTCCAGGTTTTTTAACCCAATTACAGGGACACAGTTACTGTCAAGTACCAAACTTAATATTAGAGCTGGATTAATGGGCAGGTATGCTGTGAACTGGGCCCAGACAGTTTGGCTATGTCTACACACACATGGTTATTTCGAAATAAGGATTTCAAAATGAATTATTTTGAAATAAAATCCTTATTTCGAAATAAGTTAATTCGAATTAAGGGAAAGCCTGCAATCCAAATAGCTGTTATTTCAGAAGGGATATTTTGAAATAAAGCTGTTTGGACCTGTTGTTTTGAAACAGTTGTTTCGAAACAACAGGTCTAAATGGCATTATTTCGAAATATCCCTTCCGAAATAATGGCCGTTTCGAAAACATAGAGCTTTTACTTTTTCGGAATGATGATTCTTATTTTGAAAGGACGTCGTGTAGACCTAATTTCTTTTATTTCGAAAAACAAATGCAAAGTGCTGTGTAGACATACCCTTCTAATTGCAGAGTGGATGGGAATCTATTATTACAGTGAACACAAGGCATATTTGACTCTGATTTGCCATTTCAGAACAGGTCATGATCCAGTACATTTTATATGTTTTTGTGGGGTATCTGATAAAGGCTATGGAAGACTGAATGGCCGTGTTCGAAATAAGAAATACCCTGTTCACACAACGCACGGTTGTTTCGAAACAACGGGAACCATTGTTTCAAAACAACAGCATTGTTTTGAAACAAGTTAAACCCCATGCAGGGATGAAACAATGTTGTTTTAAAATGATTGTTTCGAAACAACGCCGTGCAAACATGTTGTTTCGAAACAACGGTGACTTGTTTCCTAATAACTGTTGCCTGAACCTGCTATTTCACTTTGAGCTTTTTTCTTTAATTCGAATTAACAACCTGTTAATTCGAATTACGTTATTTCGAAATAAATTGTTATTTCGATACAAGTTGTTTCGAAACAACAGTATCGAAATAACCCCCTGTGTGTGAACACAGCCAATAATGTTAGCACATAAACTATTTAATCTCCAAAGCCCACTCTAGACATATTATTTAAAAAAAAAACACTCTCTATCTCTCTCAGTTGGGGAGAATGTGATATATATTAATGTGTTGCGATTTTTAGCATGGGCCAGATTGTAATACCTTTCCTCACAGTAACCAGCATCGTATTCCATAACTTGTCCTATTACATCACTGCAATTAGGTTGCTAGACACTACTCTACGTAAGTAAGGTTAGCATAATCTTGCCCTATGTGAGGTCTGAGCAGTTCCATAAGCTTAAGTTAATACATTTGTGTTCAGTATTATTGTTTTTAAAATTATGACATGTTTAGCACTTGAGATGGTGGATGATCACAGGAATATATTGTTAAAGGTCAGTAAATTTACAGTTCAGACACTTACCAACCTGTAAATCCTGAAATAACATGCAATATATAATTAGCATAAAAACAGAGTTTGTACTTGCAGTTCAGCCTCAATAATTAGACTACATAGGATTACATTTTTCCTTGTTCCATCTCTGCTGATTAAATTGAAAGGTTTACATTTGGTCCCCCACTATTTTCCTGATTCTTGTTTATTCTGCATCAGATTCCTTCACTGTTTTCAGCATACAGTGAGAGGTTTCTGCAACCAGGAGTTAAAGAATTTGGAATCCAACTTTAAGAAGTACATCAAGTCAATCTGTGCCCCCTGAATATTTTTAGTACAAATTGACAGTACCCTAAGAAGCCTGAAAGGCAGAATGCAAACATTGGTCGTGCTTAGAATAGAGATTGCCAGAGTAGGAAAGATAAGAGCTGTTCATACACAGGTGTGTGTTTATATACAAAAGTAAATAAACACAGGAAGGCATGCTTCATGTGTGGAAATCTATTCTTTCAATTCAAATAAACAACTATGACAATGTGTAACTATTAGACTGGGCCATCCTCTCCTCTTTTCCCAAGTTTGTCAGAAATCTGAATTTATGCAAATCCTTTCCTCAAGTCAGCCAACATATCAAGGATGTCTAAAGAGATATTTCAATAAGTTTCAATTCACCTGTAATAATATAAATTATTACTGCAAATCAGTTGTATGCTTTAACTCAATGATTTCAGTCTCAGGTCCTGTGCAGTTTTTTCAAATAGAGGTATTAAAAACTTCAGTACTTAAAACTGTTTAGTTTGTAAGATATATTTATTTCAAGTCCCACTTGCACAGCAAATACTGAAAAAAAATTGTATATTATATCACTGGTCCTCCAGGACCAAGCTTTCTGCAACATAAGTATGAATCTCCATTCTTCACTTCTAGCACCTATCTACTATTGAAAACATTTTCCCATGAAGCATTGGGTTTGCCAGCTCTTGCCTTTCAATAAAAGTAAAGACACAGACCTCATTCTGTTATTATGATGCAGACAGTGTCATTACAACATGTCAGTTGATCTGCTCACTACCTCACTGAAATGCACTAGATTTCTGCAGGCAGAGATCAGACTTTATAAAGAATTCCAGCTGTGTTACAATAAAGTAGATGGTAATAAACTTCTAATGATGTTCCTGACTCGAAAGAGAATTAAAATGGGAATCTGCCCAACACCATTTTCTATCAGCTTTCTTTAGCCAGAATACTAATAATATCCTTGTTTTGCTTAGGGACAGGAATTCCATTGTGGAACAATAAAATAAGAGCAATCTTTAAAAAATAGATGTCTGGTTTAAACCTATGAGCAAATTGAAACACTTATGTTACCATGCTGAAACTCAAATAACTCAGCACTCTGCAAACAATGCTTGCTTTTCCTTGAGAGCATTATTTGTGTGTGTCTCAATTGGTACCAAAGCTTAAACCTTTTCATGGGCTTCTTCATTCCATTCTCTCTTTTCAACACAGAGAGAAAAATTAATTAGAAAGCAAAGGAAGCGAGCTTGCTTATCATTTGATCAGGGCACTGACATAAGTGCTTTACGCTTTTTTTTGTTTTGTTTTTTGTTTTTTGTTTTAAAGCCAAAAGCTCTCTAGTACACCTGCTCTTCAGGGCTCATCAATTTTATCTCAGTAAAGCCAATGCTTTTGAGTCTGTCCACTAAAGAGGTAGCAATTGCGATGGGGAGGGAGAAAGAAGTGTTGCAAGCTCTTTATCTTAAGCTGACTGTTTGTTTTTGCACTGATGTATGTAATGAAACAAAGAGGATTTAATCCTGTCAAACAAAAGCCTTTTGGTACCCAGAGGGATCTCATTTACTCTGCTCCAATTCTCCTTGTTTCAGGTTGCAACCTCTTCCTCTTTGCGGATCCACCAGGCTGAGTTTGTTACCTGGGGCTTAAAATTGGGAGGTGTGAAGCTCTTCTTTTGTTTTGACAGGTGCTCTTTGCTAAACATCAGCCTAGCATTGGTGGTGCTAATATACAGAAGAAAAAACTTCAGATATGCTAATGACAGTAGTTACCAAACTTCTGTCTTTAATGAGTTTTATTAGCTTACTTCACTTTTCGTTCTTAGGATAAAGTGGTGAAAACAAATTGTGCTGATAGGAAGGGAGTGTGAAAGTTTGTTGCTGTTTAAGCGTGCATCAGTATCTCCCAATTCTCTCTCTCTCTCTCTCTCTCTCTCTCTCTCTCTCTCTCTCTCAGTTTAGATGTGGATATAAACATAAACTGAGTTCTTCATGAAATAAAGGGAACTCCACCAAAATGTGTGGAGAACAATAAACAGACCTATAGCTCCCTTTATTACACTGTTTGTATATCTTATGTACAAAGAAAAAGAGAATGTCTGGAACATTTAACATGTACTACCACTTAGATACTTTGCTTCCAAAGTCCTTGGGGGCAGAGGTGAGCTTTTCTTTATATGATGGTACCTAGCACACTGGGGCCCTGATCCTTAATTGGTGACCTCTACGAGCCACAGCAACACAAATAATAAATAATAACATATGGCATTTTTGAAAGAATGTGAGCAACTCAGGCATCATTTAGCTGGAAGTTCACAGAGTAGCAAATACATCTTTTTTCCTTTTAGTTTTTGGACACAAAACAAAATGGAAGTTGATCTGAAACACCCAGTCTCCTCTGGGAAGCAGTGATAATGGGCAATTAAAATGTCACTTGCCCCCTGTAATTTACCTATTGATTTACCTTCTAAATTGCATAGGTATAAGATTAAGACACATTGGCTTTGTCTATGCTGAAGACTTAAGTTGACATTACCAGGCTTAAGTAAACGTAAGCAACTCCATGACCACATTTGGCATTTATTAAGTTGGCTTAAGCACTTGCTTAAGTGCTTGCTTAAGTTGACTTAATAACTCCTGCCTTTAAAGTCTACTTTAAGCATTAAGTTGACTTTATTAAGTTGACTTAACAAAATGTGGCCAGCTAAGTTGACTTTATTAAGTCAACTTAAGCCAGGCTAGCCATTTAAGTCAACTTAACAAAGTCAACTTAAGCCAAGGAACCTGCTTAAATTCAACTTTATTATGTTTCCTTTAAGCAGGTCCCCTGGCCTAAGTCAACTTAATAAAGTCGACTTGAAAAAATGTGGAATCTTTTAAGTTGACTTTAAGTTGACTTAACTGAGCCCTCTAGCGTAGACATAGCCATTTGCTTTGCAGCATACCTAGGTAAAATTGGGAAAAGTCCAGGTGTTCTTTCTTTTACTTTCCATACTTTCGCACACAGTCTCCCACACTTCCCTTATTTTCTCTTTCTTCCTTCCTCATTTGTTTAGGCATCCCTTCCATAGGACACCTGAGGCTATGTCTATACTGACAGGGGCAATTTTGCCACCATCATTTTTCACTTCTGGGAACAGAGTGCAGCGAGTACAAACTCATCATGCCACTCTCACAAGTCAACCTTGGAGGCCCTGGGGGCCGGGGGCATAGTGGAAAGCCGACTGCAAACGATTTGTGGTCAGCTTTCCCCTGATGTGTATCAGCAGCCTAAAAAGTCACCACTGGTTACCCAAGAAATTTTATGCTCCTCATGTAACCAGCGGCTGACTGCTGCAAAAAAGAGCCTGATTGTAGACTAGGGTTCAGTCATCTCTAATTAGCACCTCTTTAACTGCAACATTGACCTATCTCATTGACCTTCCCAGAACACAGGACATTATTTCTCATAACAAAAAACACTACCACCCCCTAGGACTAGTTGGGCAGCACTTCTTGTTCTGATTCTTCCTCCTTTTTACCTGACACCTCTTCACAGATCAGGATTTTCCTCCTAAGACATTGATAGATGTACAGTTTGACAAGTAAATCAGAAAGATCTTTTCCTTTTTTGACAGTTAAATAATGTGGAGCTGACGCAGATTTTGATCTCTTGTCGGTTTACAGGGAAGTTAAAGCATTCCAACGGCAATTACATGACTTAAAGAGAGAGAAGTTTGAGGGACAGGGTTGGAAAAGGAAATTCACCAATTGCAGCAGTTAGCAAATATCTTTCACACTTTTACATCCATACACACAATGTCTTTTGGCTAAAGTGTTAATAGGTACTCATGAAGTTAGAGTTTATTTCCCTATTCGGGGGAAATAAATAAATCCAGCAGTTGAAGGACATTTCCAGTGGTCAGCCCTCTATTTATATGCTTTGCATAGACATTCCACAGTGACAGAGTGTAGGGTGGGACACTGTAACACAGGCAGACCTGACCTTTTTTTGTTGTGTTTAAATATATCCAGATTTTGAAATCTTCTGAGTCTATCAGTTCAATATTAGCAAGAAGATGGAACAGAAAACTTAAAAGGATTTTTACTATGCTAGACTCTATTCTATGAGCAAGCTTGAGACTAGAGTGAACATTTATGCCCTGCTTCCACCCAAAAAATGTTGGCTATGAAAGGTGCATCATGACAGCACATTCTCCTCTCTCTGCTACAAGTGAGCATTTCTCCTAAAGTCAGGCATTTCTCATTTGGAAGGAGGACCTATCAAACCTGAGCAATCCAGTCATCAAGAACATTTTTGTACTTCAGTTTAAAAACTATCTCAAACCTGGGGGGTATGGTACATATCCTGGAGGGTAGGGATAGGATTCAGGGAGACTTAGACAAACTGGAGAATTGAGCCAAATGAAAACTCATGAGGGTCAACAAAGACAAGCACAAAGTTCTACACTTAGGATGGAAAAATCCCATGTACAGGTTGGAGACCAACTGGCTAAGCAGCAACGTATAGAAAAGGAATGGGGGTTACAGTGGATGAGAAGCTGGATATGAGTCAGTGTGGCCTTGTTGCCAAAAAGGCCAATGGCGTATTGGACTGCATCAGTAGGAGCATTGCCAGCAGATTGAGAAATGTAATTATTCCCCTCTATTTCGCACTGGTGAGGCTGCATATGGAATATTGTGTCTAGTTTTGGGCTCCCCACTACAGAAAGTATATGAACAAATTAGGAGTCCAATGGAGAGCAACATAAATGATTAGGGTGCTGGGACACATGCTTGATGAGGAAAAACTGAAGGAACTAGGCAGATTTAGTCTGCAGAAGAGAAGACTGAGGGGGGATTTGATAGCAACCTTCTTCAACTACTTGAAAAGGTGCTCCAAGGAGGAGGGAGCTAAACTATTCTCAGTGGTGACAGACGACAGAAAAAGGAGCAACAGTTTCAAGTTGCAGCTGGGGAGGTCTAGTTTGGACATTAGGAAAAAGTGTCTCACAAGGAGAGTAGTGAAGCACTGGAATGGGTTACCTAGGGAAGTGGTGGAATGTCCATCTTTGGAAACATTTAAGGCCCAGTTAGACAAAACTCCAGCTGGGATGATTTAGTGGGCGTGGCCCTGCTTATAGCAGGGGGTTGGGTTAGATGACTTCATGAAGTCCCTTCCAGCCTTAATATTCTATTATTCAAAGACAGGAATTACACAAGAGGATCCCAAAGCACTTTACAATACAGCTTTTCAGTAAGTGGTGCTTTTGATCCCTCTCAGGAAAAATTTCAACTTTTTGTCAGAAATCATAAACCAAAAATTTTTTGCTCAAAACCCAATGTGTTAGTTTTAGAGTTTTCAGGGCTTTTCCTGAGGCATCAAAGTTTTCCAGCAGACACTGTCAATAAAAAAATTCTCCTTTAGCTGAAGACAATTAAACAAAATTTTGACAGAAAATGGTTGACCAGCCCTATTTTGCAGCTCTCTACACACAACATCATTGCAATGCAGCCATCCACAGGAGAAAGGACAGCAAGCAAAACCACTGTCAAAGTGGGAGAGAGGAAACTTTACCCAGAGATAGTACCATATTAACTCTTGCTAGAATTTCAGTGGGATCTTTAATATAGATTTGACAGACCCATAGCTTAGCCTAACAATCCACACCTAGTAACCACTATACATACCTTGGAAGACAGAAGGACCTGGTCATTCCTGCTGCGATTTGATTGCTGGTTGCTGGTTCCAGGGAAGTCTAGATTCTACAGCTTTCTAACACTAATCAATCTGGTTCACATAGTGGAAAGGGAGGAAAGGAGAGTGGAAGTCTTCCACAAGTGGCATTCATTCTATTATTTATAGGTTATTAATGTGGTTTTCCAGGATACAGCACCCAATCTCCCTACCCAGGCCAAATCCAGCCATCTCCCCGGCTCTTTGTAACATGCCTTCTGATATGGGCCAACACAGTAATGTGTCCTGACACAGCGGTTGAGAACTGCTACATTATTATATTCAATAGCCATACCGTTCCATAAGAGAGACAAGGTGAGGCACTTGTAGTGGATCAGCTTCTGTTGGTAGAATGTATGGGATTTAGGGACTGCAGCCCAGGGCCCTGAGCTAAGGGAGGTCCCCACAAAAATCCAACCCAACATGACTGTCCCTGCTCCCAGGGAGGTACTACTTGGAGTGAATGTAAGAGATATCTTCCTACACTCCTGCTTTAGGTAGTGTAGCCTCCTCCACAAACTTCCTCGCTGCTGGGGGGGGACTTGGCTCCAGGCTGCTCCCAGGTGCACTTACTGATTTCCCCTGCCCTGGCTATGCAGCGAAATCAGGGAACAGGAAGGTTAGGGGATGGTGGGTGGAGTAGAGACACATATGCGTGCAGGGAGGGGTGCTGTAAGGGAAAAAAGGATGTGGAAAGGTCAGGGGAGACTGCTAGGAGAATGTGAGAGCAGGAGCCCCACTGTTCAGGCTATCACAGCTTGCAGGCAGCCAGAGTGTCCTATGATCATGACCTGGGCTTAGGGAAGGAGCCATGGAGAGCCTGTCACACCTGCCTCCTGCCCCCAGCAGGGGGAGAGCAGGACATTGGCCCACAGATGCTCCCTGACTCTGCTGGGTGCTGCCATTGCCGGGGAGGAGAGGCAGTGGGGGAGAGTGGGACATGTGGGCCCTCAAACCTGTCCCATGGTGTGCTGCCACTGATGGGGGAGCACCAATGTAAGTATAGCCCTTGCATGCCAGAGACTCAACCTCCTGCCCCCAATTTGCCCACAGGGGCTCCTCAAAACTCTTATAGCCGTGGACCCAGAAGGGCATTAATCTGGCTCTGGGTGGAAGACACAAGCCTTCGAACTATAAAAAGCTCTTTGTCAGATCATGACATTTCACAGGTGGACTAAATGTTCCTGGATAAAGGAATTTACAGTCTTGATTAGAGAGGACATGAAATACAGACCTGGAGAGAGATTTCATGTATATTCATTTATCTGGAGGAAAATAGACTAAGCTCACCTTGCACAACTTTTCAATATGTGCATAGAGTACAATGAGACCTGCACTAAGGACTGCCTCCTCTAGGCATTAAAGTGGTCACATGACAGGAAAAGGTATCTCCATGGCTTCCATTTCTGCTACGTTCCATCTCTATGCATCTGGCCTTTAGCAGAGTTACTACATCAAGTTTTGGTCAGGTGCTGCACTGACATATTAAATCAGATCAGCATGTCACAAAAGCAAGAGAACCAGAAAAGCCATCAAACATTAAACATAATAGATACCATTAGACTCCTCTAGGGTTTAAATTGTTGAACTCATTCCTTGACACACTGACCAAGAGCAAGGCCAATTCTGAGTGGCTGCAGCATTTCTGGATGCAAGGGCTCCAGAAGAGTTAGAGTTAAAGATTAGTGCTTGGTTGCCTCTTCCCAGCTCTGCCTAGGTTTTTGAAGCCTCTCTCCCCCACCAACCAGCTGTGAGACATAAAGACATGAGCAGCATTGTCAAAGAGATGGGGTAGGTTTGTTTGAAGTTTATGAGATATGCAGGGGGAGGAATCAGTTCATTATTCAGGACTGGATAGATAGATAATCATAATGGCTAGGTCTACACTTAAACAAAGCACTGCCTACACAGTAGGGGAATAAAGTCAACTTTCCCCATCACTAAAGTCAACTTTATAGCTTCTATTTATAAAATGGACTTTACAGTTAAGTTGACTTGAGGCAATGTGAACAGGGAGTTGCAACTTAACTGGCTTCCTAACCACAGAAAACATGGCGATGGGGACTGGCTAGAAGGCACAACACAACTGTGTGCAACACAGCCAAACTTCCCATGTTCCCTGACTGATCTGGCATCTCTCCCATTCTCAGCCTGACCCCGGCATCTCAGCCCAATTCCAGCATCACTCCAGTTCTCAGCCCAACTCCAGCATCTTAGCCGCATCTCCTCTGTTCTCAGCTCGACCCAGCATCTCCCCATTCTCAGTACAACCCCGGCATCACAGCTGGACCCCCATATCTCCCCCATTCTCAGCCAGACCCCGGCATCTCCCCCATTCTCAGCCTGACTCCAGCACCTCAGCCCAACCCCCACATCTCCCCCATTCTCAGCCCAACCCTGGGTGTCTCCCCTTCTCAGAAGACCCCCCCCCATATTGTTGAAAAAAAAGGAGTCCAGAGCCACTGTTTAAACTAACAAATTTATTTATTAGATGAGCGTTCATGGGGGAAAATCCCACTTCATCAGACAGGTTGAAGATGGGGTAACTTGCAGAATGGTAGGAAATTAATGCGGGGGAGTGTAAGATGTAGGCTCAGGTCACACACTAACAGCAAATCAAAGCAGTTGTTAAGATTCAAAGACTGGGAAACAGCCCAAAGAAAGAAAGAAAGAAAGTTGCTATTTCTTTTAGATTAGAATGTGGCTATGTCTACACGTACATCGTTATTTCAAACTAAGTTATTTTGAAATGAGTTATTTCAAAATAAAGTCCTTGTTTCAAAATAAGTTTATTTGAATAAAGGGAAAAGCTCAAAGTGACATAGCATGTCCAAACACAGGACTTGCTATTTCCCTTTAGGAGAGGGGCACCATGGGAGGTGTAGCAACATGGCCTCCTCCCTGGGCCAGGCTCCCACCCAATATAGGCTAAAAGGAAGGCACCCTGGGAAGGACAAGGGCAAAAGTGTTATTTTGAAATAATGGTTCTTTCAAAATAACACGTCCGAATGGTGTTATTGCAAAATAACCATTTTGAAATAACGGCTGTTTCGATTTAAAGAAGGTTTAAGCTATTTCAAAATGACAGCTCTTATTTTGAAATGATGGAGCCCATCATTTCGAAATAAGAATACGTCATGTGGACCTAATCCCTTTTATTTCAAAATAACCAGTGTTATTTCAAAATAAAAGAGACGTGTGGACATACCCTGTCTGAAAGCAGGATTACATCCTGACTATAGATTTTTACCCCATTACAGCAGGTGATTTGACTTCACCTTCCTCTATGTGCTGTTTCCCAGTTTTTGAGTCTTAACAACTGCTGTGCCCTGCCCCTGCACTGGCAGTTGCCCTGCAGCACCTGGTCCAGAGCCAGAGAAGTCTGGGCAACACAGGGAGGGTGTGGAGTGCTGTGCTTGCACATCACTGGGCTACGTCAGGCTCCCTGACCTCCCTGGGCTCCCTGTTGCCACACACAGTATGGAGGGTGGGGTGGTCACTCACTTCCTGTGGTAAAGGGTGGCCAGGAGAGAGGGGTGCTTCTGCTGTGGTGCACTGTGGACCAGGTACCCACAATGCACTACTCGTAGGCCAACCTAGCAGCTGCCAGTATGGACGTGGGCAGTGTCCTGGCATTTTGAGTGTGGACGCACTAAGCTGACTTAATAAAGTCTACTTTAAGCTGGCTTAAAGTAGACCTTATTAAGACAGCTTAATTAAGCCCTGTAGTGTAGACATAGCCATTAAGCCCTTCTGGACTTAAAATAATATATATAAATTGATCACAACCTCACTGCTCCCTTTCCATTCCCCAGCTCCTGTTGCCTTTGAAAGGAAATTTATTCTGAGGTCTCTTTAGCCCCAGTTCTGTTATGGCCCTCAGTTGGGGAATGTCTCTGTGCTGCATTCCCAACACACTACTGCCGTAACTTGTCAGGTTCTGCCCCTTCCTTTCTGTGTCCTAAACTCACTTCCAACCCAAGGCTCCAAGCATCCAATCCCTGAAAGCTGTCTCCAGCCAACCTGTCCCAGCACCCCACCCTTTCTGTCTTGAATTACATGAGTTGCCCTTTTACTTGCTTACCTATAATTAAAATTGTATGAAACAAGTGGGGAAGGGAAGGCAAATCAACTGGGTTCACAATGGGTCCATATGCACTTGCACTTGCTCTGCCAAAGGCAGTGGATCCTAAAGGCCCTGGCTTTTACCTAACAAAGTCTTTCCACTCTCTATGGTTTGTTCAACTGAGGCAAGTAATAGAAGGACCCTCCCTGCCAATCTTCACAGCTGAGAAACGGTACAGAGTATAACAGTCTGTCAAACGATTAGGTCTAAGCTTTAAATGCAATCACCAGCTTCTTCAACTGGACATAAAAATGAATGGACCAGTGCAGAGGCCTGAATAGGGTGCACTGTTCCCATAATACACCACGCTGGAGGCAGGAAACTATATTTTGCATTAACTGCAGCTATTGACAAATGGAGTCCCAAGTAAAAAAATCACAGCAGTCAAACCAGGGCAGGGGAAGCTGATAGTTGCAAGGACTATATCAGGTTAGAGAGGCTGTGACAATTTGTCTGAAATCAGAACAACGTGTAATGTGGACCATGAAACCAGCAGCTTCACCTTTGTCATCACCTACTGGCTCAACAGCAGTAATACATGCAGGCTGTGTCCTCTCTGAGCATCCCATCAAGAACCCAGACCAGGACTCCTTGTTAGCCACTTCTTTTACCCAGTCTAAAAGCTCAGCATGAACCTAATGGGCAGGTGGCATCCTGGGCCTGGATATTTTAAGCCAGGGGTGCCCAAAGTGTGGTCCACAAATGGCTTTTTTGCTGTAATAATATACTGAAAATATATAAGTGTATATTGCGTATAGTGAAAAAAAAAACTGGGAATTTTGCAGCCCATGGGCCCGCAACAATCAGGTTCGGCAGCCCCTGTGTACGAAAACTTTGGGCACTCCTGTTCTAAGCACACCTCCAGGGGTTGGTTTGCTGGGGTTGGCTAGCTTGTGAACAGCTTACTGTAGTTCTCCCATAAATCTATTTTTTAACTGATGGCTGATTGCCCTTGCAGAAGGGCTGTGGCAGGTAAGAAAGGTGAGTTCAACACCATATCATTAACAGAGGTTTGTTTGAGTTTTTTGTTTGACATTTTTTCCAAGAAAGGGTTGAGAGGGAGAGAGATAAAGCAGTTGTTAACACTGAATCTGTATAACTAGTCCTCTAAACCAAAATACATAAAATTTAGCTTAATGAACGGTGAAGCGATGTCTGAGACCAGCTACCATGAATCACAAAGAAGTACCTTACAGTCCAAGTTTATTCCCAGTCTGAACAGCTATTTTGATTTATGAGCTGCACTATAGCCAAGTTTATTTAAAAATACCAAGCAGTGGGTGGAGTATTCAAACATTACTTACTTCATCAGAAGGATTCAGACTGAATGACTCTGGAACTGAAATGAAACACATGGCAAATATTTCACCTCCAGTCACACCTGGGGCCCAATCCTATGTACTCTATACACAGAACTTCTGCTGGCTTTACAGTCTATGAAATCCTGACCCTATTTATAGCCAGCATGTTTTTTTATCTTAACTTCTGTGGTGCTGATTTCACCCATTAGGTGTTCTGCTCACAGGGGTTCAGTGTTTAAAGTCTCAGGCCCATTATATCTAAATTCTCATAATTTTATGTGAAAAATAAATCCCTGTAAATAAAACTAGAATGTTTTTAACTACAGTCAGTGAGGTTGATTCCAGTTTCTCCAAATAAGGCAGTTTCTTCACATTTCTCTTTTAAAGTAAAGTATTTGGATCCCTCCATTTTATTCCTTTGCCTTTAATTGAAGTTAGTCTATTTCACATCAGTTCTTGGTGATCTAAAAATGCTTACTCAGCTGTACAGATTAGCTTGCTGAGGTTAACCTGGAACAAAAAGATAAGGAAATTAGAAAAGGCATTTTAGTTACATTTTCCAAATCAGAATTTGCTGATATGAAACAAAAAGACCATTGAGAGACTGTTCGTTCTCCTATTGCATTTTACAAGTTGATGCAGGGCTTGATCTGAAAACCTGGACACAGTGGTCACTAGTCACACAAGTGGTTCTTTTAACATCACTGGGACCACTTGTTGGTAAGGACTGCCCAGGTGAATAATGGTTTTCCAGACCAGGCCCAGAATGAAAACCTGGAATCACCAATACAGTTAGACATACAGATGGCTGCAAAGAGCTTGTATGTGGCTCTCAAATTATTTTGTTAATGGTGCCATCTCCTGGTAGCAATTTGCTTAACTCATTTTTGCCCCTTTAAATGTGTAAACATTTAACAAGGTTTATTTTAAAACTACAACAACCCTGATGGGAGAAAAAAACTTAAATGAAATGGATATGAAAAGCAGTTTATCAAATAGACATTATTTTCCAAAATTTTATTTAATAATGCAAGGTATACATTTATATGCTATTTTTTTGGAAAAGTAAAAGTAATTTTTTTTTTCATTTCAGATTTTTCCAGAATGCATTCATTGCATACTTTACACTTATTGGCAGTAAATGTAAATGCTCTTTACAAACATTGGTGTCAGGTTTATTCCCAGACCCCAAATTTTAAGAAAAGCAACATTTGGATTCAAATGTTGCATCTTAGGTGCACATCTCATCACAAGCCACTGGAAATGCTTGACACATGAACGTAGGAATTGTGTACTGGAAACAGATGAGTGGTTCATCTTACCTAATGGTTTTTCCTTCCTCCCGCCCCCTTTGTGGACCTTTAAAAATTTTCAGATGGAGGCGTGGACACCTTTGAAAATTTATACATGGTCTGTTGACTCCAGGCGCCAGTTCCTTTTTAGAAACAGGCAGAATAGGGATCTGAACGAGAGTCTCATATATGTCATATAACGGCTCCCATCACTGGGCTATTGGCTATTAGAAACACCCATTTTAGTTTTCTTCTTACCAAACAAATTCAAAAGATCTTGCTGATCTCCAACTTCAGAATGGAATCTCAATTCAAAAAAACGCACACAAATTTTCATAGGATGGGAAAAACATTTCCTAGCTGGCTCTGCTTCTAACAAGTGTGACTGAGGATGCTACTCCTTCATTTATATCACATGGACTGGATTCTGCCTTTAGTTTCACAAATAAAATTCCCATTGGTTATGTCTACACTTGCAAGTTAGTTCAAATTAAGGAGGCTTAATTCAAACTAACTTAGTCCCTGTCTATTCTAGGCTTTCAGTAGTTCAAATTAAGGAATTCCTTAATACAAACTAATGAAAACCTAGTTTGAACTAGTAAGACTTGCCCTTTAGGTTGAACTAAGCCCATAGTTAGAACTTGGCACAGTGTGGACATTTAAGGCCACTTTGTTAGCTTGAACTAAGGACAGTTAGTTTGATTTAACAAATGTGTTAAGTCGAATTAACTGTAATTTGACTTAGTCCACATTGTTAATTCAAACTAATACATTTGAATATTGTTCAAACTACAGTCAAACTTATTAATTTGAATTAAACAAATTTGAGCTAAGTTTGGGAAGCGTAGGCATAGCCAGTGAAGTCAGAGAGTTAGGCCTACATATGTAATACTTGATGTAGTCTTACTAAGATGATAATACTGTGGTAATTCTGTAGCAGCACATTCCACCAGCTAATTATACATCACATGAAAAAGCGAATTCATTATTTCTGGCAAATTCCAAGGAGGTAGTCATGTTAATCCAGTTTGGCAAAACAAACAATGAGTCTTGTAACACTTTTATAGACTAACAAATGTATTTATTGCATGAGCTTTTGTGGGAGAAAAATCCCACTTTGTCAGATGCTTGAAGATACAGAAGTTACAAAATGGGAAGAAAATAAATGCAGGAAGCGCAAGTCATAGAATCAAGTCAAACCAAAGCAGTTTAGATACAGTGTGGAATACCATACTAGAAGGAGTGGAGCTTGAGAGAAGGCAAAATCACCTTTTGTAATAAGAAAGCCAACCAATCTCTCTATTCAAGCCCAAGGTTATGTTGTCAAATTTCATATGAATTCTAACTCCTTTTTTTTTTGTATTATCATCTTTGGGTGACTCTTTATAGTGAATTTTAGCATTTGTAAAAATGATAGCAACTATTAGCACAACTTGGACTGGTATCTGCTGTAGACCAGCTCCTCGGTACAAATTAAAATATGGAGTAAAATCCCACAGTCCTTTCCTCATTGCAAGCTTGCTAATAATATTATAATGAGCTGCCACTTCCCCTGGATTTTAGGCATGTGTGGTTTGAGAGACACATTATGTAAGTAAGGGGAATAGAAATGAAAACAGGATTCTTCTGGTAGGTGGATCTTCTTATCTCCAGCTCTGGGGAAGGCTGGTACTATTTTATAAGGGCTCCAGTTGCATTATTGTTGACCTTTAGCTATGTAATAATGCCTAAAAAGCCTGATTCTACAATCTCTTATCGTATGCAGTTTCCTTCACATTAAAGGCTCTCAAAGTGCTATACAAATTTTACAGGCTGATATATAAACTATACTCTGATTTACACATGAACCGTACACTGACTGATTCATCCGGTACTGAACTGCAGCCACAGTACCCTGCTTTAATACACAACATATTCCTCACTCTCAAAAGAACACAACTAATCCTTCAGCTCTCAATCACTTGTGCTTAAAAACTACTTACATAATTGTAATGGAGACTGAAATATTTTCCTCAAAAAAGCTTGCATGTATACTTGATATTAACTCGTTCACTGCTTGTCACCTACTCTGGCTTCTGGATTGTGGTTGCACCCCTTCTTTCAATGTAGCCACGATGATGCATTAGCATCCATAATACAATAGGAAGCATTTCCCCTCCCACCTTCAACATCAATCTAGCTCCACAGGGGAATCTCTAAGGTATAATACATTATAGTTTTTGATTCTAGCAATATATTCTCATGTATCATCCTAAGGGGATATAAAGACCATATAACTTCCCCCACCCCCCAAAAACACTTTTACTATTAGCAAAAACATACTCTGATGAAATCAAGCTACTGTATGTCTCTCTACATAGATATAGATATATATAGTTACTATATATCTCTCTATATAGATATAAATATAAAAACACACCTCTCACTATTCCGTTTTTTAGTGGAAATTCTTTACCTTTATAAAACAAAGTATGTTAATAAATATAGATAACTACAACTAGTCTTAGCAGTTGTATAGCATTATTTCACCTGTATTTTCCAAATGTGGGTAAAGTGAAGTAGAGGTTAAGGCCTGCCTCCACAAAGGGCTTAGGTGTTCTAATGCTGAGTATCACAATGCTTAACTTTAGGTATTGCAAGAAAATCACAGAAAAATAATATAATCCAAAATGCCTTGGTTACCTGCCAGATTCTGAGAGACACGATCAAAGGGGATAGATCGCTGCCTAAAATGAGATCCACAAAGTCAGCATGCGTGGGAAGCTGATCAGTATAGTTACCTACATCCCTCAAGCTTTCATCCAAAACACACCAAGCCGTCTACTACAGCCAAGCTTTCATCCAAAAACATACCACATTGTCTACAACCAAGCTCTAAAATATAACTGCATTTGCTACAATTCCTCAGAGACAGACACCTTCAGGATCTCTATCAAGCATTCTTAAAACTACAAAACCCACCTGCTAAAGTGAAGAAACAGACTGACAGAGCCAGACGGGTACCCACAAGTCAACTACCAGAGGAGAAACCCAAGAAAGAAAACAACAGAACATCTCTAATCATAACCTACAACCCCCAAGTCAAACAGCACATCCTCAGGGATCTATAGCCTGTTCTACAAGATGATCCCTCACTCTCTCAGGCCTTGGGAGACAGACCTCTCCTTGCTTACAGACAGCCCCCAACCTTAAACAGATACTTAGCAGCAACTACAGACCTAAGAGAACTATTAAATCAGGCACATAACCCTGCAACAAACCACACTGCCAACTTTACCCACATATCTGTACAAAAGATACTATTACAGGACCTAATAAAACCAGCTACTCCATCAAAGGCTCATTCACTTGCTCATCCATCAATGTGATTTATGCCAGCATGTGCAAGAAATGCCCTTCTGCCTTATATATTGGACAAACAGAACAGTCTCTGTGCAAAAGAATAAATGGGTACAAATCTGACATCAGAAACCACAACATTCTAAAACCAGTGGGTCAGCATTTCAGTCTTCGCGATCACTCCATTAATAGTTTGCTAATAGCAGCGCTCAAACAGATGCATACCAGATCAAGGCTTCAAAGAGAAGCTGCTGAGATCAAACTTATTTTCAAATGCAGTTGCATTGCTTCAGGACTTAATAGGGACATTGGATTTTCCTCTCATTACAACAGGTGATTTGACCTCACTTTCCTCTGTATGCTGTTCCCCAGTGTTTGAATCTTTACAAATGTTTTGATTTGCTGTTACAGTCCACGAAGAATATTTCTTCTTGTAGTGTTCTACATCCATAGTGGCAAGAATGTGTTTTCTAGAACCGCCGCACATACGATAAAATTCTGCAGTGACCTAGAGGCCTACTTTTGCTGTCTAAGACTCAAAGAATATTTCCATAACGCCACCAGTCAATGCACTGGCACCTTCCTCCAAACACTACAAGAAGAAATATTCTTCGTGGACTCCTCCAGAGGGTCGAAACAAGAGACTAGACTTCTACATTGATTGTTTCCGCCACCATGCCAAGGCTGAAATTGTGGACAAACGACATCCTTTACAAAATAACCTCAGCCCTGCAGAACGCAATGCCATCCACAGCCTCAGAAACAACTCTGACATTATTATTAAGGAGGCTGACAAAGGAGGTGCAGTTGTCATCATGAATAAATTGGATTATGATCAGGAGGCTTATAAACAACTCTCCAACACAACATTCTACAAACCACTTTCCTCTGACCCCACTGAGGAATACCAAAAGGAATTATGGTGCCTACTCAAGAAACTCCCTAAGACAGCACAGAAACATATAAAGACAGAAACACCACCAGAACCCTGGCCAGAGATGTTCTATCTACTACCTAAAATCCATAAAAAAGGAAACCCTGTATGCCCCATTATCTCAGGCATTGGCACTCTTACCGCCAGCCTATCTGTCTATGTGGACTCCCTCCTCAGACCCTATGTTATCAACATCCCTAGCTATCTTTGAGATACCATGGACTTCCAGTCTATTGGTGAGCTTCCAGAAAACACCATTCTGGCCACTATGGATGTAGAAGCTCTTTATACCAACATCCCACACAAGGATGGATTACAAGCTATTAGAAGAACCATCCCAGATGATGCCACAGCACAGCTTGTGGCTGAGCATTGTGACTTTGTGCTCACTCACAGCCACTTCAGATTTGAGGATAATTTATACCTCCAAGTCAGTGGCACTACTATGGGCACCCGCATGGCCCCACAATATGCCAACATCTTTATGGGTGACTTAGAACAATGTTTCCTCAAGTATCATCCCAAAACACCTCTTCTTTACCTATGCTACACTGATGACATCTTCATCACCTGGACACATGGCAGGGATGCTCTTGAAGATTTTCACAGAGATTTCAACAATTTCCGCTCCACCATCAAATTGAGCCTGGAACACTCCACACAGGAGATCCACTTTCTCGACACTACAGTACAAATCAGGGATAGACACATCAACACCACCCTGTACTGAAAACCTACTGATTGGTATAGTTACCTACATCCCTCGAGCTTCCATCCTAAACACACCACACGATCCATTGTCTACAGCCAACCCCTAAAGTATAACCGCATTTGCTCTGATCCCTCAGACAGAGACAGATATCTTCAGGATCTCTATTATGCATTCTTGAAACTACAGTACCCTGCTGGGGAAGTAAGAAAAAAATTGACAGAGCTAGATGGGTACCCCAAAGTCATCTACTACAGGAGAGGCCCAAGAAAGAAAACAACAGAACACCACTAGTCACCACATACAACCCGCAAGTCAGACCTCTGCAACAGATTACTAAGGACCTACAGCCTATTCTAAAAGATGATCCCTCACTCTCTCAAGCCTTGGGAGACAGACCTCTCCTTGCCTACAGACAGCCACCCAATCTTAAACAGATACTCACCAGCAGCTACAGATCTAACAACAGAAACATTCAAGCAAGCACATGCCCCTGCAACAACCACGCTACGAAGTCTGCCCACATATCTGCACAATAGATACCATCATAGGTCCTAGTCAAGCCTGCTACTCCATCAAAGGCTCATTTACCTGCTCATCTACTAATGTGATCTATGCCATCATGTGCCAGAAATGCCCCAACACCTTATACATTGGACAAAAAGGATGATCCCTGTGGAAAAGAATAAATGAACATAGAACTGGTATCAGAAATCATAAAACAAACAAAAAAAAACAGTTGCTGAGCACTTCCATCTTTCTAGTCACTTGATAAATGATTTGTTAACAACCATCATCAGAGATGTGACTGGGACATCAAGACTTCAAAGAGAAACAGCTGAATTCGAATTAATATGCAAATTAATTTCTGTGAAAGCAGGATTGAATTGAGACTATGGGTTCTTTTCCCATTACAAAAGGTAATTTGACTTCAGGCTTCCCAGTGTATGAACCTAACAACTGCTGTGATTTGCTGTTACTGTATGACCTGATCCTATGTTTTACACCCCCTTGCATTTATTTTCATTCCATTCTGTAAGTTCACCCATCTTCGAAGCATCTGACGAAGTGGGATTTTCTCCCACGAAAGGTCATGCAAAAAATAAATCTGTTAGTCTTTACGTGCCACATGACTCCTTGCTTTTTTTTCTCATTAAAACTGATGCTAAGTTTTTGTTTCTTTAAACATCTGTTTAGAAAAGCTATCATGGTGTTCCTGCTATTCAAACTCTTTAAAGACTTTTAAACACACTAACTTTTTTCATGAATGCTTTGCACAGCATGGTAATTCAGCAATTACATGGTTTATCTCACAGTGTATGCCTGTGAGCTACACTGGAATGTGTGTACTGCTCTGTTTTTATTGGCAAGAAGTATCTGTGGACAGCAAAAACATTGTTGTAAATAATCTGCAACTATTTTTAAATTTGTCTGCAGCCATCTGTCTGAAAGCAAAGTTTTGCAGAAGAGCAACTTGAGCTCTGCTAGCTAGAAGGCTACTGGCTTCTAAGTTGGTAAGAGTGCTGTCTGGGTCCTGGGGATCAGTTTCTATACATAAATATAAGTCAAGCAGTTGTTAAGAAAATCCAAGCAAGTGTGTGTAACTCTTTAATATACAACAATTATCAGTACAGCATAATATAAATAGCAGACACATTCTTTCCAAAATTAGTAAATGAGAAAAGTCAGTTTGTTCTCTTCTTTCATGTGTTATTTAATCAAAACATTGGAACAATATCTATGTGTGTATGAGTATACACTGTAAAAATGTAGAGACATCCCTGGTTAGTTCCTCTGAAGAATCCTCAATTCAAGTCATAGCACATACTGTTTGTATCAGTTAACACCTTCATGCAAATATCCGAAACAGCCACAAGGTGGCAAGGTACACAAATACACCAAAGACATATTTGTCCTGTAACCAAAAAAAAAAGTGCAAATTGTATGAAAATTTGTTAGCAATAACAACATAAGAGCAGGTTCACCATCTTTAGTGAGAGGTGCTCTATATAATTTCATCTCTTTCAATTTCCTGGAAAAAAGGCATTTTGTTGAATAGAATAGTTAATACTACAAATGTGTTTATGATTAGAACTCAGTGATTACTAATGACTATTACTGGTCATTTCCTTTGCTCAAGTAAAAGTATAAAGGGGGAAGGTGCATAAATAAACTATTTAGGCCATTGCACAGCTAATGTGACCCTGACAACATCACCTCTAGTAACAGATGTTTCAGGGGAATGGAAATGAGCTACAGATCTTTTTCCCTTTGATCACAGATTTGAATCCTGTTCTGGGTGGGAGCTGTTAAGAGCCTGGCCCAGATGAGCTAAATTTGGAGGTTTCAGCCCAGTGAACAATTGTCCACTTTAGAGAATGATGACAGCTACTTGGCAAACTTGGCTCCAGTCAAAGGAAAGAGGCTAAGGCCTTTTCTGCATGCAAGTTGCACTATATTAGTTGTACCCAGTAAACTTAAAGTAGTGCAACCCCTGGATGAACACAGTTAGACTGCAATAAAGGTGCTAATACCTATTTATTCCACATGGGAAGGGAAATAAGTTACACCACTGTAAGAAATCTTCATACTCAGATAACTGTATCTGCAGTACCAGCATAACTATATGAGCAAAAATTCACCTTCCAGGCCAATATGATTATACTGGAACAAAAACAGTATGTAAAATGGACACAGAATGAAATGAACATGGAGATTATCTCTCCTCTCACCCCTAAGAGTAGTCCTTTTGTGTGAGGACTGAAACATGGTGGTGGGGAATTACCTGGTGACTGCAGCCTGGTTTGTTACCTGTCTGTGGATCTCAGTCTTCAGAACTGTGAATCTAGAACCTTTTACCGGTACAAAAACGAGAGGATTTTGTGAATATTGTGACAGTTTTATTTGCAGCCCTGGGAAACAATTGGACCCTGCAACATCTCCTCATGATTTGTAAATTTCAAGGAAAACATCAGTCTCCTGATTGTTCCATCCTATCTAATCCTGCCATCTTCCTCATAAAATATTTCTTCATGGAGTCCTTGTACTGTGTGCGTGTGACTTGCCTGAAAGGATTCGAGAAGTTTGCCACCATCCTTGCCTTATCTTGGTTCCAGGTCAGTGCTTAACTAGAACTCAGTGCCACCAGTCAAATAATTTGGTCTCTGTGTCTCTTTCCCCTATATATAACTGCAGATAAATATATATAAATATAATGGGAATTTGGCTGTCGTACTGTAAACGCTGAATAGTTTTGGATTTTGCCTGCATTAGATATATTTAGTGACACATAAGTAGGAAAAGTTAGAAATTTTTGAATCACCAAATCTAGAAAATTTGCATCCAAAAGTTTTAAAAATGCTGGCTGAGGAGCTTGCTGAACTGTTAATATTGCTTTCACTAAGTCTTGGAGATTTCAGGAAGTTCTGGAAGACCAGGATGTAAGCTAGTCTTGTGCCTCAGTTTGAGTGGATGAAAACTGACTTTGAATTTGTCAAAACTTGTTTGACTTCGAAGTCTGGGTCAATTCGAACCCAGTAGTTTGAACTGACCCAGTGTAGACATGTCAATTTGAACTCACCGTGAGTTCAAACTGACATGGGTTGACCTTCTGTAACCTGCTAGGGTGGGCTCAAATTCATTCAATTGCCCCTCTCCAGTGCCTCACAGAGAAAACCCCTGATGAAAGCAACTGGAGAGCCAGGATCCAGTTGTTAAAAGGACTCACAGCGAAGACTGCTCAGAGTTTCCATCCCACATTAAACTATTACTCAACGGAAACGTAACAATGAACTTTATTAACTAACTAAACACACCTTATCCTAAAGAACCATGATACATTTAAACAAAACAGTAAGAAACCCAAGAGTCCCAAAGTTCAGGTGGAGTCACCCTTATCTCAATTGCAGTCTTTTAAGTCCTTGGGGCTTGAATGCAGAACGAAAGCAATCCTCATCCTCTCTAGCTGCAGGAATCTTCACGCAGATGCCATGCAGTCCTTTCTTCCTCCTGTGTAGCCAGCACCATGCAATCAGGTCACTGGCCATCCAGCTCTCAGTTCCACTGCAGACAACTCCCCTGCAAAGCAGTCGAAAGCTGGGAGAAAACATCCTGCAGTCCGCTCCTGCTCAGCTCCTTTCACTGAGTCCCTTAGCCAATGTCCTCTGCAGCTCTCTGTTTGCTCCTCTCCAGGCTTCTCTTCTCAGGCTTCGCCCTGGGTATGCAACTCCGGCTCAACAATAAAACTTGTGGGGCATGCTCAGTGTGCTCCCTCACCCTCTTACCAGAAGGTTCTGGTTTCTGGGCTGCAAAATCTGCCCAGCAACGTAACCCAGCCATAAGGGTCCCTAAAAGAGATTGCACCTATTTAGGCACATGGGTTACACTTCCTCCCAGGGTGCATGGTACCCTGGAAAGAAGACCAGCCCTTTGGCACCTGGGGCCAGCAACCTCCAAGGTGCCTCCACTCTCCCCCAGCCAGATCAGGCTGGGGGCGCAGTGGGTTTCTGTCCCCTGGCTGGGGAGAGGGACCCCAGCCCACGCTCCAGCCCCACTGGCCATGCACGGGGGAAGGAACCCCTGTGCGCGACTGGTGCCCCACTGGCACTGCACAGGGGAGGGACCCCTGAGTGTGGCCAGCGGGGCTCCTGCCGTGCGCTGGGGTCCCTCCCCTGCACGTGGACAGGGGGGATCCTGCCATGCAGACAGCAAGGGTCTATCAGTGCGTGCTGGGGTCCCTTCCCTGTGCACAGACAGGGGGAGCCCAGCTGCGTGCAGGGGCCCCTGTCCCTGCATGCGGCCAGCGGGACTCTATCTACAGCAGGGTCTGGAGATAAAGGATGCCCCCAGCCCCATGACAGTGCATCAGGGATGGGGGAGAAGGGATCCCCCCAGCCCTGTGCTGACAGCAGGGGCCAGCAGAATCCTTTCTTCCCCACAGCCACTGTACTGTGTGTGTGGGGGGGTGCCCAAGGAAAACATCCCCTGCCAGGCATCTGCCTTCTGACCATGGCATGGGGGAAAGCATCCCCTGACCAGCCCTAGCCACAGTGGGGCTATAGCTGGGCTGGGGATACTTTTCTCTGTGCTGGGCTCAGAGTGCTGGAGCCCGGCAGGGGATTGGGTGGTGGCCTGGCCTGTTTTGGGGGCCATGTTGCCACACCTCCCATGGTGCCCCTCCTCCAATTCAAATTAGCAAGTCCAGTTCATGGACATGCTATTTCGAATTGGGGTTTCTAGTGTGGTCAGGTCAATTCAAATGAACTGAATTTGAACTAATAATTTTTAGTTTGAATTGACTAGTTTGAATTCAGTCAATTCGAAGTAACACACTAAGTGTAGACATAGCCTTAGAGCTATATAAGGAGTTAAACTTAGTATTTCCTTTTGATTAAAAACTAAAATGATATTAAATTAACATGGTGCATTTTAAATAGATTAAAAAACTGGCTAACTGACAGGTCTCAAAATGTAGTTATAAATAGGGAATTGTTATCAAATAGGTATGTTTTCAATGAAATTCCACAGGCACTGGTTCTTGGCCAAATGTTATTTAAAATTGTTATCAATGACATGGAAGAAACTATAAAATCATTACTGATAACATTCACAGAGGACCCAAAAATTGGAGAAGTGGCAAATAATGAGGAGGACAAATCATTGACAGAATTACCACCTTGAGATCACTTTGTTAGGGCCCTGGCACTATAAAGCATAGCATTGCATGACTGATCCAGCAACTTTGGAAGCTTCTTCTTGCACAATGTACTTGTTGGCCTGAGCAGAGCAAAGGACAAGGGAAAAGGAACGGCTGGGTAGACATCTGAATGACTGATTCAGCCAGCGTGTGTTTTGTCTCATGGACTCTGAATGGCGTAACAACTAAGTTGAGCAAGAATCAGAGACAGTGTAGAATGGACACGACATAATGGCAAGCTAACTGAGAGACATTTTAGAGGTGTTGAGTAGCTAATAGGACACACTTCTGATGCACTGGTGGGCAGGATAACATATCCAAGGGAAGCAAGGTTTTAGCAGACCTGACTATTCATGGATCTGTAACTTGCTATATAATATAAACTGCCTAGAGTTCTTCTTCCTGTGCCTAGTATGTGATAGCAAACAACATGGCTAATCCCATTCTGTGAGGCTGCAACCGTAAGACATGCTTAAATCTATTAATAGATTCCACAAGAGAACTCTCATTTTTTTCTTAAAGATCCAGAGCACTGCAATATAAATTCACTGAATGCCAAATTCCTGCCCTCTTTAGTTAACTGAATATTTTTTCTAGCATTTAAAAAGGGTAAGATTTTCCAAAACACTTAAGTGATTTACAAGCCTAAATCTTGTTTTTAAAAATCATGTAGGACACTCAGGCCCATTGATTTTTGAAGAAACGAGCTTCCAGGAAACTTTTGAGAATGGGGCTGAGGCACTTGGAAAACTGACTCAAATACTAATTTGTATTCTAACTGCAGCAGTGTTATTCCTCTTTGAGAAAAGTATTCTTATTCTTAAATTGTATAAGTAGGGCTCAGATTTATTTTACTGGGTTATACCTGGAGTGAGGTTTTGAGTGTGCTATTCAGGGTCACTGGCTTCAGTTTCAGTGTGCTGAATACAGGACAGACAGAATAAAGTGATATCTCCATCAAAGGTGAACTCAACTGAGATAATGAGATGACTTTCACTCTCAGTAGAACTAGAATAGTTAGACCATATATGTGCGGACTGCAGAAAAACAGGGAGGCACACTAGGACAAGATTTTAGGGATACAGAATTCATATAATATCAAATCCTGTGACCCCAGCCTGGCTTGCACCAATACTGTGCTAGAAAGGACTGTAATGAAGTTAATTGTGGTGGCACAGGGAAGAATATAGATCTCAGCTCTATCACTGCTACCAAGAGGTGTCACCTTCTAACAAACCTCACCATAGATCAGAAGTGGTAGACACTTCATTTGAAAAGAGTGAAGCTGAGTTCAGGTTATGTTGAACAAGCAGATCACTATTAAATCCCATACACTTCTCTATTCATGTGATTTACTGTCTTCCAACCTAACTCCTGACACTCCCACTGGTGACACTTCATTGTAGTCCTCTGGGGAATCCAGATCCTCTGCTTCTAGATCCATTGATTGTGATACACTATAAATGGTCTTGTGTTAGTCCTCCACCATTGATTGGATTTCTACCCTAATACATAACAATAGTCTGCACTATGCCAAGTAAACAAAGGCTCTTCCTGTAGGTTTCCATGTCATTATAGCTGGAAAACCACACTGAACAACGGATTTCCCCTGGTACTTGTTTGTTCTGCCTCTGTAAATGTTTCATATAAAAAAATTCAGTATTTTTCCTGTGTAGAAGGCAACTGTCACTCTAATATAGATCATTTAAGTCTACATAGCATGTCACTTGTTTACTGTTACCACTGAATTTTCTCCCGCTTTAATCTGTGAGTACATCTTAAATACACCCATATGAATTAGCGTAAACCCAGCAGCTGATGCTTTTATACAAAGTGAAGTTGAAAGATGGAGAGACTTGTATTTTTCTGACTACCTGCAAACAGCTTTGCAGCTTGGCTCTGCTAAGGATGGCTGGTGGAAGAAACTCAGAGTAAGGGGAGGAACAGCAGCATTAAAAGACTCAGGAGTGTGTGTGGCCCATAGTGCTACTGCCAACCTTCAGGAAGATGGAAGTGATGGGTGAATAGTCAAGAAAAAAGGAACCTGGAATAGCTGTGGATAAAAAAGAGAATGGCTATGTCTACACTACAAAAGTTAGTTCAAATTAACAAAGTTGAAAAAATAAGTTTGACCTTAATTTGAACTAAACCTGACCCTAGTACGTTGAATTAACAAAGTGCACTAATTCGATTTAAAAGTTAAATTGAATTAGTGCAATTTGTTAATTCGAACTAACTGTCCTATTTCAAAATTATTCAGTTCGAATTAAGGTTTAATCCTGGTCTACAGGGCCCTTAGTTCAAACTAAATGCAGGTGTTACTAATTTGAACTAAGCTTTCATTAGTGAAAGTCTATGGTCGACAGGGACTAAGTTAGTTTGGATTAAGACTCCTTAATTCAAACTAATTTACCAGTGGAGAGGCACCTTATCAGAGGAAGAGAGGTGGGATACAAAACTCTGACCAGCTATGTTCACACGTAAACTGTTATTTCGAAATAAGTTATTTCGAAATGAGTTATTTTGAAATAAAGTCCTTATTTCAGAATAAGTTAATTCGAATTAAGAAAATGTTAATTCGAATTAAGGGAAAGCCTGCTATCAAAATGGCTGTTATTTTGAAATGGTTATTTCGAAATAAGGCCGTTCGGACATGTTGTTTCAAAACAGTTGTTTTGAAACAATGGTGTTATTTTGAAACAACATGTCCAAACAGCCTTATTTTGAAACAGCCGTTTCGAAACAACGGCTATGTCAATTTCAAGCAAGGTTTTACTGTTTCGAAATAATGGCCATTATTTCAAAATAATAGGTCCCAGTGTTTTGAAATAATGGAACGTCGTGTGGAAATAAGAAATTTTATTTTGAAACAGCGGTTGTTGTTGCAAAATAAAACTCTCGTCTAAACACAGCCACACTGAGGTGTCCTCTGGCATTTTTGGCTGTGTTCACACACAGGGGGTTATTTTGATACAGTTGTTTTGAAACAACTTGTATCGAAATAACGCCTTATTTTGAAATAACTTAATTTGAATTAACAGTTTGTTAATTCGAATTAAGGAAAAAAGCTCAAAGCAAAATAGCAGGTTCAGGCAACAGTTATTTCGAAACAAGACACCGTTGTTTCGAAACAACATGTTCGCACGGAGTTGTTTTGAAACAATCATTTCGAAACAATGTTGTTTCATCCCCGCATGGGGTTTAACTTGTTTCAAAATAACACCGTTGTTTCGAAACAATGGGACTCGTTGTTTCGAAACAACTGTCCATTGTGTGAACAGCCTAAATCTTATTTTGAAACAACCTCTGTTGTTTTGAAATAAGAGGGCTGTGTGAACACAGCCTTTGATTGTTCCATAAAGGGATCTCACTTAGGAGGGTTATGTAGCATGAAGGGGCTGAACACCATCAATAGATTCCTCAGTGAGCTGATATTCACACAAAGCAGTAACCATCTTGGATGTGGAGCAGTCCTCTCCTCACTGCACAAAATAGGGAGCCCTGATTCCACTGAGGAACTGCCTCAGAACTAGGGACATTGCTATGGATCTGCCTTCCCTTTCCCTTCCCTACAGATAGGGGTAGATGAGGGCCTGGAGGAAGATGTTACAGCCCAGATTTGTTTCAGCACATTTTGATGCTGGTGTTTTTAAAGGAGCAAGGTTTGGTTCCATGTAGCCTGTCAGGCTTTGAGCATGAGGAACGTGTGAATTAAACTGTCTGGCTGAGTTGCAAACAGCTCAGATTTCACAGGGTAACATTTTTGAACAGCACTAGGGAAAATTTCAATATATTATGTTGGCTAATGGCAGATTCTTTTACAAAAAGCAAATAAATATTTGAACAAGAAGTGCCTTCAAATATTTGGCAAGCACTGCAGCTCAAATAAAGAGGAACGGGGTGAGAAGGGGGGGAGGAGCATCACTTGCCCTCTAGTAAAACACAAGTTCCTTTTCATAGCTTCATGTTTGTTAGCAAGTCTGAAAGAAAACCTCATATGAAAATGGTTTATTCATACTTCTGGTTTGATTTTCAAACTATTTATCATCATTTGTACATGAGAAAAAAAAACATGCTTATCAACTAAGGTTTTGTATTTAGCAAACTCTTAATTTAGGAAAACAAGCAAGGAGTCCTGTGGCATTTAGGCTAAGTCTACACTAGCAAATTAGGCCAGAGTAAACTGGCTTAATATGATCCTTGTCTACACTAGACTTTGCCTGGTTAGAACTAAAAAATTTAGTTTGCATGGTAAGTTCAAACTAACTGCAATAGTTCAAACTTATTTCAAACTTTAGTTCAAACTAGCATGATGTAGTCATGCTAGTTCGAACTAAATAAAATTGAACTAGTGGTTAGTTCAAACTAACCATGTTTTTGTAGTTCGAACTAACTTTTAGTTTAAACTAGCCACACTTTTTTTTAGTTTGAATCAACTTCTTAGTTTGAACTAAAAAAAGCATGACTAGTTCAAACTAAAAACATGCAGTTAGTTTGAACTAACTTTGAACTGTTTCATTTGGACAAAGCAAGTCCAAATTAAGCAGTTTGATGTAGACATAGCCTTAAAGACTAACAAATTTATTTATTACATGAGCTTTTGTGGGAAACAATCCCACTTTGTCACTATTTTGGCAGGAATCACCAGGTCGCATTGTTATTCATAATTTTACAAATGCCATTTCTTAGTGCATGAACACGTTTAGTCATTGAAGAAGTACTTGCTTATTGTTTTATGATGTTCATTACTTTTAGGAATCTGTTGCAAGCAGCTAGGAGTTTGGTCTCTGCCTTAATCTCTCTAACTAGAGTCATTACTTGGGGCAGAATTTCCTCTTGAGAACTGGCCATGGGTGCTAAGGTAAAGATAAATGAAACAGGAGTTTACTTGTGAGCTGCTTGTGACCACCTATGTTCAAGGGCTGATGTAAATAAATTAAACTACAAAAATTCCTTGCCTCTAACAGATTTCTCTTCCAAGAAAAACCTGATCTCCAAGGCCTTAATGTCTATTTAGCCCCAGAGGCAAGACATACAGTGGGATAACTTTGCCTAGACAATTACTCGCTATGAAAATTTATGAGGCTAGTCTTTAAACAACATCTCTAGGACAATGATAAAAAGAAGCTGAGGAAAATTATCCCAGGCTCAAGTCAATTGGCTTGATTCCCAGAATTACAAAACAATATAGCAGATTTCCTAAGCATAAATCAATAGCACCTGCACTATTAAGTGAATTTGCTTTTAAATATAAATTTCTTTACCTATGTCAAAGGCCTGATGTTCACCAAAATCCATCAGTTTATGTAGGTGGCCAGAAATGCAGAATTCTCTCTTGTGTAATTACAGGAAGTTCTCAAAAGAAACAAGGAATCCTGTGGCCTTTAAAGACTAATAAATTGATTTATTGCATGAGCTTTCGTGTTCTCAAAAGAATTCACACTTTACAATTAATTTCATTAAATCTATTTTCCAGAGAAAAATTAAGGGTCAACTTCTCTTAAAAATCAATCATTTTAATTCAACACAGATATTAGCTTTACTCATTGCTGCTGCTTGTCAGAACTTGACACATTTCAGACAAGTTGAAGAAGTAGATAGAAGAGAGATAAAAAAGAAGCTAGGAGAACAATACTCTTTCTCCTTGAGCATAAGAAAGGAAGACAAAAGCAGATGAGGATACTTAGCAGATAGAAATGGTGCTACAGCAAGTGGCAGCATTGGTCATCAAAATGGTTATTGAAGTGTTTAGCAAAAATTGAAGGATAAGTTCCCAGAAAGGTATATGAATAGCAAAACATTTTGAGAGAGGATAACCACATCATGGCTATATTTGGATATCACTGCTATATCATAGCAGTGCAACTGCCTAAAATACACATAAGGCTGAAAAATAAACACACACACACAGAGGAAGGGGGAAAAAATCGAATGTACAAATACAATATGGAGAACAATAGGCTAGGCAGTAGGACTGCTGACAAGGATCTGGAAATATAGTGGACCACAAAATAAATGAGTCAATAATGTGATGAAATTCTCAAAAAGGATAAGATGTGTATTAACAGTACTCAGGAGCATTGTATGTAAAACATGGAAATAGCTGTCCTGCTCTATTCAACACTGGAGAGGCCGCAATTGAAATAATGTATCTAGTTTTGGGAGCCACACTTTAAGAAAGAGGTAGAGAAATGGAAGACAGAGTCCAGCAGAGAGAGGCAAAAATGATAAAAAGGTTTAGAAATACCTGACATAAGCAAAGGTTAGAAAATGGGGCATGTTTAGGCCTGAGAAAAGAAGATTGGCGGTGGGCAGAGGGGTTGGAGGATAGTAAGTAAGGCCCAGCCAAACAACCATGAAAAATGTGTTACACACTGTGAAATCTGCTCTCACTTGTAAAAATCTGGCTCTGTAGGGGACAAAGGCTCCTACCTATATCTGGCTCCAGCTGCCAGCTCCAGCCCTGTTGAGGCTGCTCTCCTGATCTCTGGGATCTTCCCCCAGCTGTAAAAAGCTCCACAGCTGTGCTATGAGTTTGCTACCCTCACTTCTGTGCTGCCTCCAGAGCAAGGCTCCCAGCCAGCAGTCAGGGCACTTCTTGCAACTGGGAGAAAAAGTTCTGACCCAGCCTAGACAGTGGCTCCTGCAGGGGAAGAGGAAGGTCCATCCCTTCTCAGACTTGCTGGGACCAGCGCCTGAATCCAGTTGCACAGTAGAAGCGCCTAAGTGAGCTGCCCCTCCTCTGTCCCTTCCTGGCTCTAGGCCCAGAGTTCAGGGGCCTTGGGCTGTTGTGGAGATGGGTGCCCCCCCCAACTATGGGGTCTAGGTGGTCACCCACCTCTAAGGCCAGCCTTGTCCCCCCAAATTGATGACCTCTCCATACCTTGCAACTCTCATTTTTGCACTACTGCTCTCAAGCCCCTTCACCGTGGAGACATACCATGCTGCTGCTGCTCCTCCTTGCCACCAAATAAATCTCCATGTAAAAGGGATTTTTTCTGGCAGCTGCAGACTTGACTGGCAGCCCTCCAAGGCCACAAGACAGCTGATTCTGTAGTGTCTCTAGCCACCAAAATCTGAAGGCAGTGCCTCTGCCTCCAGCTGTACAGAACTAAGGCTATGTTCACATGTAAACACTCATTTCAAAATAAGTTAATTCAACATAAGTTATTTCGAAATAAAATTGTTATTTCAAATTAACTTAAATCAAAATAAGCAAAAACCTGAAATTGAAATAGCAAGTCTGGACACAGGGCTTGCTATTTCAAATCAGGAGAGGGGCAGCATGTGAGGTGTGGCAACATAGCCCCCTCCCTGGGCCATGCCACCACCTAGTTTATAGAAAAAGGAAGGCACCCTGGGAAGGAGAAGGGCCAAAGTGTTAATTTGAAATAATGGTTATTTTGAAATAATACCTCCAAACACAGTTATTTTGAAACAACCATTTCAAAATAACCGCTATTTCAATTTCAGCCTAGGTTTTATTGTTTTGAAATAAGGGTCATCATTTCAAAATGAGGAAATGTCATTTGGACACAATTTTTTAAAATCGAAACAACAGTCGTTGTTTTGATTTAAAAACTACGTGTGAACACAGCCTAAGAGTGGCAATCCCTCCACTCTTCCTTTAGGCTGGGACCCTCACAGATACAACACTGTGAAATTTCAGGTATAAACATTTGAAACCATGAAATTAACTATTTTAAAAAATCCTATAACCATGAATTTGCCCAGACTGGGACTGTGAATTTGGTGGGCCCTTACAATAAGGCTTGAAGTAGGTTAAGAGCTCTTATAAAGGGGACTGTGGTCAATTGTTCAACACTTCCAGTAACGGTAGGACAAAAAGTAAGGGGCTTAATCTGTAGCAAGAGAGGTTTAGGTTAGTTAGAAAGTTTTTCTTAGTATCTACAGGAATAATTAAGGTCTGGAAGGCTATGTCTACTCTAGCAAATTAATACAAATTAAGGAGCCTTAATTCAAAGTAATTTGTTCCATGTCTACATTGTGCTTTGCCTAGCTCGAACTAAAAAATTATTTAGTTCAAACTACGCTTTGCTTGAATGGTAAGTTTGAACTAACTGCTTAGTTTGAACTTATCTCAAACGTAGTTCTAACCAGCATGATGTACTAAAAAGTTAGGTCAAACTTAAAAAAACACAGTTAGTTCAAACTAACTTTGAACTGCTTAGTTTGGATTAAGCAAGTCCGAACTAAACTTTTAGACGCAGACATAGCTGAATAGACTTCCAAGGAAGGCTATGAGAACTGATTAGACAAACATCTGTCAGGGATGGCTTACATATATTTAGTCCTACTTCAGCTAGATGACTGGACTAGATGACCTTAAGATCCCTTTCAGTCCTATAAATCTATGGCTGTGTTCACACAGCCCTCTTATTTCAAAACAACAGAAGTTGTTTCAAAATAAGATTTAGGCTGTTCACACGACGCATGGTTGTTTTGAAACAACGGCGTTGTTGCGAAACAAGTTAAACCCAATGTGGGGACGAAACAACAGTGTTTCGAAACGATTGTTTCAAAACAACGCTGTGCGAACATGTTGTTTTGAAACAATGGTGACTTGTTTTGAAATAACTGTTGCCTGAACCTGCTATTTTGCTTTGAGCTTTTTTCCTTAATTCGAATTAGCAAACTGTTAATTCGAATTAAGTTATTTCGAAATAAGGCGTTATTTCGATACAAGGTGTTTTGAAACAACCGTATTGAAATAACCCCCTGTGTGTGAACACAGCGTATGTGCAACTCATATGATTTGCAAGATGAAACTAGCATCAGGATCTTCCATAAAGTTCTTCACTTTAATCTTATAGCTTACACTGGAGATGATGGTCAGAAGGGGAGTGAAAGAGGAACAATAGCTCAAGATGCAAACTGTTTCAAACCCAGAATCATTAGATTGGTTTAAATTAAAATTTCTCATGAAAATTGTATTGGAAACTGTTTGCTATTTGCCGTGATAAGATTCTTCACTTATGTTTCCTCTCAAGTATAATTTTTCATAAGAGGGACTTACACATAGGGATGCTTGCTATAAACAGTCACAGGACAAATACCAGTATGCTACATCATTGCTGAAGTTTTAGATGTGCAGGCTCAAGATTTAATCTAAGGTTTTTATCTGGTGTCTGAGCATCTAAAAGAACTAACCTGAGCATTTCTATTTTATTTGAGCTTAGTTGAGCTGATCCTATATGATCCTGCTCAGGGAGTAATATCTGTAAACAGTGTTCAGAATCAGGCATACCATTCAACATACTAGTTTTTGCCCCTCTCTTGTGATGTGTTGCATGTAATCCCCTTGAAGTCAGTGGAGCTCTGAAGGGACCTACCTAGATAAGTTAGAATGCAGGAGCCTTGTGCGTGAAGCATTGTGAAGTGGAAAATCTGTCTTAGGGCTGGTCTACTCTGAAATGTATCTGTAGGAGAAGGTAGAAGGTTAAAATAGAAAAGACACGTAGAAACAGTCAGTAATGAGACCAAGGCTATGTCTATGCTTAGAGAGTTATTTCAAATTAGTTAATTCAAAATAACTACTTCAATTTTAAATTGAAGTTATTAATTCAAACTAGAGAGTCTCCACTAGATTCTTAGCTCAAATTAAAGCCAGGAAGCCTATTTAATTTGAAGTAAGCCTACTCCCCGGCTAAAATAAGTTACTTCAAATTAATAACTTTGACTTAAGAATTAATTTGAAATAAAAGTAGGTTTTATTAAGTCCAATCAGCGTTTCCTTATTTCGAATTAAGGAAATACTTAATTCAACGTAATGAAATGCCTCCATGGCTCAGGAGTAGGTTATTTCGAATTAGGGCTCCTTAATTTGAAATACCTAATACGTGTAGTTGCACTGCAAAGGACTAGCAAAACAAACCTCACAAAAATGTCAAGAAGTAAGCTGTAGTACGAGTGGAAAATGACCTTGAATGTATGAGGTATCCAGTTGGTCTAGCACCAAGAAGATAAAAAGTGATGTTGCAGCCAAACCATGACAACTTGATGGATGGAGAAGTTCAGTGATGTGTGACCCTATCAAATTAATGGGTAATATAAAAAAAAAAACGGGTATGTGGACCAATTGAGGTAAATTTAGACACCAAAGGGGGGGCTGAGTAAATAGGTCTGAGCAGAGTATGGCTGTGTTCACACACAGGCATTATTTCGATACAAGTTCTGTCAAAACAACTTGTATCGAAATAATGCCTTATTTCAACATAACTTAATTCGAATTAACAGTTTGTTAATTCGAATTAAGGAAAAAGCTCAAAGCGAAATAGCAGTTTCAGGCAACAGTTATTTCGAAACACGTCACTGTTGTTTGAAAACAACATGTTCAGACGGCATTGTTTTGAAACAATCGTTTCGAAACAACATTGTCTCATCCCCACATGGGGTTTAAGTTGTTTCGAAACAATGGGTGCCGTCGTTTCAAAACAACTGTGCATCGTGTGAACAGGGTATTTATTTGAAAACAAACTCTGTTGTTTCGAAATAAGAGTGCTGTGTGAACACAGCCTATAAAAGTAGGAGTCCGAGACCCCAGCTTTTGTGTTACCAAGGGGGTAACAGAAAGTCCTGCCAGCATTTGAGCAGTTCCATTGCACTGAGAGCACGAATGCTGCCAGCAGATCTGTTAAGATAGGTCACTTGCCACTGTGTTATATTTCAATAAAACCTAACCTGACACCTTCATTTCTACAATGATCCATGGTGGTGGTGGTTTCTTCGATCGTGAGTGTTGCCTTAGTTTACCTCTTGCACATAGGGTACTTTTAGGCTCCAAATTACTGAGATAACTAAGTTCTCACTAGAGATTTGAGCCAAAGTGTTAAACAAAGGAACATTTGGCTAAGGATTATCAGTCTGAGTTTCTGCTTAGAGATCCAAGCCAGGATCTAGAACACTGGGCTAACTGAGTCTCCAGTAGAGATCTTAGCCAGGGGTAACCCTGAGGGAGCACGCATACAGAGACACACACACAGCCAAAGAGGCATCTGTGCTGGACACAGAGATAAGAATGCCTCTTGCCTCGGCATACCACAGTAACATTGGCATAGCTATGTCCCTTAGGTGTGTGAAAAATTCAAACTCCTGAGGGACTTAGTTCAGCCAATCAAATCCCTGGTGTAGACAGCAGTAGGCTGATAGAAGAAATCAACCATTGAGCTAGGTACTGCCTCTCAGGGAGACGCATTGCCTACAGTGATGGGAGAACCCTTGGCTGTAGTGTCTTTGGTACCACTTTAATATTGTAAGCGTAACATAGCCTGAGGTCTGATACCCCTCTGTATGATGTCATTTTTGTAGCCAAACTATTTTTTTTATAACAGGAATAATAGTAAAAAAAAAAATAAAACAAAACCCTCATCACTCCTGTTCTGGTCTCTTGACCATCCTTTTTCTAAAATGACTTTTACTTTAGTGTTCAGTGGGCTTATTTTAATCTAATTTTTGCCTTCTGCCTGCAGTTAAAGAGCTCCTTTACTTCAGTTTTTTCCTTTTCCACCCAGGCGGAAGTAAGGGAAGGGGCCTCCAAAGATCTTCCTGTCTACCAGAGTACAAGTCCTGGGGCGGCTGCCCAACTTCTGCTGATGTTTACGTGCCAGATCCTGATTAACTGGCCTCAGAGCCGTGGGATCACCCTCACTGTGAGGCTCCTGCCTGGGGCCCAGCCTCCCACCATGGCAGCCTGTGGGGCGGCTGTTGCTGGGGAGGGAAGCTGGGGCCAGAGGGCACTTCTGCCCCATCCCTGCTCTGGCCAGTTTGTTCCCTTGACCCTCTCCCCTACAGAGCCACAGGCCCTACAATGCCACACCACACACATTTGGCCCCATCCTCTGGGCAGAGTGAACCAGCATTGACCTGCCCCGCCTGTGGGGGCAAACTAGCCTGCCCAGGGGTGGGGTGGCAGCATGGAGCCCCACCTCTGCCCCCGGGCCATGCCTCCCTCCCTCGTAGCACTCCCACAATCCCCTAAGCACTGAGTGGGGTAGCAGGGGCAGATCAGGCAGGAGTCCGAGGGGCACGAGTCTGGGGCTCCACTTTAAGCCAGAGTATAGGACTTCAGCTTCATAGCCCCTGCATTAATCTGGCTCTGCATGTGGCCCATCAGATGTGGTAACACTGGAGTCGCATTTCTCCAATTCTAGTGGCAACTCCTTCCTACATCAGCATTGTTAGTCCCAAGCATTTGAAATCACAAGTCCCTCAAAATGAGACTGGCTTAAATTATGAAACTTATAAATGCTGGGCTCCTTTTATTACTCTGCTGGATTGGGAATGGATTTTAAATTTCAAGTATGACGCTAGAAACTTTTCTTTTATAAAAAAAGGAAAACTGAGATCATTCTTACCAGACAGCCTGATTCTTGCAGCTGAGGCTTTTCAGAAAAACACACCAAATTTCATGCAAGCTCATCAAGCCAGAAAATTTCCCATTGACTAAAATTAATGGATGGTATCTGGAATGATTATGGCTTCCACACTGCTAAAATCCTGTCGCAATGGACCCTGCCTCTATGTTTCTTCTCCACTTCTTTTGCTGGAGGGAGGTGGGAGGAGGAAGCAAGTAGGCAGATCTGAAGGGGAATTAGGGGAGCGAGTCAGATATAATGCTGGGTCAATGAGAAAGGGAGACATTGACAATCTGAGGCTCTCCTCCTTCCTCCCCTCCAGGTTGCAAAGAAAAGCTACAGGGCCATAGCTGCTAGTGAACAGGCTGCAAAGAATGAGGAGCATACACAGCGGTCTCAGGAGACTTGCTAGAGCCTCAGCTCCTGGAGTGGGTGTTTGCATCTGGGCCCGTTCCAGCCACTCAAAGACCAGATGCAGGCACACTGTATGGCATTAATTTGATTTATATTATCCCTCGTCAAGTGCACATGCACAAATGTCAAATTGCAAAGCAAAGTATCTAACTTGATAAAAATTTCAATAGTACCACTAGCAAATCTTGTGAAATGCAGAGGGAGAAAACAGCCTTGCAGGATCCTGACTATATGGAATTCAAAAAGTGTTCTGAAAGTCAATAAATCTGGCACAAATTTCTTGATTTTCAGACCATCTTGCAAAGTACCCCCATTTTCAAAGCAGCTGATGAAGTGGGCTTTTCTTCCACAAAAGCTCCTCTGATAAATCTGTTAATCATCAAAAGTGCCACAGGACTCCTTGTTTGTTTTGTTAAACTAGATTAACACAGCTATCCCTTTAGAAGTTTTTATTTTCTGAAAGCGTTCTTGAGGGGGTGGACTCAACCTGGAGAATTTTTTGAATTTTAGGGAGATGGCTTACCTTTTGGTAGAGGTTTGTGGGGTTTTAAAATAAATTTTCACAAATTTTCTTTTACATCACACGAAGAGCTGAAAGAATTTGCTCCTTTTGACAATACTTCTACCTCATTTCCTCCCTCAACCTGCCAGCATGATACAAATGTCCAAAGCAGGCCTCATACATGAAATATTCCAGTGTCTGAAAATCCAGGCATCTCTTGCAAATTGATATTTTGTACAGTCATTAAATACCAACCAGTTTTACTGTGATTTTAATATTCTTGTGTAACTTCCACCAATAAAGACGAGATATATACAACACACACACACAGAATAAGCTAATAAACTTTGCACTTGCATTGCTGCATGACTAACAGGACAAATAAACAATGATAATGACACAAAATATAAAAGAACTACTCTTGTTTCTTATGTCTTAAAAACCTGATTACCCTGAAGAGCATTATAGTAAATGGTGATTGGATTGTCATCCAGCCATTGAAGATTTTGAGGTCAAAAACATGTAAAAGTAAGTTAATAAGTAGCAAGTACTGTTTGTGGGAGAAAGTGGTTTATTTTTGCCTTGAGGTTTGTCGCAGATTTGTTACCTGGCCCAATCACCTTGTAAAAAAAGATTTGGATGGGGCTTTTAGAATGGGTGTCTCTGCAAGGAATCCCTTGTGGAGATTCCTACATTGGCTCTATCACCTTGTACTCTTTCCCTGGCAATGGTGGCATATAGGGCAACTGCACTGAGAGGAAGTATAGTTGCATTATGTTTCTCAATAACCTCTGACAATCATAGAGGAGAGCATATGCGTCCTCAAGCTCACATGTTCTAATTAACATGTGAGCGCTAATTGAAAGAGTCAAACCCAAAAAGAAAGCAAACACTCTGAAGAGCCTCTCCTTCCTCAATCTTCTGATCCTGAGAAAAAGTTCCTTTCTTGTTCTCTGTGAAGTCAAAGCTATCACTGACTTAACTGGTGCAAAAATCAGGCTCTCAGAGCATGTTCCAAATCAGATTGCACTTAGTACATAGATCATTGAAACATTCACAGAGATAGCCATGGCTTATTAAGGGGAATGAGTTTTATAGTAAAAAATTATATCCTTGCTCTGCTGATGGTACATTCCACCTCCCAACAGGAAGAGCTCCTTGAGTACTCCCATATAGCTCGTTCTCACAGGCTGAAAGAATAATCTGCAGGATGCTTGTAATCTGAACCAGCCCAGGAAAAACGACTCAGGATAACTGAAAAAGAATCCCCGTCAAACAGATCTATTTCAACAAGACTTTTATTGAAAACATGCACAAAGGCAACATGTTGTTCAGCTTCTGCATTTACATGTTAGAGCAGAATGTTTTAAGAAAGGGGGAAATACAATGGACATATACTGCAGTTTACATTACTAAGGCATTTAGGCTTTTAGAGCAGACTGAGCCATGTGGATGTGTGCTTGTGTTTGTATCAGTGGTTCTCAACCCATGGGCCGCTCACAGCCCAATCTCTGCGTGGCTGCGGCCCCCACATGACATCCTCAGGGTCATACAAGTAGTATATATATTATGGGGGCGCGACATGCACAGAACCGCAGATGCTGCCTACGCTAGTAAATAGGTTCAGAACCCTGGTTTATATACACACACATACACAGGCGGCACGTCTGACTAGAAACTGTACAGTATTATGCAATTTGTTATTTTCATGCTTTTTTGTAGCTTGATTTCAATATATTTTCCCATATCAAATAAACCCTTTATCCAAATGGTAGAAGTTGTTCACAGAACAGCAGTAATAATCTACTCTTCAAGAGTTTGCTTACGCTTACATTACAATGGTGTGCACAACAGAGTTCAGTATGGAAAGGTTCTCTCTTACCAATACGAGGCTCAAGTAAGAAAACACTAGTAGTTTGCAAAGGCACAGAGGAGACAGGTTTTAATGCATTTAATACATGAATTATTCACAATAACAAGTTTAGTGTGTCTGGGAACTTTTGTTAATACAACACAGTTGGTCACACAAAATAAAATGCTTCTGTTGATTTGTCTTGGCAGCTCAGATGCATCAACAGTGGTAACAGTGTAACAGCTTTGTTCCCATCTGACAGAAAATAATGGCAGTTCTGCAAGGCAAATGTTCAACCTGACCTTATGTATTTGTTAATTCCACAGTGTTTTGACAGATTATAGGGTATGCAACTTAAAGGATGCTGACACGCTCACTGAGGGCTTTCATCTCTGCTTCCTCTGGCTCAGTATTTTCATTGTGGTTAGCACATGGATTGATAAGATGTGCTGGATACTGCAAACCATGCTCTCCGGCATACTGTTCCCATCGTGAGTCATCACTTTCATGGGTGATGTAACGTTCTCCAATTTTACATTCAAGCTCTCTTAAGTCTATCCAGGTTTGATAGTCCTGCATGCAAAAACAAAAGGGGAAGCATTAGTTTGAGTATCCGTAAAAAGAAGTTCCAGATGGGTAGCCAGGTTAGTTTGTATATAGCAAAAACAACCGAAGTCCTGTGGCACCTTAAAGACTAACAAATTTCTTCAGGCATAAGCTTTTGTGGGCTGCAACCCACTTCGTGAAGTGCGAGAAAAAAAGAAAAAAGTAAAAAGAAGTAACCTCTTTCCCAATGGTATGAGAAGTACCAGTCCACTTTGCTGTTTAAATGATGTAGTTCCCTCTGGCAGAACAAATTACCATAATGTGAAATTAGCCTGCTTTGATGGTTATCATTTTTTTCCCCATAGGGTTGTTTAGTAAATTCATTCGATTAGACTGTGTGACAAAGTACTGTATCACTAGAGTAGTATACAGATGTCCTAGAACATTGTATTATGCCTTACATCAGTGGTTTGCAAACTATGGGTTGGGATCCAGTACTGGGTCGTAAATCCTCAGGTACTGGGTTGCAGCATCCCCTGCTGCTGCCACCCAAAGACTGGAATGTATTGTTGAAAGATTTAATTGTTGGGGCATGAGCATAAATGATTGTTTTCAACTGGGTCCTAAGGAAAAAAGGTTTGAAAACCACTGCCTCTCATAGTCTGTAATGCCAGACTATGAACTTTTTATGTTATTTTAATAACACTTGAGGGGGGAAAAAGAAATACAGATAGCAAATCAGACTGATGTCCCTTCCCACCAGGTATATAAGCGCATGGGAGACTATACCAAGCTCCTTCCTTATCCTAGATAGTTTATATTCTAACATACCACATCAGCTGCATGACAGACAAGATAGTTTCACAATCTCAGTGAATAGTAATTGGTGACAAAATCAGGGGCCAGCTTGGACATGAGGCTCTGATTTTTAAACCCTAAGCAAGTATCAACTTGTTCAGGTAGAAATACACTCCTGTCTAGGGTTCCAGAGTAGCTTTGAAGCTACTTGCACAATCAATTGTAAGGGTAAAAGGGGATGGGGGGTTGAGGGCTCAAGAGCCTTAAATCCAATTCTCAGCTCAGCCAGAGATTCCTGTATGATTTGGGCAAATCCCTTAATCTACCTCATGCCTCAGTTCCCCATCTGTAAAATGGGGATCACTATCTGAATGGGTAGTACAAGGAGAAAAAAAATCCAATAATTATTGGGAAGTGATCAAATACCATGGTGAAGAGGGCAATATAAGAACCTAGAATAAAAGACACTGGGAATTTTATTGTTAAACTTGTTAGAACAAGAAATTTAGTGAGTCTGATTTCCAGCTAAGAAAGGGCAACTAGTACTAGTGGGCAGTGTCAAACATCTCAAAATATAAAATTTAATTAAGAAACTGAGTTTTATAGCTGGTTCCTAATGAAAATGTTGATATTTAAGGGAGATAGCTGCAAAGATGGAAGAAGCTCTGTTAGCAATGTGAATATCTTTTCATAATTGAGAGCAAAAAGAGAGCCCAATTAAAAGGAAAGTAGGATGTGGGAAAATTACAGTCTTTAAACAACTGAACAATATGGTAAACTCAGTAATCATTAGTAACAGTGTTTAAAGGCTTGCTGCAACCAAGCACTTCCATACTCACTGCTGTAGTTTTTTTGATTTGTCATTCAAACAGGACCTAAAGTAGTATATAAAAACACCTAGACCTTAGTAATAGGAGGAAAGAAACAAAAATAGTCCTGTGTGTACACTTCATAGTTGTGGGAGGTGATTAAACATCACAATCATAGGGTTGTATAAGACGCCACTTATTCTTGAGCCTGATAACAGAATGACGGCAAAAGAAGAGTTTACCCCCTCGCTACTTGAAGATATACTCAGGATACTCACTGCCTAATGATTACTAATCAAAATTTTGAAACCAAAGCCTACATACCAGCTCATTCTAGCAGCTCCTATACATGCCCATACTTCAGGCTTATGATGAACACAATCGGCTCCCTCACACACCACTTTTGCAGCTTGTTCCTGTGAGGTGCTCAGCATTTTCAACTTCTTTTCAAGGGTGCGGGCAGGCACCTCTGCTGACTTCAATCGAAGATTAAGGGCTTTCAATACCTTGCCTAATCCGGCCCTGAATGGTGAACCTCTGTCATAAAGTTCCCAAGGGACAGCTGTGCTAGTCTAGTTCTGCAAAACAACCAAGGAGTCCTGTGACACTTAAAGACTAACAAGTTTGTGCCACAGGAGTCCTTGCTTGTTCTGTGATAGAGGATGCAATGCACAACTATAGCCTGCATCCATTTAGTTTTCTGTATTATATCCTGCAACAGATTTTGGCTACTTCCAACCAAAATCTCAACATGTAAGTGTCTTGAAGATAGTTCCATTGAATAACTAAGCCTACAGCATAATTTGAGAAACTAGTACTATTGGACGTGAAGTGTAGAAACAGTTACTTCAACACCTGCTAAATTTCCTTTCACTGAAAATAATAACGATGTACTCTCTTTGAAAACAGAGTAGAACTTTGCTGATTCACACTGATGCATCAGAAACCTGCTACTGTACGTTGTGCAAACAAGCAAATTAGAATCTGATCCACATTCAAGTGAATGTCCTTCTATCAGCTACAGTAGCTTTAAGACCACGATTTTAAACAACAGATTCTGCATCACAATGTATGTTGTTCAATTAATTTGACAAGCTTAGTTTTTTATGATGGCATTTCATAGCATACCAGTAAGTGTACTGTACAGTAGCATATTTTGTAAAAGTAATGAAGTCTTCATAATATGAAACTTTGCTACCTTAAAATAAATAATATTCTATGCAAAGGGAAAAAGGCTGCCTGAGACTGAGAAACTTCAGAATTTCCAGAATTAACCAGATACTACTATGTTTAAAGATAAAAACATGTTGTACATGTTTAGAATTGAAATATGCATACAGAAAGAAAAAAACCCATGACATTTGCAGCCTTACCTGTAACCATGGGTGGCTTAGTGTCTTGTCCACGCTGTAGCGCTTTCTCATTTTCACTTGCAGCAAATTATTTATGAGATCAATAGCTTAAAAGAAAAAAATCAGAACATATCATACTATAATGCCATAAAAATGTACGCTAGAAAGGGGGTCACAGATATATTAAATAATGAATTTTAGCTGGTTTGACCAATTCAGCATGCCTCAACTCACTATAGTTATAATCTGTACCTAAAAAGCGTCATGTAATGGGTCATTGGAAAACTACTATTTCACTCATCATTAATATTTTTGCAGGACATATGTACATGGTATGTACTAAGAGCTATGGATCTATTCTGGAATCATGACTAAAATGTATATAAGTAAGGCATATCAAAAGGGAGTTGGTAACTTGGTCTGTCCTAGACAAAGGAATGTGTATTCACTGTCCAGTTGATAACTAAGTAGATCAGGCAAGTAAAGGTCCATTTATACATAAGGCAAGTAGTGCTAAGAAGCAGGGAAGGAAACAGCTTCCAATAGGTAAGAGAAACTTAGTATCTGAGTTGTAAAGACATGGAGTCTGAAACTCTAATGATAAGCAACTGATTGTAAACAATATTATTGTATTATACAAGTTTATTAAGTGAGGTCTTTGATGAAAATCTATAACACACTAGCCATTAATAGCACTGTAAAATATATGTATTAACACAACATAAGGCATTATGAATACTCATTAATATTAGGCTTTATTTTCTGTGTACAAACAAAGGGAGAAACAGGCCTCTGCCAGACAGGAGTGAATATTATAGCTATTTACCTGTCTTCTTTGTAAATTTAGCACGGTGAAATCAAAATAATGGATGTTCCATTTGCATCCAGGGCACAGGAAGCCCACAGCAAAGGAAAAACAGCATGAGGTCATTCTGCCTCTTGAAACAAGGTAATTGAACTTTGGAAAACATAAGCAAGAACAGCAGCCATCTTTCAGATATCATGCTTAGATGGACTGTAACCATTTTAACAGCTAAGCAAGCCTGCTTATATAACTCCATGGAATGACTTTTCAATATAACTTACAACAATGACAAAAATAAAAGACTAAGACTAAAAATAGCTGTATGTCTTCTGTTACTGGACTGCTGATCAGCAGAAGCTTCCTTATAGCAGGCTAGGTGAAAATGATATTATAGTTACATTGCTGCTTCTCCAAACTTCCTTACAATACAGCATACTGCTATCTGCTGCAAGTTACTCCTGGCTACCAAGTGCAGTATAAGGGCTTACCTATACTTGAAGTGCTACAACACCACAGCTACAGTGCATCTGTGTAGCTAAGTTTTAGCCGAGGCACTTATGAGTCCCCCACAGGAGCGTGGCCATGGGTGGGCCTGAACCCATGGCTCTTGACCCTACGGCTCATCCACTCTAGCCCCCTTCAGTGACATGAAACTTCTGCCACAGCCATGGGGCCACCCAGCAGCAGGTGGCTACAAGTGGAGCAGAGGCGTTGGCGCCTGTGCCCTGGTCACAGTGGCCGTGGTGGCAAAGTTCACGCTGCTGCTGGCCTGGGTGCACAGTTCTCCTTCTTCCTCATGGACAGGAGGTTGCTTCTGACCATGGCTGGGCCCATCCTAAACTTGCAGGGGCCCAGCCAGAAAACAGGGGCTGGCTATATCCCGATCCCACAACTTGTACACCTCACCTGAAGCTTGATCCACATGTAAAAATTGGGCTGACACAGCAACATTAGTGAGAAAGTGAAAGATCCCGACCCCTCACTGACATAGCTATGCACACCAAACCCCAAGTGTGGACTCAAATTTGTCAATGAAGAATGCTTCCATTGATGTACTCAGTGTAATTTTGGCAGGTGGTGGTCCTGCTGTGGAGAAACACTCTACTAATGGTCTAGGCTGCTAGCATATTTATGTTACCATATCTGCACTGGTATAGTCTCTGTCGTGTAGACTCACCCTCCGAGAATGCACTAACCGGCTGCCTCTCTCCAAGCTCTCAGGCGCTCTGATTGCAAGTGAACTAGAGAGAAGCTGATATAATAGGTTCTAAAAGATATTCCTATGTGCATAGCCCCCCTGAATTACCCTTGCCTCTTGCATCTCTCTGCAACAATGCATCATCCCCGACCCCAAATTCTTCCTCTCTTTTGCACCTTCCTTTGCTGTCTGGCAGACCACCCCTGCTCCCCAGCAGTTTTTCCCTTTCTTTTGGCCTACCAATCAAATAGACCTGATGCTTTTGAAAATATATTCACTACTTGTAATTGTTCTCCTTTATTTTTTATACTGGAAAGTTTATCTAGGCAAAAGAATTGACTCCTCTGCTACGTGGAGGCAGAGACATTTGCCTCCGCTAAGAGTATACAGAAAATAATAACCATCTCAAAATGGCTACCAAATGAGGACAGGTACAGCTTCAGTCCCCCTATGAACAATGGAAGATGGCAGCTATTTTGAAAGAAGGCGATTCTGGGGAATTCTCTCTAGTAGACTCTGCTTTCTTTCAGCTTCTACTTAAGAAGACACTTTCAGTTATAATGAATAACAGGGAGAAGAATATGTTAGGCCAAAATATATATATTCTCATGCAGTCTATGCACAAGATTTCCCTAAGTTTTAATTATATGGGAACTCTGAAGAGTCTGTCATTTTGCTAATGAGATTATTGGAGGGGAAAAAAGTTCTGATATTGGATACAAAATTTCTTCATGGACCAATCATGAATGAACTTTACTTTCTAAACTAAGAAACAGCTTTTCTTATAATTTCTTAGGAAATTATGTAGTTAAGGAAATTATTTTGTAGTTAAGGAGTAGGTGCTGTAATTCTGAGGGTGATATATTTTCATACCTAACAAAGAGATTGAATACATTCTTCAACTGCAAAACTCATCTCAACCTTAACTACAGAGCAACTACCAGCATCTCCATTCTATAAACATATTTGACCAGGTGTATTTTTACTTTGTACAGAACTGTGTTATTACTTATTCTGGAAATCCACACCACTTTATTCTCTATAATTTTATTATTCTTTATTATTGTCATCTCAAAAGTAGATGTTAAACTTAGATGGCATTACTCTACATACATCCATCATTATAAAGTAATCACATACCAGATGGACTGAGGCATCCTAATAGTCTTTAATATGCTGACAGTTCTGAAGCTCAGGAGATAAAATTTATCATTATTTTATTCAACAAGAATTAAAAAAACTTCAATCATAGACCATGTAGCCTGTCTCAGTTTTTGCAGGACTAAATTTGACAATGCAGTCCACCTCCATCTACAACAATCAATGCTACACATTGCTGTGATTCATATATGTATAATATAAATTTTCTGAGAATGCTTTGGGTGCCACGGCTTTTCTTTTTCACTGCCCTAAGTACATCATCATTGTTTTTTATGATATGGAGAACAGTCAGACGTGAGTAAATGTTTGCCAGTAGAAAGTTATATTCCATGTCAAGGCTTCAGAAAGTTCTCATGATGTTGAAAAATCATTTTCCATTTAAGCCAGGGGTGTCAAACTCACTGTCAAGGGAACAGCGAAGACATGCTGCCACTGGCAGAGCAGGGCTAAGCCTGCTTGTGACTCACTCAGTGAACTGAGTCACAGCACAGGGGAACAAAGGAAGAGCTCCAGCCAATCCTGGCGTAACTCTGCTGTGGTCTGCCAACCAACCAGAGTCTCAGTCACAGCAGGATTGGTGGCTCCTGGAGAGCCCCACATCACCCCTTCACCCCAACTGTTCACTGTCGATTGGCATGCTAATTTGATTGACAGCACATTGCACAAATCACAAAAAAGAAAGGAAAAAGTAGCAGGGGCCCATGTGGAAATGAGCCAGTTGAAGGCTAGCGGGGACTGAGCCCAACCACAAGCCAGCATGCTGAATGACTGACAATGAGTGGGCAGGGAAGGGGGAAGCAGGAGCCCAGCCCGCTTGTGGCTGTGACTGTGACAGACTGATTGCCTGCCACCACACGGTAGGGGAAGTGGAAAGGAAAGGGGAAGAGGAGCCTGGGGGATACACAGCAGGAGAGGGTCTGGGACCCAGTGTGGGGAAGGGGAGTCTACAGGGTAGGGAAAAGCAAAGGTGGCAGAGCCTGCGGGCTTGAGAAGAGGAAAGAGGAGCCCATGCTGCTTTGAACATTGCCAGGGAAAGGGTTGGGGAGCCTGTATGACATATGGCCCTCATCAGGTGTCCTGTTCTTCAATGTGGCTGCCACAATGAATGAGTTTGACACCCCTGATTTAGCAGTTCAAACCTATTGCACGTACCTAGCAAGAATACTGCCAAACAACATTAACCTGTGCGCAAGCATAAAAATGAGATGGGACTCCATAATAGGAAAACAATTAGGAGCATCTCACACTTCAGTCAACACAGTCAACACCACCATCTTCTCTGTCACTTGAGATTACAACCAAGACATAATCCTTGACTCATCCATCCTATAGACCCGCAGATCTAGGTCCTGTTTAAATTTTATGTGCTTGAGCAGAACATGTGAACTTTTCTCTGCATCCACAGAGCTAAAATTCTCCTTGAGCACCTTATCTCATTGAGTACTGCAAGTTCTTCCTCTGTGGCTTTAACAAATCCTGCCTTCATTTTGCCACATTTATATTCATTCCAAATATCTCTCCAAAAGATCATCACTCATCATTTCGACCACATCATCCTCTCCCACTGATCTCTCTTATTTGCATTTCTCCCTCAGTTTTCCCTTTCTCCACCACCATCCTACACAATTACTTCCCTTCACTTTTAAAGACCTACACAGTCCATACCTCCCCTACTTTCATGGGTTATGATGATGATGATGATGATGCTTGCTAATCACTCTGTCAATTACATCAGTTTTGATTATCCATTTCCAACATATGCTTTCAAGCTTTACCTTATGCTATCTCCCATTGCATGGAAGAGGCTCTCCATAAATATCCACAAAACCACCCCATATCTTCTTCAGATCTCTACTTAAAACTCTCCTCTGCTATCATGTCTACAAAAAACTTGATAATGATTAGGCAGCTAGTGTTCTGTGACTCTGCTTGTCATGCTAATTGGTATCATTTATACTTTTTACTTGTGCTTCCTCTCATCGTGCTCTTAAATCACTAACTCAACATCAGGAACAATCTTTACATTACATGTTTATGTACAGTGCTTAATCCAACGAGCTTTGATCTTTGACTGAAGTCTCTGATTGCTACCACAATGAAAGTAATAAAGGTAGTCACTGGGGGGGGGGAAACAGGAAGAAATATAAGTACACTAAAGCAGAATTTACCACTGGCTCTGCTACTACTCTGTTATGCTTTGAGTTTGACAATCAAAACACAAACAACAGTCTGAGCAATAAGCAGTTTTTAGTAAATCTCAGGTCATTGTTTGCTTGGAACAAACAAACCTGTGATCAATTATGCACTTTGCTCCTTGGGCCTGCTTTCTGGTCCTGGGTGACTAGTTCAATAACCATAACAGCTTTCTGAAAAGTAACCAAAAGGTTACACTTTCCCTTTATTATATACAGACTGATGTCAAATATTTTTGTCTATCTGTAAAATGGGAACAATGATATTCCTATTTTCCTCTGCTAGCCTCTCTGGGTGTGTTCACACAGGCTTCTTATTTCGAAACAACAGAGGTTGTTTTGAAATAAGAAATGCCACGTTCACACAATGTACTCCCATTTCCAAACAAGGAAACCGCTTGTTTCGAAATGAGAGCTGTTCTTTCGAAAGGGCGTAAACCTAGTTCCCTTTCGAAACAACCCTGTGGGAACATGTTGTTTTGGAACAAAGTGTTCCAAAACAACATTTGACCCTTCCTCCCAGGGTGCTTCCTCCCAGGGATGCTATCCCCGGCCCTGCCCCCTGCAGGAGCAGCTGCGCCGGGGAATCCCGGGGCCGCGCTCACCCCGGCCCCTGAAGCGGCAGGCTGAGCTGGGCACCTCCGACCCTGCGGCGGAGTTTGGGGGCAGCCCCGGCGGCAGGCTCCAGCCGGGCATCCCTGACCCCATGGCGGGGTTTGGGGGCAGCCCAGGCTTTAAGCCAGTGGGGTGAGGCGCCAGGCTGCGCTGCACCCCGCGGGTGCCTGCAGCCCCTTCCCCAAGTGAAATAGCATGTTCACACTGTGGACATGCTATTTCGCTCCCTTATTTCGAGAACACTTTTTTTGTGTTTCAAAACAAGGTGTTTCAAAATAACCCTTTATTTCAAAACGGCTTGTTTCGAAATGTCTTGTTTTGAAACAAGCGCTGTGTGTGTGAACATAGCCTTTGAGATTAAGGTATAAAACTGATATATAGTATTATTCTATAATGCTGGTTTATTCATTTAGATTTTTAAAAATATAAATGCTCTCTTGAAAGCTCAAGTAACGTTTTATGTATGTATTAAAAGTTCAAACAACTTAAAAAAGAAAAGCAAGTATGGCTACTTCCTAAAGCCAAAAGAAGTAAAGTCCCACACACAGCCATATAATATTTCCAAGGTATGTTGTATTATATTTACAGCCATGTCTGTGTCTTGTCTGCCCTCCTTAATGTATTAGTCAGTAAATGGTAAATTGATTTTTTGGAACCATAAATGTTAGAATTATATTTACAGCAACTTTCCTTTCCTTTGTGAATGTACACATTACAAAATCTCCTGAGATGTGCACACAACACAATAATGCCAATAAGAAAACAGTCTACATGTTTTGTTATACCTTTGTGTCATCAACTGTTTTATAAATCTAATGCAGTTATAACACAGGTTATATCTTTAGAAATCTAAAATTGTTAACTAACTATAGTAATATTAAGGCTGGGGTGTAGAAGTTAGTAGATGATATGAAAGAAATGTTACACTTTGGATTTCCAAAACTGAGAAATTCTCTCCAGAAACTTACCAAACAATTTTTTATGATCAAGCAATTGCACCTTCTCCACCTCTGATTTTATGTATTGTAATTACCTGTTTTCATGAAAAGCATCTCTCAAAAAGCTAAGTATATTTATTAGTTTTAGGACTTCCCTACTCCTGAAATTTGTTGTGGGTGAACTCAAACTATTTCATGTTAAAGTGCTTGTTATTAATGTCTTTAAATTCTGGGGTATAAAGGAAGTAACTTGGGGAATTGTGTTGATGTAATTTCTTTGGTAAGCTTGTATAAAAACAATGTTGTTCAACACCTCATTTTGCTGTATACTGGCAACCTTATGTTTATATCATCTATGTCTTCAATTACTGTCAAGCAAGTCTCATCTAATCTTCTAATTCCATTGAACTTTTCCAGGGTTCATCTGACAAAGTGTGGACTTAATTCAGGTCTTAAAAGGGAATTTCACTAACAACAAGCACAGAAGAATGCATGTAATTATACTGTTGAATTATCTTCTAGCTATGGATCACCTTCAGACCTGGAAGTCATCTTCAATCATCTCCTTACTTTTAGCCCCAACTTCAACCTCTCAGGCCTCAAAATCACACAACCTATAAGGGCTTCTCACCTGACCACACACTACAAGAAATAACTTCATTGATGTCAATTGAGAGTATTTCTACAGTACAAAAAAAACAAAAAAACCCCACAGCCCTGCAGGAGCTTGCCTCAGAACCCTGGTCTACAAGCTCGGGCTCGGATTACAAAGCTAAAAATAGGTGTGCAGGTGTTCCTACTCATGCTAGAGCTCTGACTCTGAAACCCACCACCCCTGCCAGGCTTCAGAGCCAGAGCTCTAGATCGAGTTTTAGCATTGCAGCATGAGCATGAGTCTGTAGACCTGGTCCCTGAGATATACTGCTGCGGGGTTCTTTTTTGTTTTGTTTTGTTTTTGTTTTTCCAGTACAGACATACCCTAAGGAAGTAAATATTCCCTCAGGTCTCTATCCTTGTGTCCAAGAATATATTTTATCCAGCATGTCCTCCTTGTCTCTGCAGTGTTTGTCCAGCTGTGCAGGTACATAGTATATCATAGGCATGCTTCACTAGGCTATATGATTTTCTTACAAGTCATGCATTTATCCGAGTCCCCAAATTTCAAAAGCAAACTACATCAGGTACCTTTAGGGTTACAAAAGGGTTGTTATTTTTAAGTGGTCTTTAAAAAGAGATTTTCATAAAAATGTTCTTTTGACATTTGTGTGGGAAGTTACTGAAAAGGCTATTAATACCAAAACCATTTTCATAACAATTTTTAATAAAAATAAAATATATTAGAAATCATGACACTTTAAAAAGATTGGAAAATGATTCCATTTGAACACTTTGAAATAACTGATGCATCCCCTGCCAAAATGGCTTTTTGTTTTTTTGTAAAGCTATAGTATGTTTCAACCATCACTGTAGTATCTTGAATGCAATCTAGGCAAAAATGGGCCCAAAACAGATAGTGTACCTCTGTTTTTTGAACCTACTGAAGTTAATGGATAATGTTTACATTTGAAATTTTTGTTTAGTCCATTTAATGGATAAAATCCAGCTTGTGAAATTTGGACTTGCATTCAGATTCCCACTCCCTATCTGAAATTTCAGGCTGCTGTGACAGAGGATTTTGGTTCAGTCATCTCCAGTATAGACTGACTGATCAAATAATGAAATAACTATAAAGACAATGTGTAAGTAACTTTTAAATTCAATGATCTTTAGAATAAATTGTTAAAATGCAAGGAGTATTTTCCCCTTTTACATAAGACAAGCTCAGACTCTACTCTGCAGAACTGTACCTGTTCTCCTAACTAAGGCTGTGACTCTGGAAAGGATAGAGATAACACTACAGCGGGTGGGTTTTCCATAGATGCTTCCAGAGAATCTTCACCTGTGAATACCAAGATTGATCTTCTGTCTGGTGTTGCAGGGCCTTCTGGGAGACAATTTCCTGCTGCCTCTTCTGTGTTGATTGCTGTCTGCTTAGCTCTCTAATGCCAGATAAAGCATTGTGGGCAACAGACTCAATCAGGATACACAATATCTAAAATTGTGGAGATTTTTGGTGGTCTTCTATGTGTACGTTTCTAGAGTTGCAACATTTTAAAACTTTTTTCAGTTGCTCTTCTTATCCAAGTTTATTCTGTCACTGTAATACAATAACAGACTCTAGGCTTGTCTAGAGTGAAGGCAACATATTTACCACCATCACATCGAACTTCCCAGTTCAACTGAGTGGGTCTGAGAAGACTGGGTAGTTGATGCATTAAGGCGTCCAGGAATATTAAAAATCCTGGTTTTTGTCAGTAGCATAAAAATATACCACTGACCACAAATTTGATCAACACTCCTGTTGAGAAAGGGAGGGTTGATCCAAAAGGGGAAGAGTCACATTGCTCCCTGACAGCCTGTGACCCCAGCAGAAACACAAGTACAGTTGCCTTCCCTCAATCCAGTGCCTTAGCCTGGCCTAACAACCACACTCCCCTACGTCTGGGTGGCAGCTGCTGGTTACCCCAAATCTGCCCTCCCCCACAACATAACCACCAAACCTCTGACTTGAGAACTGGTCTTGGCCAGGCCAATAGAAGGTTAAAGAACTGACTTATTGCATGAACAGAGACCATACAGGAAAGGCTATGTGGCTCTATGCTGGACATTCTGGTTCTTTATACCTTAGAGGTTGCACCCCTACCGATGGAGGAATTGTTAGTAGTGAGAGCAGGAGGTAAGAAAAGAAAAGAATGCACTCCAACTTGCTGCTCACAGATCCAGCAGCTCTAAAATGCCCTGTTTGTCTGGGTCTAGGGAGGCCTAAGGTCAGAAATCACTCCAGTTTCTACAATACAAAACATAGCTCAGCCTACTCTTTTAGTACTTAACATGCCTGAAGAACTGAGCAACATGCACATAACTGTGCCTCTAATTCAAGGCTCCCTTGCCCAATCTGTGGCTAACAGTATGTTCCACACCCGCCACCATTCACTGAAATAAACTGTTTGAGCACATGGCAGACAGTGCAGGAGATTTCCAAAGGGATAGCTGTGTTAGTCTAGTCCAGCAAAAAAAAAAAAACAAGGAGTCATGTGGCACTTTAAGACTAACAGTGCAGGAGATGCAGATTATATAAATCCTGGAGACCCAAGAAATTTTCTCACTGCATTGCGTTATTATTTCCATACCAAACAGCTCTGCTCTGTGGAAAATCTTAAAAATTAAATATGTATGTGCACACACGGTCTCTATAGTAAATTGTAACATTTATGCATCATACGGTCTTTTTCTTGAGTTATAAACCATACATACATATGTTAAAAAGTATTGGTGCTGTTAGTAACAAGTTAGTACTGTCAGTAACCTTGAAACTATTATAAAAAAGGCCCTTTGATTTTAACAATAGAAGAACAATCCTGAAAATGTTAATCACTAAATGAAATTTTATCTTCAGTAATGCTTGAGAGTCAAGGGGATTGTACATTTCTTCTTCTCATGTAAGTACTGTACATTTTAATTGAACTTCCCTGAACTGCAGCACTTTTGAGACATTATTTCTCTGTTCACATATGTCGAATTTTACTGTACAAATCACTTTGTTATTAACCTTTCTGAGCAGAGATTTCTGGCATTTGTGATTTTTTGGGGGGGGTTGGGGGTTGCTTGCTATCATCTTTGAACACAAAAATTCATTGTAATTTTACAATGATCCTAATGGTAGAAGATCTAGCAAGAGGGATATTTTAACACATTTCAATGATACCTTATTTGATTTGTATTTTTAATCTCTTTTTGTCACTTGTCACATAGAGAAAAACCCAAAGTTAAGGCAATATTTTTAAAATGTATAGAGATGCAGATACTAGAATCAAAGGCAGATGTTACCTTCATGAGAGATTTCCTTCCAAGGATTTGGTGGATACATGAAGGCAGCATTCTGGATTTGGTCATGAATGTCTTCATCTTCATTGAATGGAAATGTACCACTAAGGCTCACATAAATGATGACACCCACAGACCACATATCTAAGGACCTGTTATAGCCTTTGTTTCTCAGTACTTCTGGAGCCAGGTAGGCTGGTGTGCCCACAACTGAACGCCTGAATGACTTCTCTCCAATGATCCGGGCAAAGCCAAAGTCACAAAGTTTTACCTGTTTGAACAAAGTGTTATAGTAAAAGCAACAGAAATAACATTTTAATTTTGTTTTATTCTCTGCTTACTTCAGATTTTTTTTATAATTCACTGCTGGGGTTCAGGAAGAAGCTGTAACTTTGGTCTCTCTGTCTGTCTCTCCATGGGCACTTCTTTCTCTGCACTTCTCTCAGTGGGGAATCACATAATTCAACCCACCATTAGCCTGGATCATTAGTTTCCCATCCATGTTTTCCCCAGCAGCTCCAAGGGTTTAGACCTTGCTTTAGATTTCTCTCCAGGAGCTGTGACCAGTTGGTATATATGGTGACACCAGATTGCTTTATTCAAAACAAAATATTTATTTTTTCAGAGGAACATAACAAGTAGAGAGAAAAAGATGAAAATAATAGAAGTCTAAATATGTAAATGCTATCATAAGCCTGATGTGGACTTGGTTTCTCCCTGCTTTTCTAAGGTCCCAGTTACAGTCTGTTTCTCAGCAGACCTCTGTGTCTCTCTGTCTCTTCAGAGTTTCAGCTTTTAACTGCTTTCAAGCTCCTTGTTTAAGAATTCCCATCTGAAAGTCCCTGAGGTATCAATACGGCATGATCACCCATGGGCCCAGTCAGATTTCCAATTCCACATTACTGTAAGAAAACTTAAAGGGAATTATCAACTTCATTATCTATTTGGCCACTAGAAACTGGGGCGTCTACAGCCATTTACTTCAACTCCTGCCAACCAAAACTAAGACTGATTTGACCCTAAAATATTTTTTAGTCTGAAACCTAATGACCACCAAACACACATTAATTAAATTAACACATACATTTTCCACATTCTTCACAATCATGGACCTAATTTTCAAAGAAACAGGACCGTGGCTATGTGTGCAAATGACCAATTAGCATGGCCGAAACTATCTATTTGCATGTGTAAAATTCCTGATTTTCTTCCTAATCATATGCAAATAAGAAGTCAAATTACTTTCAAGTTTCTGCACAGACAGTGACATGGTTGATATTTTGAAAATCATGTAATATGTTATTGCAAAAAAACCAGAAAAAACAAAAAACAAAACCCAAAACATAATAAAACAAAAATGAAAGGCCAATATTTTCAAAAGTAACTTGTGATTTTGTATCTCTTTATCTGGGTAACCCTAAACAAATGCACACAAAGTCACTAGTCATTTTTTGAAAATCCTGGTCCATACAAATAACCATAGCTAATACTATCCAACACGGGCCCTCTTAATATACATCAATGTTTACATAGCAAGAGTCTGTTCTACTTGCCTGTGGGAAAGGATCGGCTGATGCTAGCAGTACATTTTCTGGCTTGAGATCACAATGGACAATATTTTTAAAGTGAAGATGCCTCAAGGCAACAAGGATCTATGAAGAAACAAATCAGCATTTACACTGACTTTCGAACTTCATGCTCTCTGTTTAGTTTTAATTTCCCTGTGGTTCCAGATACCATAAATAACAATAGAGGATCACTGACTATGATTCAAAGTTTCTTTGAGAAATACACAACCAAAAAGAAATATATATTTTAGAAAACTGTCAAAAAATAAAGTGGCTAAAAAATTCTTGTTATTACTGGCTTTTATTTACAGAGTGTCTGAAGGTTTTAAAATGCTTTACAACAGTTTCCTGACCCAGACAGTTCATATTCTAAATGCTGAGGAAAACTGTGGACCATGTTTGTTGATCAAATATGAGATGATGATACAATACAAATGTTCACAAAATTCCTTTCCTTGAGTTCTTAAGTACTAATTTATTCCCTTGAAATTTTTGAACTCCAATATGTTTTACGGGTTGGCTTGAAAAATCCCCTTCAAACTCTGCATTTAATAATTTTCAAAATTTACATTCATATTTTTTACACAAATATCATGGGAGCCTCTTCTCCATACCCTATATTATAGCTTGTGGTGGGAGGCAAGGATCCACAAAGAGACTCATGTATTACAATATCCAAAGGGAGAGCCATGTTAGTCTAGTTCAGCAAAACAAACAAGGAGTCCTGCGGCACCTCTAAAGAATAACAAATTTATTTATCGCATGAGCATTTGTGGGAGAAAAATCCTACTTCAGCAGACACTTAAAGTTGGGCTATTTAGGGAAGTTACAGAATGGGAAGACTCACATTCTATAAATTCCCCGTCTTCAAGAATCTGAGAAAGTAGGATTTTCTCCTATGAAAGCACATGCAATAAATACATTTGTTAGTCTTTAAAAGTGTTACAGGACTCTTCAGGCATTACTATACTTAGCCTGCTTTTTGCCCAGCAGTTAGGGTGCTCAGCTGGGATGTGGGAGACACTCACTCAGTTCCACCCCACTCCAGGTCTGATGAGTAGAAGTGATTTAACCAGGTGAGTGCGTTAACCACTGGACTATACAGTCCTTCTCACCCTGGCTCTGACCCAATTTATATTTAATTTACAGCGGAACGGTTTAAATAAGAGAGGCAGAAAGCCCTGCATCAGACACATTATACTCCAGTGGTTAAGTGCTCACCAACCAGGCAGAGATCCTGTCTTCAAATTTCCCTTCTACCCCAAATGTCCTGTTTGGAGTTCAGCCATACTCAGTGTATGCCTACTGAGTTTGACCCTGTGGGAATAAGCAGGGTGTATGAAGATATCAACAAGAGCCTTAATAATATAATACCACGTTTTAAAAAATTAGTGGTGTAAATTATGACAAACGAACACGTATCAAACAGTGATAAGACTTGACATTAAGTATCTTTCAGGCTCTATCGTTAGGTTCTTACCTGGGTAATTAAAAACTTTGTTATTCGCTCTGGCAACCTGCCTTTTTCACTTGACAAGATCATCTCCAGCATGTCTCCATGGAGCTTTTCCATAACAACGAACACTCTTTCTGGTGTCTCAAACATACACTCCAGATTTACTACCCCAGGATGATGAAGGTTCTGTTTAAGGTAATAATAGCAACTGAATCAAAAGAGTTTTTCCCAATAGTGCAGCGGGTTATGTTTCTACGCAGAAGTTCAGACATCAGGCCTCTTAAACCTTGGCCACCAGTCCAGACTCTTATGGTTTTAACACAGTTTATCTGATAAGTATGGGACAGGCTTAAAAGCTGTAGAGGCTGTTTTCTTTATGAGGTAGCATTAGTAGCAATGTTAGTCTGGATGATTTTAAAACCAGTTCATCAAACATGATATTTTTCTCAGTGTGCATGAGCCTTCAAAATTCCAGAGATTTTTTTCCCCCTACTTATATATCATAAGGGTTACAAGTAAAGTACTTTTGAGTTTGGTACAGACTGCACCATTTTGTTTAAAATAGACAGTTGAACAGGCACATTTCAGGCATAATTTCAAGGTATACAATTTTCTCTTACCCAAATATGCACACTTTCAACTCACATTTTACCATCTTAAATGACAATTCGATTTTAATTATTGCCTCATCAGGCACAGATTAGTTTCTCTGGTAGGCTGTCAGAATGTATTGTCTCTAAGCTCATTTTGTATTATTTTAAAGTCAAATATAATTGAGGCTCCATTGCTCGAGATCATGTACATACATATAAAACACAGTATTCCTCAAAAACATTTGCATTCACTCATTTCTAAGATTTTGAATGACAGTTTAGGGAAAGACCTATTTAGAAGAAAATACACAGTGTCTTCTAGGGCATGCAGTGTACAAAAACCCAGTCTATTGTATGGAGAGGAGACACCCAGTGCAGAAGGACGAAAATAAAACCAAAACCAATTGAACAAAAAGCTAGCTCTGTGCTTGCGAGTTGTGAAGCATTTAACTGATGATGGTCTCTGAGCCGGAAAATATGTAATGTGACTTTGCGATTCCAAGTGCAGACATCATCTGTCATGACTGAATAACAGAGAGGTACAGATACTACTCATCAATTAGAAGAACACTGATAGGCTGGCTCATAATAATAACATGTGCAGTGGTTAATTGTTTTCTGGTGTGTTTTTTTCTCTGCTCCTTATATTGATGCTGATTAGCCAAGTCAGTAGTATTTTAGTAAGAAGAATTATTTAAAACAGTCATTTTCAAATCTTTTTCAAAAAGAACATATTTAAGAAAAGAATACTTAAACACATTTAAGTTCTTTATTCAGGACTTAACTGAAACAGCCAAACCAAATTAGTTATCACCTAGATTGGATTATATTAATTTTACACCTTGATTAGTGAAGTTAATATAGTAAGTTAATGGTAATAACATAAAACATACCTGTAAAATTGCAACTTCATTACGAAGTTGACTTTCTTGTTTAGTTGGAAATCTTAATTTGTCAATGATTTTAATGGCAACATCTCTTCCTGTTTTACGATGTTTTCCTATACATTATTAAAAAAAGACACCAATTAGTATGATTAGAGATAAATGATGCTGTCTGGAATATGAGTGACCATTTATAATATTATTTAATACCAACATAACAAAATTTCAACAATTCTTACAAGATGCACCGTGTAAGGTACCACTGGAAAGGTCAAAATGTATGTAGGTATCATCTTGATATTGTAAATTATGGTTATGTGTGATACATCTGTATCAAAGACCTTGATCTATGATTGTGGGTTATCCTCCCCATGTACCCCACCCCAGAGAGAGTAGTTTCAGCTCTGATGACTCATGCAGGACCATCCATCAATTCTACAATAAGCCCATGGAGACAACCCAGGGGCCACATCTACAAGCTAGCAGAACATGTAGGGACACATTTATGGACAAGGAGACTGCAGGTGCTTTTCCCTGTCTATGTGTTGTGAGCTTATATTTGGGACAAGCCACATGACAGAAACTATCAAGTGCTGATGCTCCATCTCCATCTTACTAGTATCTTTATTCTTGCTTCCTACATCTGGATCAACTGCTCTATGTTTGAAGCTGTTACAAAGGACTGAGATCCATCCAGCTACTGGAAGTACTCCAGAGGAACTGTACAAGCCTGCAATCTCCATTACTGGTAAGAATCCGATATATGTGTGCTTTGAAATCATTTGTACATATGTGATTGCTTTGACATTTTAACACAGGGATTGGCAAATCTTAAGAAAGGGCCATGCCCAATCTTCTCCACTGTCCCTCTCTCAGTGCTGGTGCCAGGGAAGTAATCATTCTGGCAACAGTCACTGGTGGGGACTGTCTTCTACGGCACCCCTTCCGATGGCAGCGTCAGTGGTGGGGGGCCAGTCTGCATGCAGTCTAGAGACCCTTGTCTGACAGTATTGTGTTGGGGGGCTCCTTCCAGTGGAAGTATCAGAAGTGGGGGTGTTCTGCTTGTGTGAGCGTCGGTGGCAAGCGTGGAGCAGTGAAGCTCTGGCTAGGGCTCTGTATGATGCTTAAAGTTTGTGCATGTCATTTTCAGCACACATGCTTTAGATTGCCAGCTGCTGCTTTAACATCTCTCCTTGTTTTGTTTGTTTCTTTCCTTTTGTAATAAATCTTTAGTTTAGATACTAAAGGAGTGGCTGGCAGAATAATAGTCTTGGTAAGATCCCAACTAATATTGAACTAGTAAAGTGTCTGACCTTTTGGGGATCAGGAGAACATTTTGATAAAGTGAACAGTTACTCAAATAACTTGTCTCTTTACTGGTTAGTTGTGAGCTGAGACTGAACTGCAATAAGAGGGACTGTGCATTTCTTTTTTGAGGATTCTTGATAACCAGTGTGGGAAATCAGGAATACTAATTTTGACTAGCTGGTGAATCTAACTTCAGTTTTATTAACCAGTTCTATCAAAATCTATCTTTTTGCAGTCTACCCTGACCTTGACATTTTCCGATGGATTACCCAATGCAAATACGAGTCACAGTAAGTATTAGCTTTTCTTAGATCTCATCTTCATACTATTTTATAAAGGCATATGATTTCTTTCTTTCTTTCTTTCTTTCTTTCTTTCTTTCTTTCTTTCTTTCTTTCTT
>ML681963.1:71616187-71712962 GCA_007922195.1 Podocnemis expansa | reverse complement strand
CTTTCTTTCTTTCTTTCTTTCTTTCTTTCTTTCTTTCTTTCTTTCTTAAGCAAATGAGCATTTCTTATGTTAAATAAATCATCATTTGACAAAGCTTCTCAAACACATGATGATGACTTGGGCTATACTTAAGAGGAAAAAGGCACTTCTTTAGTCAGAACTTAATAATTAAACTATATGATTTGCAGATTATGGGCTTAAAGCTGCAATCTAGTAAAGTCTTTGAGTAGTCTCATTGAAACTATTCACAAGCTTAAGTGCTTTAATGGATCATCACCATGCAGGATTAAGTCCTATGATTTTACATGTGACTCACAAATAGAGTCTTACGATCTGAAAAATATGAACTCATTTAATTAAAAATCATTACAAATTAGTTTACATACTCATTGTATATTTCTCATGCCACTAAATTGCAGTAAGGTAATTTTTTGGTAAGTCTTAAAGTTAAATAGGAAATACAATTTTATGCTGTTGATACAACTCCATTCCTAAGTATGAACATACATCACCTCATTTCCTTCTACTTGCCCAATAATAAAAATTCACTTTTTCATTCTCTCCATTAATCTGATATTCAGGTCACTATTGGAACCAGATTTCCAGTTTGTTTTAATAACTGTTTTCCAGGAGGAAAGTTATACTGTAATCTGTTTGTGAGACAGTGTTTCTAGGGCCCTGCAGAACCACGGGTATCCACTGAAGATCCGTGGGCACCCACATCCGCAGATGCGGATAACCACAGACACGTTGCTGCAGATCGACCCATGGATGCAAATTCGATTTTTATCTGCCCAGCGTGTGATCCATCGCTGCAGCTGTTGCTATGATCTGTGTCAGTAGCACACAGGGGAACAACAAAGTGCTCCAGTCAATCCTAGCCTAACTCTGATTGTGGTTTGTAAGCCAATCAGAGTCTCAGTCACAGCAGGCTGAGGCTTGGAGAGTCACTGTTCATTGTCAGCATGTTTGCCTTGGATTGGCTCATTCCCCATGACTTCCCTGCCCACGTCTACCTTTTCTTGTTTGCAGTTTGCATGCCATGCTGTCAATCAGAGATTTCATTGGTGGGCAAAGAAATCTGACTGACAGCATAGCATGTGAACTGCAAACAAGAAAAAGAAAAAGAAAAAGTGGGCCTGACCCATGTGGGGAATGAGCCAGTCAAAGGCTAAAATATTGACTATGAGCTCAAGCTCAGTTGTGGATGCGGTTACGGATAGATACTATCACTGAATAGATGGGGATCAGATGCAGATCCACATTTTTGTATTTGTGGAGGGCTCTAAGGCTATGTTTCCACCTAAAATCTTAGTTTGGACTTAGTCCAAATTAAGTAGTTCAAAAGCTGGTTTGAACTAAGCATTTTTTTTAGGTAGAACTAATTTTTAGTTTAAACTAGCCACACTTTTAAACATTTGAAGTAAACTTTTTAGTTTGAACTAAAAAAGTGTGACTAGTTCGAACTAAAACTTAGTTCAAATTAAAAAACTGCACTTATTTCAAAGTTATTTAGTTCAAACTAGCATGCCTCCACTGGGCTAGTTTGAACTAAAAATGCAAATTAGTTCAAACTAGGCAAAGCCTAGTGTAGATAGGGTTCTAAATAGTTTTGAATAATCTTGCTTAGTCTGAACTAATTTGCTAGCGTGGACATAGCCTTAGTGTCTTTATTTTCTTCTTGCTTGACCAAAAAAATATGTATTTCCTCCTCCTTCTGAAATTAGTTTAAATGAAAATAATTTTCCGTACTATGGAATTGTAGTAGTAGTTCCTTATTTCATTGATACAGTCTTAAAAAAAGAATTTGTAAAATCAGCAGTGACGTGGTATGAAACATTCACATTTTATAAGCAAAAAGGGTTTTTTCCTTCCTAATGGACAGGCCTATGGATTCAAGTCAGAATCTTAAAGTCAAGCTATGTTGGTCTTCCCCCGCCCCAGAGGGGTAGCCGTGTCAGTCTGTATATAGCAAAAACAACAAGGCTGTGTCCACACTTACACAGTTAAATTGATTTAACTTACACTGATTTAGTAAAATCAATATAAAAAGCATTAAATCAATTTAAGTTAAATCGATTTAACAGGTCCACACCAAAAAAGCCCAAATTGAAATAGCATGTCCAGACACAGGACTTGCTATTTTGATTCAGGAGAGGGGCACCATGGGAGGTGTGGTAACATGGCCCCTCACTGGGCCATGCCCCCACCAAAATATAGAAAAAGGAAAGCACATGGGAAGGAGAAGGGCAAAAAGTGTTAAATCGATTTAACAGCTAAATCGAAATAACATGTCCGCACTGTTATTTCAAAATAACAATTTTGATTTAACCATCATATCGATATAATACTAGGTTTTATTATATAGATATAACTTAGCTTATATCGAAATGAGGGAGCTCCTCATTTTGAAATAAGTGAATGTCGTGTGGACCTACCATTTTTTAAAATTGAAATAACCAGCGTTATTCTGATTTAAATATGTGGACATACCCCAAAAGTCCTGACAAAGTGGGCTGCAGCCCATGAATGCTTATGTCTGAAGAAGTTTGTTAGTCTTTAAGGTGCCATAGGACTTTCATTGTTTTATGGGTTTTTTTTTTTTTTTTTTTTTGAGGCTTACATATTATTGCCAGACAAAGATTCTGCAATTCGAATTCAGTGAACAATTCTGTTTATGATCTGTGAGCCAGAAAACAATCTTATATATGTTTCTTTACCTATATTCACTCTGCAACACTGACAGCAGTAAAATACTGTAAAAACTTATGTTTGCCATTAAGATCAGCAGATATGTCTGAATAAAAACAGGAACTTGAGTAACTAGATTCTGAGTTTACACAGAAAATGGTATTTTACCTCTGAAATCCCTCGTTTTGTCTCTTGACAGAGGACTATTTTTGTCAATGTTGAAGTGGATCAGATAAGTCATTCAAAAGATATATGACTTTTAAAAAATAGTATTTCTCTTTCAAAAAAGGTTATATTTCCCCCCTTTCCATTACTCAAGAGACTTGGATCTGTGAACTTCAGATTTACTATGTTCACTAGGCCTCATGGAGTTTTTATGCATACTAGTTATTCTAGGTAGAGAAATGAAGCTGCCAGCTGAAAGCTCAATAAAAATACAGCAACTGTCAACTCAAGTTAAATAAAATATTTCTATTTAATATCTTTAATATTAAGAAACTAAGACCCAATTTCATGAATGTTATATATTCATTTCAAAATCCAAACACCCTGAACATTTAGAAATGTTACCTATCACCAAGACTTGTTGTTTGATGTTAACAACATATTTCTAAACAACTGATCCTACCTCCATAAACGATTCCAAATTGGCCCGATCCCAGCACCTCATCTGGGAAGATTTGGTATACTGTACTAATATCCTGTTGGTATGAATAGAATGCATGTTAAGCACTGAGATATGGAAACAAACTCTCTCTCTATATATATATGAGAGAGAGAGAGAGAGAGAGAGAGAGAGAGAGAACTTTTAGAGTACAGAAGAGTGTCGGGGCATCCAAGTTTTCTAAACCAAAAAGCTAGCAGTGATGGCAGGGGGGAGTGTGAGAGTGTAGCTAGAGGTGCTGAATTTACAGGACCTTTTTTACTTTTTCTGAGCCCAAAGCCAGAGAATAGTGTCAACAAGTCATAAATGGCTTTTGAGTGTGAGAAAATCTAGTAACTTTGGGCTTCACGTTCTTTAAAATTCTCCCCCAGGTGAGAGATGTTCAAAAAGAAAAGAGTTTCCTTCAACATTAAAGAATTCAGTGGACTCTTGTTCATCAATTCCTGGTACCCAATTGCAGAGTAAAAAGCTGGTTTAAGATAGCTGGCAGATTCACTGGGTGGGACAGACCAAATAAAGTGCAAATGCTCAAGTTTAGTTTCACATCCTTATCTTTAGGACTGTTTTTTAACAAATGGATGGTGCAGAGAGGCTCAGAATAATAGAAAACTTTTAATAGAACACAGTTGAATAGATGAGATAGCCCTCTCCTAGCTAATATGGAGAGTCCTACACTAGGGCCTCCTTGATCTTCGGTCTTACTGGTCTGTGACCTCTGCTTAAACATATGTCTACATTGCAATCACAAAGTACAGACATACCTGCGTTAGCTGTAATCTAGGCAACTCATGTACCAGAGCAGTGAAGCCATGGAAGTAGAGTCTTCAGTTTAGCTACCCCACAAGTAAATCTAAAGGGTTGCCAAAGTACTTGTAAGGCCTGTGCTGAAACCTGTGCTGCTGCAGCTTCACTGCTCTAGTACTCAAGCTAGTTAGATTAAAGCTAGCTTGTGTATGGGTATGTAAGCTGAATCACAACTCATGACTGCAGTACAGATACACACTAGAGTCAGGCAGCTTGCGAGTAACAAATTTCTTCCTAGTCATGTGCCTTGTTGTCTACAATTTTAAAGGGCTCAAAGGCTGTAACAAGTGCACAGAGATGTGCGCCTGTGATCCACAGATCCAGGCCCTGGGACTGCTCCATGCTTAGAAAATTTGCAGGTCAGAATGTCTACTTTTTCTCTGTTGACAGAAGAATGTATACTTATAAGAACTGAGACTATTTTCTTCAGGTGTACATTTTACATTGCTTCCACAAACAGTACCTATGTACACCAATTTTACCTGATTTGCCTTTAATAATCAGCATACTTGGGGGGGGGGGGACTGAGCTTCCCATTCAACTAAGATAGTACAATGTAGTTTTTCAGTCTGACAGAAAGAATACTGAAAGGAAACTTTCCTTAAGAGATAATTGTATTTCTATAAAGAATCATCAAGTGAAAAATGCCTGATGAGCAATCCTCTGAATACCCTTTGCCAAAATAGTTCAATCTCTTCCCAAACTTGATCCTATAACACCACCATTTAGATAACACTTACCACATTTTCCTGAATCTGGCAGTTTGATACCGAAATACTGATGGATATATCCCCTGGGGAAAAAAAGTAAAATAAATAATTTGAAGAGTTGCACTTTTAGTACAAACATGCCGAAAACATGTCTCTTCCTCTATTCTATTCTATTCTAAACACCTACTGACAATTCAAAAATTGGACCAATTAGGTCATCTTCAGTCTCCAGCCAAGATTGCACAGAGTCCACATTTATATGATTTGAACAATTTGGCTTCCACTTTCTTTGGGAGATGATTCCATAGTCAGAAAAAAATTCATTATTTAAATCTTTCTTTGAACAATTTCATGCTCTTACTCCTGCTTATAACCTCTTCACTATTTTAAAAAATTCCATTCTATGCTTGGTATTTACACTTTTCAGTTATAATATTTGAGTAAGTACGTACTGCATGTGGGGAGGTTTATTACTATTTATTATTGATTTCTGGAATTACTTATAATACCCATGTTGCTTTCTGGACCTTCAAGATGGGACAGTCAGACAAAGCCTCTACAATATCTTGAGTAGCTTGTGGATGAGTTTTCCCTTTCTAAGGGATTGATCTCAGCTGCTTGAAAACAAAGAACATCCTATATTATATTTTATTTAGGTTCTTTTAATACCCTCACCACACTAGTTTCTTAGTACCTTCCAATAATCTATTAAGCAACGTGACTAACTCTGTCATGTTGCTCATTTTCTTTTTCTGCCTATGGGGAGAGTTGTGTGTTCAGTGGAATATTTTAGTTTTGTGATGTTTTGCTTTTGTGAGACATGATACAAAATGTATATACTGCTTTGTGTTTACATTCAAGAAAGCAGGTCAAAGAAGAGTGCCTTGCCTCTTGAGTGGAAGGTGATGAGGTGAGGATTATGATGGTCTTTAGTGGTTGTAGGAATTCATTGGATCATCCTGAAGAAAATGGTTCCTAAGCAGATGGGATATGATATGCTAGAAAGTTCAATATGCCTAAGCAGTGGAGTTGTGAATCATTATCTTCATCCCAGACTTCAGGTGATCTTTTACATATACTTGGCTCAGGCCGTTGAAAATGCCTTGAAAACATGGGTTGATATCTTTAGGGTCTAGTTCAATTGTATGGGAAGCCAAGCCACTGCAGAGAGCAGAGGACAGGTTTGAGGTGTTTACTTTAGTTGGTGCTGCTGAGGACATCCACTGCAATGTTTTGTATGAGCTGGTGTTTCCTAAGGCGCTGGTATTTTTATGCCCAAGTATACCAAATTACTTACGTGGAGTGACAAGGGCATATACAACTGAAGTGAGCTGATCTTCTTCAAGGATGGGATGGAGTCTTCCAGTAAGTCAGAGATCATAGAAAATGGTACTCATTTATGCTGCTAGGATAGAAGCTTAGCATCCTAAAAGCTTACCATCAGGAGTCCAAGAATGCTTCTAAACTACAAAGTGAACCAACCATCTATGGAAGTTTGCCTTCAACCAAAGGAGACTGCGTTGTAGTTATCTTGCTTGGATTCAGCTCCAATCAGCTATTCTTAACCCATGAATTGATTTTATCCCAGCATTGGGTCATCTGAGTGATACTCACATAGTCATAAACAGTGAAAGGTAAGAAGAGCTTTGTGTCATTCATAGACCAGTGATTGAGAAAGCAGAAGAAATTGTATCCTGTCCACAGGAAAGTGGCAATAGGTCCCTAGTCAGCTCAGCAGATGTTTTTGTTGGTGGCAGAGTCAATATCATCCCAGAATAAGCATGGGTACAGAGGCTCCTTATGGAACTGCGTGATTGCCTTTATTTGGCCTTACCCTTTACCAAGCCAGCAGAAAGTACTCAGTCATCAGAGGAAAAGCTTCACTACTACTCTAAATTACCCAGAACTGAGGGTGGAAGTTTTCCTGACCTTCTCTTGAAATACAGTAAACAAAACAAAACAAAAAACAAAACAAAAACAAAACAACCTCAAATAGAACTTCTATGACCAAATTCTTGTCCCATCTCTTGGTCCCCCAGTTCCCATTCCCTGCACACAAACCTGCAACCTGTTGTTTCGAAATAAAAGCCCTGTGTGAACACACCCTAAGAGTTCAATTATAGGTTCTCCAGCAACCCAATGGTGCATAACCTTCTTCCCTCTTGTTGGCCTCATGTGGGCTTCATCCCCATGTGCAAGCAATGTATGCAGCCTTCTGGGGATCATGCTCCTTCAGAAAACTGTGTGCTACTGTCTGAATACTGTCATTATTTATGTCAGTAACTCAAATGATATTGCAAATGATGAACTACTGTAGGACACACTCTTAAGTTTCTTGTAAATTATTAGCTTCCTAATAAATTTGTATATTGAATATTCATACACTTGTGCAAAACTTAGCCCAACAGATTCCAAGAAACTACGAACAGCTATATGCATGGCTAACTGCTCTGCAACAGTAAATGGGTGCAGCCCTACTGACATGAATGGAACTATGCCCATTTACGCCAACAGAAGATCTGATCCATAGATATTTTAATCCACTGCCTTTATGTAAATATGTAACTGGATAAATCAACTTACTGTGTAGGCTGGGTCCAGACCCAACTGATGCCCCTTTAGGAATGACGGGCATCAGAGCATGTTGTATTGCCATCTCCCACATCCTTGCAACATCCAGACCAATCCCACTGGTGAGAACGCTGTTGTTAAGTGGAACACTTGAGACATTTTCCAGGTTTTCTCCAACATAGTAAACTATATTTGCTGTGGTTATTTCAAAGCAGTGTGGATTGGCTTCTTGTGATAATAATGTAAAGTTTTTTGCAGGTTCCAGAGACAAAATTTCAGATAATGGAATTTCCTGAGGAAAGAGGATACTTACTTTTTTCCCCCATTTATACCTATGAAAATGCTGTCAAATAAAAACTAAAGCATGGACCACATTTAATTTCATTGTGGTATTTCCTGTGATTTTTAACCATGTGTAACTAAAAGCAATGTGTTTTTAGAAATAGTAAAATAGTGAATAGTGAAGGGTAAGAAGAGCTTTGTGTCATTCACAGCCCAGTGGATTGAGAAAGTGGAAGAAATTATATCCTGTTTATAAAAACTGGTTAGCTTTGTAACTTAGACTTTACAAAGCACAGGTCTGTTTGGGAGGTCACTACAAGTGGTCCTTTTCCAGATCAAGTAGCATTTTTAAATGATAAATGTGAATTCATCACAGAGATGACATGGGCAATGTCAGCAGGGATGGGTAAGGCTGCTCCTCACATAAACAGACCTTCTCTAGAAAAATAAATGCTACTTTCTTGCCACAACTAAGGTATATGTGTAAGAGATTTTGTCTGTTTTGAAGTGAGAAGATACAAATGAAGGCACTGATTCACAGCAGTCCATAAGCCTGTGTTTAGCGACCATTGTCTTCAATGGGACCCATTTAAAATTAACCACATCCTTAACTGCCTTCCTGAGTCAGGGCCCAAGAGGTCAAGGACAATAGCAAAAACTACACGATGTTCTTTATTATTTAACATTTATATTGCCCTGACACTTCAATTACCTCAGTAACAAGAGAAACCTGAGAACAAATACCACATCTATTACAGGTCTAAATCAGTTAACACTAATTGTTCAATAGATGAAATCAAAACAATCCACTCCGCATTGTGTGTGTGTGTGTGTGTGTATTTACAGTAATTTAAATGGGTTTTATATTGTGAATGGTAAGAGTGCTATCTCCTCCATTCACATGTCATGCCCTAAATGGATTTTTTCCAAGGGGGTCTATATCTCTCAGCAACAGTGTATTGTCCCTGTAAAAAATATGATCCCTTTTACAGCAGGTGAATTTTGCTGGCCACTGTAACATTAAATTCCATTGTTTGTTGGTTGTGACAGGGAAGGCAAACATGCATTCAGGTACACTAATGAAAATAAATATTGAACAGTGTAGCTCAAAGAGTTACCACTAGCACAGTACAAACTCAGTTGACTAACTCAGCTCTTCACTCTGATTCTTGATTATATGTTAGTATGGAAAAAAGACTGAAAAATCCTGCATAAAATAACAGAAGTCATCTTTACCTTGTAATATTTGCTTCCAGTATCATTTTGAAAAAGTGTAATGCATTTGCTGTCTAGTCTCCAGTAGTGTCGTTTCCTCTATAATAAAAAATAATAAAAATAATTTCCTAACAGCCTTTTAAAAGTAAATAAATAAGATGTTGTTATTAAAATTCACTTTCACAAAAAGTTTTAAAGGAATATACTGTGAATGATAAAAAAAAAGTATTACATGATTCTCAGCAAGAATCTGTATTTGTTTATGGAGCAGTCTTTGGTTCAAAGAGGTGCCTTTTTTTGTCTCCCTCAAAATCTGCTCTGATCCATTCAGTCTGCATAATGCTCAGTAAGGCTTGCTAGAGGTTTACTGCTAAAATTATTCAACATTCCATCTGCACTGCACATGATTCCCATCTGTTTCATTTCAGTATGTCACACAAAACTTAACTTCTTATCCTTGACTCAGCAGTTACGAGGAAAAATAACTTTTTCCCCTCTCCAAGTTTTTCATGTCTCTCTCTGTAGCCATAGATGTTCTTCCATCAGGTAGTGTATTTTAAGTTTTACCAAATCCCTGACTCTTCTTTATCTCTAGCTAAGAAATGACAATCAGAAACTAAAGCTATTTTTCAGAACATCCCAGGTAATAGAAATATATATTGATTTTGGTTTTTTAGATTTTTTTTTTTAATTTCTTCACATTCAGCTGCTTGCTACAGTAAATCTGACACCTTTAGATTTGTTTTGTGCTCTAACTAATTCTCTCCTGGCAAGGAGGCGTGAATATTTGTTACATGTGCTTCAGGCTCTGAGTATTAGACCTTAGCTATAAAACAGTTACAACTTCAGGCCCTGATTCTGCAAGCAGTGAATAGCTTTAGAAGTCAGTGGTACAGAACTAGTTTTGTGAACAAAATGCATACCTTATTTGCAGGACCAGGTCCTTCAATATTATAAATTAGATGGAGTAAGAGATGCCTTTGTCAATATTCTTTCTTACCAGTGTGTCCTTGCTGGTGTAGTGAACCATCCATCCCTCCTTCATTATTGTGCTACTTTTCCTTTTTGTGTGCTTGACAGATTGCACCACTCTCATTAGTGGAATATTGTTGCTAGTTGAAGGGCTTAAAAATCAATAAAAACCCTCTTAAAATTAGACAATTTTAACAAAACAGAAGAAAATCCTTTCAAAGCATGACATAGTATGTAATGTGTCTATATTTACTGTTACTGGCTGATTCGCCAAAAAGCTATTTGCAATGGGAATTCTACAGTGTATGTGCCTGGTATAAAATTACCCACATTTAGTGACCAGACTGTTTATGTCCTTATTTAAATGACCACCCAAGCTGAGGAATCTGATAAGCCCATTACTCGTCTTGACTTTGAGAAACAAGCACACAAGTAAATGTGCTACTTCATTTTTCATCCCCAACAGAGATGTGTGTACTTACATTTCACAAGGGGTCATAGAACCAGTTAATTTAAACCACGAATACTACAACACTATTTTCAGAAAATAGCAGACAAAAGTAAAATGGAAGTCTACCGCATCCTAAAAAAAATAATGTTCTTATTTTATTTCATACTCAAACAAACCAAGGACACTTTTTGTCCCCTAATTTGCTGTTGCTTTTTCTACAACACACATATTTAGTCCTTTCTCAAATCTCTTATAAATGTATCCGGTGAAGCAGTTGCAGATCTATTCGAGAATTAATTCTCTCCATTCTGTAAGCATATGAATATCTGCAGATTTTTCAAGCTTTTCACTCAAATTATAGTCATAAGTTCATTAAGGTATAACAGCTCACCTGATCATTCTGTTAGAATCATCATGGTCAGGATCAGGATCTTGCATTTCCCCATTGTCACTGTGGCATCCTGCCATTGACATCTCAGAATCATGAACCATAGATTCATCCATGTCATCCATAAGACCACTGTTCCTTTCACTGTCATTGTCATCACTTCCTTCTTCCATGACCACATCTGACTCAGCACCCGGACTAAGCAAATCTGGAATATGATTGTCAGGGTTACAAGAAAATAGCAGGGATAGATCAAACCAAAACAAGAAACTTATGGCAAGTTCAGGTCCACATCTGAATCACTACAGCCTGGACCCATCTGTATCAAAAAGTAAGCCTATTACATTGACAAAGTGTGAAATTAAATAGTTATTGGGATTACTACCCAGAACCAAAAAGCTGTCAAAATGCAATCCCTTCAGAAAGAAAATGTGAAATATGATCATCTGTTAAAACTGCCAGAGTCAAAGCAGGAGTTTTTATCTATGGGCCTCTGTTAAAACTCTCTGTATTCACGGGCATTCAGCCTCTATATTTCCTGGCAGATCTTCTATGAGGGCTTGAATGATGTGTACCATGCCTGATAGTTGTTGGCAGTCCATACAGTGCAAACTGATGTGTGGCTAGGTTTGAGAGCAGGAATATCAAACCAAGCAATTTTAAGTATATATATAATGAAAAGAAAATATCACTCCCTTTTCACCACTATTTTTTCCTTTTGCATAGAAGTTGCAAAGAATGGCATGTTAATGAATAATATTTGAAAGAAGCTGTCCATGCTTAATGTGAAAACCATAGAGTGATTTCAGCAGTGATTTCCACTACAAGACAGCTTTGCAACATGTGAACAGTTAGGATTCATCTTAGGATGGATGCAAAGTTGTTAGAGATGAAAAAAACAGACAAACCAGGGCTAGGTGAAACCAAGGCACCATGTTTACCAGTGCTTAGTTTTCCCCTCCTTTCAAATAGTAAAATAAGACACATATTGCATCTCCTTGGCACTTGCTAGACTCAGTCTTTAACTGGAGCCAATTTGATTCTGGTACAGTATGTAATTTTAATTTGATAATGAATTTATATTTGTTTCAATTAACATGGAGTTGAACTTTCTAATTTTAATTTGATAATGAATTTATATTTGTTTCAATTAACATGGAGTTGAACTTTCTTCTCCCCTTCAAAATGAGTTGCCTAAGTGAGACTGGAACAAGAAATAACATATACTGTACACAGATATGCACAGTATATCTATATATCTTTAGCTGAAAACAATAAAATACTCTATTGCCCCCCCCTTCCAAAACAAAAAACACAGATATTTTGTCCATTTTTTTTAACCCTGATGCTATACAGACTATGTTTCAACCACCCAAACCTGTAGTGCTGACAGGTAGGAAAGAGATCGTTAGATCTTCTTATGTGTTCCCTTTCAGTTCTTAGCACAGTAGATGTTTCCACTCAATTAATCAGGTATAGCAATTGAAGACACAGACATAACATCTGGGAGACTCTAAGCATTTTCATTTATATACTCAGTCTATATATGGGGGAGGTTCTTTTCAAATGCCAGGTAATAAAAACAAAGTCAGTGTGTCAGTAAAGGATGCTCAACAAAGAAAGAGAATATGAAACTGAGAGCAAAAGCTTTACACAGATTCCAAGACACTGGGAGGGAAAAAAAGAAGAGGAAAGGACCCCTTTAGCAGAAGATTAGATACATTAATCATTCAACTCATAGGCTATGTTCACACACAGGGGGTTATTTCGATACAAGTTGTTTTGAAACAACTTGTATCGAAATAAGGCGTTATTTTGAAATAAGTTAATTTCAATTAAGAAAATGTTAAATTTCGAATTAAGGAAAAAAGCTCAAAGCAAAATAGCATGTTCAGACAACAGTTATTTTGAAATGAGTCACCGTCGTTTTGAAATACCATGTTCAGACGGGATTGTTTCGAAACAATCGTTGTGAAACAACGTTGTTTCATCACCAAATGGGGTTTGAGTTGTTTCGAAACAACGGTATGTTGTGTGAACGTGGCATTTCTTATTTCGAAAGAACCTCTATTGTTTCGAATAAGACTGCTGTGTGAACACACCCATAGGCAATTGTTTCCCATAGTTTGGATTCTAGTTGTTTATGTGTGGCTGTGCAAGAAACAATTGTCCTCCATCTATAACAGATGTAACCATATGGTCAGGGATGACATATTAAGGTGTGGGGCTCTCTGTTTTTTACCCCAACACTAAATATTTTTAATAATTATTGATAATAAACCCACAAGATTAAAAATACTCTCTCACATTCAGTGTTTTGTTTATTAATCAGTAAAGACTCTGAATTTCATACCTCCAGCCTTCAATAGCTGTTTTGGGGGAGAAGCATCACAGAGCAGATGGGCAGAGTGACATTTTAATTTTATTTATTTATTTAGATTTAAAGTATTGAAAACAAGACACCTATCCAAGGCTCTATATAAACAAATACAAGGAGCCACTAGGATGAAACTTCCTGTTGTAGTCCTAGAATCCTACTGGTAGTTGTTGACTGGTGATGGAGAACTCACTAGATACTGGGAGAAAGCAACATTAAGCAAGTATAAGGGGAAAAGAGCTACAGATGGCTGGCCCTACTTCTGAAGAGCTGTGCTTGGGGAATGGAGAACTGCTTTCCTGTCAGCACCTTCTAAAACACTGCCAGCCTCCTTCCCCAGCAGCAGCTTCAGACAAGCTTGCTTCACTCCATCGTTTCCACAGAGATAGCATCATGTGCCTGTCATCAGCTTGGCACCAGACACATGTGTAGGAGGGAACTCAATGAAAGCAGCATGGTACTTTTCCAAAAGGAAAGGCTAGAGTGATTGGGAGATGGACTGCAGCTGTCAGTGAGGGAAGCAGGTGGTTTCAAGCAGTGATTAAAGAGCAATGAAGGGTTTGACTTGGTCATTCATCCCAGCTATTGAAAAACACCACCTGTTTCCCTGTCTGCCTGTGGCTCAACTCCTTCCACCCATGTTATTTACCTCTTCCCTGTGTGCCGCCAGTCAGCTAGCAATGCAACTCATGGTCCCTCAAATAGCTCTGTGCCAATAGAAGCATAGCACATCAAGCATAGAAGTTGGGTTTATAAATAAACCAGTTGGAAGCTCCCTATAGAGAAGAATCAATATCATCAATAAAATGGAGATATGAACAATTTATAACATATTTTTGGCCCTCAGATTTGAAAATTAGACTCCATTCTTCTTTACCTGGGCATTATAACCAGTAACCTTGACCAAAGAGAGGTACATAATAAGAGTGGTTATTGTGAACAAGGGTATATGTAGCAAGGAGCTGTGGCCTCCCTCAGAGCCTGGGCCTGAGGGAGGTGTTGCATGCCTTCCCTGGTGAGACTTGGGAATTGCAGGACGCAAGCCCCGGAAGCAGAGAGGGGGGCCTGGGCAGGAAGGGGAAATAGAAAAGCCCAGGCTGGGAGCTCAGTTGGGCTCAGCTGCTGAAGGAGAAGGACGTGCCTGCCTGGAGGGAGCAAGCTAGAGGAGGCTAGGTCCAGCCCTGATGGCTGACCCCAGCCTCCCTGGGCGGCCGGCTCTACAGTCTGCCTAGCCTTGCTGGGCCTAGGACTGGGATGGGAACCCTAAGGCTGCAGATTAGGGAGAGTGCTTTAAAGCCCACTGAATCTGTGAGCAGCTACCCTGCACAGAAACTGACCCAGAGCTGGGGGAAGTAGAGGATCCTATGACTTACAGCCCCTGTAACTTAGAGGAGCTTCCCTCCACTGAGGAAGAGCCGTCAGTGGCATACAGACCCCAGAACCTGGAGGAGTTGCCCCTTACTGATGGTCCAGAGGAATACCCAGACCTACTGCATATGGACACAGAAGGTTTCAGTGGAATTCCACAGGCTGTCTACCCAGGGGATACTGAGACATGCTATCCCCTCTAGAACCAGGTACCCGAACCCCAGGGTGGGAGGAAGTAGCTCAGGGAGAGCAGATTGCCATGCATCTGCCCACACCCGAGCGTTGTGGCTGGAGCCCTGCTGGTCCAGTGATGTGACTTACAGTCACTGGTAGGGCCCTGGGCTGGGACACAGTGGAGTGGGTGGGCTTGCATCCCCCTCCTCACTCTCTCTCCTTCCCTGACCACCCAGAGTGACTGACCACTGTGCCTGAACTGACCCGAGGCATCTGCAGTGTCCTTGCCCCACTGGGGTGAGCTTCAAGCCCCTGCTGGGGCTTATTGACTCTACCTGCCTGCCCTGCCTGAAGACCAGGGCTTACAGACTTTATAGTTAGGACCCAGAGAGTCCCCAGAGGGGGACTTTTATGAAGAAGGGAAGAGGGACCTGCTGCCTGGAGGGGTCTTGGACTTGAGTAATTTCCCAAAGAGACTAGCAGAGGGTGCCCTCCAGGCCAATCAGCTGACCCCAACTTCTACAGTATACGTATTTTCCAACATTTTCAAAAGTGACCAGTGATTTTGGACACATTTTATAGGGGCCTGAGAATACTAAATGTTAACACTGATAAGCTGAAAAATCAGGCCCCTAATAAGTTGTCTCAAGTTGGGCAGTCAAAATAACTAGCCACTTTTCAATACCTTGTGTATCATTTTCATCCTCAATGACTGAAAATAAACACTGAAAATTCTGATTTTTAAGACAGTTTTCCCTAGTATACGCACACTCTAACATTATTTAAAAACCCTTTATTTTACCCTGTTTAATAAAGAACAGAACTAAGAAAAAAGTTTAACAGAGGAAATGGTTTAATAAAATCTTGTATGTACTGTATTTAAGTGATAGAGTTCAGGCTGACAACTTAAAATATTGCAACATGCTTTAGGAAATGTAACTTTTGACCACATTTCTTCTTGCCTTATCTTATGAAAAATGACATTTTCAAAGTAATCAGCAACTAATCTAAAACCACCCTCTTTCCCTCCAGTAACGTCTGTCAAACCTACCCCTACATTCCTGTGTTTGACATAAAATTGACACCACATGCAGGGGAAAGTGGGCAGATTTTCAAGCTTTCATTTCTGGCAGCTGATGTAATGAGCATCATGCCAACAGGACGGGGTGGAATTTTTTTCCTGGAGAGCCTTCCAAGTTCTTTCAGGTATACATTTCTGCTTGGAAGACTGTCCTAAAATAAACACATGCTCTCTTCCCAGACCAAATTACAATTCTGTTTTTGTCTCCAATAGGTAAGTGCCCTCTTTTAATACCTAAGGTTTGGAAAGGTTTTTGGCAGCCATTGCCCCCCCCCCCAAATGTATGCTGCTGACAGCCCACACTCAGTGAAACATTTTTTGGCTTTAGTCTGCTGTCTGTTCTGCCAACAGGGTACAGCTGTGCCTATCTACAGGTGCTAAATATCTTGGAGAACCCCTTTTGATGACGATGAAATATGAACCACCAATGGGTTTCCTCCCACACTTTATCTTCAATACACAATAGAAATATTATAAAGCAAAGCCACTTGTAGGCAGTGGGGGGAAAAAATTAAATGGTTTTATAAAACTCTCCCTTCTTTTAAGTGTTAGTTTAAATGTAGATAGTAACAGTCATTAAGACAACTTACCTCCATTAATGGCTACTTCACCAAGACAGTTATTTGGCACCTTAGGTGCGCAGCGCTTGTGACAATTGAACCTACAGTCTGATAAGAAAAATATGATTTTTGTTGATTTCCATTTTGCACTAACACAATTATTCTAAACACAAAAGTTAACGTTTCCCTTATTTGATTAATCTGGCCACATCAGGTTATGCTGGTGATGTGCTGTCAATGCAACTCATGATAAATACTACAGAAGTTCTCCTGTAGAGAATGAGCAATAGAATTAGAGCAATCTGGTTGGGGGGGGGCATTGTTTAGAATGGAAGTGAATGAATGTGCTTGTTTTAAAGAGCTTTATTAGTCCTTTCAGGGAGCAAACAGCAGATCAGGCTGCTGTATGACTGGTTGATGCTACAGAAATGGGCACTATCTCCCATTCAGAAGAGTGAGATTGAGAATAAATCTATCTAGGATTCTAGAAAACAGAATGACTTCTTTATAATGGTACAGACTTTTAGTATGGTATTTCTAGGACATTTAGTTAGTTCTTCCAGAAATTTTTTTTGTGATATTTTTTAAACTTGGCCCAGTTTTTGTACATTTATATATAGCCTTTTACTGGCATGAGGCTCCATGAATATTTTTTATCATTTTATCCTTTATCAGTTACCCTGTGGAGACATTTACTTACAACAAGAGTAGTAATATATTAACAAGGAGGGACTGGGGAAACTTACTCTCTCTATACTGTAGAAGTTTAAGTTTAAATTGGTTTAAAAACTGATTGCGTTAAACCAGTTCAAAACTTTTGTGGACATTCTTAATTCTTTTAAATCTTGACTTATACTGATTTGTTTAACTTAGTAGGGAACCAAGTTAAGCTAATTAAAACAATTTTACATCAAATTAAATGTCTCTATACAGAGTTTTTGCATTAGTTTAACTAAATCATTTTACAACTGTATCATTAGTTAAATTGGTACAACTCTGACTACAGACAAGAATTTGCTGTAAGAGCTTGTCTATAATATGTACAGCACTATAAGCAAGGAGTCCTGTGGCACTTTAAGACTAACATTTATTTACTGCATGAACTTTCATGGAAGAAAATCCCACTGTCAGACGGTTTGAAGATTGGGGAACTTACAGAATGAGAGGAAAATAAATGCAGGGAAGTTTAAGTCATGGGATCAGGTCATACTGTAACAGCAAATCAAAAGAAGTTAAGATTCAAACTGTGGGAAATGGCACATAGAGGAAGTTGAGGTTAAATCACCTATTGTAATGGGAAAATCCATAGTCAATTTCATCCTGCTTTCACACAATTGAATCTGCATATCAGTTCCAATTTTGCAGTTTCTTTTTGAAGTCTTGTGTTACCCATTTGTTTGAGCACAATTAACAATCAGTGATTAGGAAGATTGACATGCTCAGCTACTGGTTTCTGAATGTTGTGATTTCTGATGTTAGTTTTGATGTCACTTATTCTTTTGCACAGAGATTGTTCTGTTTGTCCAAAGTATAAGGCATGGGGACGTATAGTACTATCTGTATCACGTCTGTTGAAAATGTTCTGTGCTGACGACAGAGCTCTCCTGCCAACATAATAAAACCACTTCCACACTGATGCTTCTGTCAATGAAATTTATGTCACTTGGGAGGTGTTTATTCACAGGCCGAGTGAAATAAGCTTTAGTGGTGAATTCTAGAGGGGCAACTGTGTTAGTCTTGTTCAGCAAAACAAACAAAGAGTCTTGTGGAACTTTTAAAGACTAATAAATTTATTTATCGCATGAGCTTTCATGGGGCAGAATCAAAGTCAACTCAATTATTTCAGCAAACGAAGTAAGTTGTTTGGATTCAAATGGTTTGGATGAGTTCCAAATGGGTAGCCTTGTTAGTCTGGTTCAGCAAAACAAAGAGTCCTGTTTCACTTTTAAAGATAAACAAATTTATTTTTCACATGACCCTTCATGGGAGAAGTCCCACTTCGTCAGATGCCAGAGTGGAGAAAACTTACACTGAAACAAATCTTACAATATGGGAGGGGAAGATAAATCCTGTGATTACATTTCACTGCATCAGGTCAGATTCCTACAGAAAAATCAAACAAGTTGAATAGGTTCAAACACGATGTATCAAAGTGGTGAGGCTGAGAGAGATCAGAATCATTGTTAATAATGACAAATAAAGAAGGAGACTATGTGGAATAACAGACAAGATGGGGGAAAGTTAAAGAGAGAAAAAAAATCACCTTTTGTAATGAATGAGCTGTATCTCTATTCAAACCCAAGTTAAAGGTGTAAAATTTGCTAATAAATTCTAACTCTGCAGTTTCCCTTTCACCAGCAAGTATACACCATACAGCAAACATTATGGCAGGCACATATCCTTGCAACTCTGCCTATACATTTGCTCAAATGACATCATAGAACCTACTCAAACCAGCTACTCCATCAAGGGCTCATTCACCTGCCCATCCACCAACATGATATATGCCATTATGTGCCAACAATGCCCCTCTTCCTTATACATTGGACAAACTGGACTGGGTCTGAAGAAGAATCAATAGATACAAATCAGATACCAGGAATGGTAACACTGGAAAACCAATAGGGGAACACTTCAGTCTTCCTGTACATTCTGTGAAAGACATATCAGTTACAGTGTGTCAAGAGAAACAATTCAAATAAAAGTTTCAAAGGGGCACCACAGAGTTAGAATTAGTATGCAAATTTGAAAGCATTAACTTTGGTTTTAAGAAAGAAGTGGGCTGGCTCACTTATTACAAAAAGTGATTTTTCCTCTTTTAACCTTCTTAGTTTCTCTGTTGTTCCACACTTCTTGAATCCAACCAACTTATTTAAAGACAAAAAGGGCGTCTTCACTAGGATGAAACATGTTTGTTTTACCAACACAGACAAAGCCTCTACATTACCATGTGCTATCTGATGAAGTTGAACTCATAGCCTAGGCTTCAATTTGATTACATGGTATGTGCAAACTATTTTCCTTATCTGTGTGAGAGTTTTAACACACATTAGTCAATGTTAATGAACATGTTCTTATAAAATCCACAGCCTTCCATTGCAATCAAGATATATCTTTATGCTGTTAACTTCAAACACGAGTCTCTGTAAGATTGAGACCCATATAACACTTGAATGACAGCAAGAGCTATCTGATCTATGAGGAAGTATCATCATCACTACCAAAATGTAAGTATGAGTATAATTCTACATGAGAAATATTTTGAACTGCAATTATTTCACATTTAGTTCTTATGCACCTGCTAATTTTCCACTTGATTCCTGTTAATTGTTAATACCCACAAAAGTATTAAAACAATTCAGTGAAGCAAGAAAGGGGTACAAAAGCTTACACTCAAACATTAATATTTTAACCATACTGATGTTGTATACAAAATACATTATACAATAATTAGGAAATTCAGCCTGAAAAGTATTATTGAAATTCCAGTGGTCTTTACTTGCAATGTCTCAGTTAGCACATTGTTGACCACACTTACCTTTACACTGCAAGCCCTGTCTAAAAAGCCCTTTGAGAAGCTTCTTGCAGTACTGACAGACTGTTGGCCTTGTGTAGGAATGGATGACAAAAGTGTGAGGCACTTTAACTTTGGAAAGTAAAATCTTGTCTAGTTGAATAGGTCGTCCAATATAAGATTGTGAATTTGACCTCTTTTCTCGTCCAACAAATGATTCAGATGGCGTCTTTTGCTGTAAATACACAAAAACATTTTAGGCTCACATAAGTTCATCACTGACTTTCAAAGAATGTAAGGTTCAAGCATACGTCCTATAAAAATCAAAACACTTTTAATCTCAATGTAATTACAAATATCTAAGTAAAAACTAAACATTACCCCAAAATTTATCTCTAAAGAAATCCCTGGTTTGGGGAAAGTATCTGGATTTGAAGTAAATTATGTCAAATCCTAAATGGCAGCTATAATTTTTCCATATTCTGAGAAGCTGTTCCTACAGAAAACATTTAGGTGCCAATGGGCAAGAAATATTATGATACCTGGGATTTGAGATCTCAAACACCCTAAGAGAACTCTATGATTTAAATGTCAAACCACTTCAGCAAATGAAAAAAGATCTGGAGCGCTATAGGACGTATGGAATTTCTTGACTGGGAAGACCAGCCACTGTAAAAATGAACTTGTTGCCTAGGCTCTCTCTCTTGTTTCAAAATCTTCTTGTAATCATCCTAGATAAAATCCTAACAAGAATAGAGAATGTACATGGAATAAAAAAAGAGAGTATAAATGGAAGAAGAAAAAACCAAGGATGAGTGCACAGCTACTTTTAATAGGCATATTAAACAGGGTGAACTAGCTTTTCCAAACAGTCTGTGGTACTATCAAGGCAGCCAGCTTGAAGTAGTATGTGGACTGGGGGCTGCTCTAAGCCAGCCAGACACTGGGTCTCTACTGAACAAGATAATTATCAGTGTAAATGTCATTAGACTACCATGGATTAATAATAATAAATCAAACCCTTCAGAAAAATATACACATCCTTTAGAACAGTGGTTCCCAACCTTTTCAGTAACACAGCACACTTCAATGAGATGAACAATTCCGTGGCACACCCATTTTTTTAGCTGAATTGATTGCTCATAAATATCACATTTTCTTACATTTAATATGGCTATGGTCTTACTATGTTCACATTTTAGAAATGAAAGATCATTTCCTAGCTTTTAATTTGAAAATTAATTTTCACGTTTTATGAGTTGCAATTTTGGTTGGAGAGAATATTGTTTAAGTTGAACCAATGTTTGTTTTACACTGATTTTCATTACCTTTGTACAAAACTTCACAGCACACTTGGCCAATTCTCATAGCACACTGGTTGTAAACCACTGCTTTAGAAAAAAACACTCTATTGCAATGTCTACACCTAAAATCTTAGTTTGGACTTGGTTAGTCCAAACTAAGTAGTTTGAAGGTTAATCCAAACTAAGCGTGTTTTTTTTAGTTCAAACTAACTTTTTAGTTCAAACCAAAAAAGCGTGGCTAATTTGAACTAAAAGTTAGTTCAAACTAAAAAAAAAACACACTTAGTCAGACTAACCACTAGTTCAAACTAGCAAGTCTCCATTGTGCTAGCTTGAACTAAATATGCAAGTAAATTTGAACTAAGCAGTTAGTTCAGACTAACCAGCCAAACTAACTAGCTTGAACTAAGCTTTGTTTAGTTTGAACTAATTTTTTTTTTTAGTTTGAGCTAGGTAAAGCCTAGTTTAGATGGGATTCAAATTAGTTCGCATTAAAGCTCCTCAATTTGAACTAATGTGCTAGTGTAGACATAGCCTATGGGTTTGGAAGAGAACATGAAAAAAGTTCTTTTCTCCACCACCACTGCCCATTGCAAACAATCCTGATCTTCTCATATATATTACAACTCAAAGATTTGAAGAACAGGAAAGCCATGGCCAACTATTCAGCAAAGAAACTTTTCTAACTTTTATTTAGAGAACAAAACTAACTTCAACTAGCCTATTCTCCTTTGCTACCAGTACTTTCAAGCTAGATGTTATATTCCTCAACTCTCTAGAAAAGCTGTTTTATATTGAAGGTTGACTATAATGGAAGTGATGGTGTTTGGGCAATTTGGAAACAAATAAACAAAAGAACCTACTTTTTTCCCCATGTTTACGAACAACTTTCCAACCGTTTGGGAAAAAGACACGGATTAGACAAATTACCCAAATGGATTAAGTGTGATTTGGAAAAGAGGACCAGCTACCCCAGTGTGTAGCACAATAGAAGACAATTTCTTTAAGATATGCTTTCTTTTGTACCCCCCTGGCCCTCAAATGGAGATAAATGTTGAAGAAATTGTGGTGAAAGAATATATCCCTATATGGTGGACATATCCACTCACTGAAGAGCACTGGGGTGTAATTTTTAACAAAATATCACAAACTATTGACTTAAGGTTAAGATTCTCTCACAGGTATTTTTAGGGACAGATTATAGAAGCAGGCAAACTGCCCCTAACTTTTACTAAAAATAGCCTGGGTGAGGAGGTAAAAAAAAAAAAAAATCCTGCAGGGGCTTGCAGCTGCCACTCCAGGCCTGAGCGGGTTGACCCAGCCCTGGCCACTGGTCCAGCATGGTGAGGGATACTATTCCAGCAACCCCAGGGCTAGCCACTGATCAGCTGTTTGAGGCTACTGTTGGTCTGTGTCCACTTTCTGCTCCAGCCCTGTCCCAGAAGTCATAGAGGTCCCAGAAAGTTAGAGAATCCATGACTTTTGTCACAAACCTTATTCTTACACAAACTGATCCTTTGCTGATCCCCCCTAGAGCTGTCTAGCAGGAATGGTCACACAAGAGGAAAAGAATTAATATTTTGTCTGCGAGTAGCTGCTAGGCTCCATTGTGGTCTTCTTTGGTATTCACATGGCTAGGATTTGTAATCCCATTGAAACTTCTTAAATAAAGACTTAGTTTAAAAATAAATAAAGTTTAATAAAATGTACAGTTAAGTGTGATGTGCACTTGTATTGTAGTCCACTTTCCATGAAACAATGATATCAAACACTATTTTTCCCAAAACTTGGAACATATGTTTTACAACAAAAACTGGCTGAAACTTGGTCAAAGCCCAATTTTACCATTACAAATGGCATTGGGGCCAAAATAAAAATGTTTATGGAAAATTTTTCTCCAAAACAGTTTGGCTTTTTAGCAAGAAAATCATAATAAAAAATCAGTAAAAAGTTAACTATTTTTTTGAAACATAAAACTGCTTTTGAAAACTATTTGGAGTGAAAAATTAAAAGGATTAAAAGGCAGAAAACTAAAAAGAAAAACAAGATTTTAATTATATATGTGTATTTTTCATCAAAAACTGTCATTTTCCAATGAGCTCTTTATGAACCTTCATATCATCAAACCAGCCACCGTTTAAAGCTCCATGAGGGGCTGAGAACAAGTCTGTAGAAAAACTGGAACAAAAAGATGCAGCTTACATTCTCCTCTGAAAAGTATTTAAACATTTACATGGTAGGATCAAATTCCATAGCTAAAAGTCTGACATGGAGAACTACCCTGCCTACTGCTTATATAAACTTCTTATGATGTGAGAGACAGCTGAAGCACATCTACAGTTACCAGTTAAAGCAGAATGGTAGCAGTAAAGTCTAACTAATTAGGGCTACATCATTTAAGGCTTAGCAGATAGTAACAAGAACTCTGATGGCATCTGGAAGTGAATGGCAAGTAATACAGAGTACAGACCACAGGTGCCATGGCCTACCTATAGGCAGCTGTACATCATACTACCTGAAGCCTCAGAAAGACCTTCAAAGTTAACTTCACATATAACTTGTAGTTGTTGATCCCCAAAGTAACAATACTATAGGCTACTACAACAAGATCTGTATCTGAAAGGGCTGTATGCAATTTCCTGGCTAGCACAAGGTGAAAGTATTCTTTTCTGGGTCCTGCTATCTGAAGAGCACAAAAGAGTCTGTGGGACCTTGAGGTGTGCAGCCACAGTAGGAGGGGGCACAACTGATCAGCTGTAGATTTTGCTAATGTTTGTCCTACTGTATGTCTTCAGTATATGTCCTGCTGCCAAGATGTATCACATCTCTCCAAAAGTTAGCTTTCTTCCATGCTGTGAGCAGCATTAACTTCTTTTTAAGTAAATCACTGGTGAGAATTCTGCTTCTTTCCCAGGGTGGCATGCCATTTCAAGCTGCTGATCACTTAGATCCATCCATTTAGTGGGCCATGTTCCCCACATTCACCTGGAACCTCAACTTCACATTATTTGTGCAGTGAACTTTTGTCAGCTCAAGGAAAAGTATATTTTACACACACAGTTTCCTTTTTTTCCTTATTCATTACTCAGCTACACAAGGCCAACATATACTTGTGCCTATCCACAGCATACAGAAAAGAGAAGCATTTGATCCTCCCACTACAGAGTTCAAGTTCTGTCCTATGGGACCAGGAAGTTTTATTGCACTGTTACAAGTAAACTATCTGATACTAATCCTTTCCTTCTTGAGCTTTTGGAATTGATACTAGGAAACAGTTCTACATATACAGAATAAATCACAGTTTAGAGTTACCATTACTTTATTCTTTTCAGTCAGTAGTATGACTCACTTAACATTTCCCAGAAAGTTGAACATCATGAAAGAAAAGAAAGAAGAAACAGAAAAAGACGATCAAAGGTTTATAGACTAAAGGTCAGAACTATGTTTCTGGCTGACCAGGTGCTCCTAGTCTACGTCTCAATTGACCACTGTCAAATACCTAACTGGAAACACCCTGACTTGCCTGTGTGTCAGTATTGTTAAAATGATTATTTAAATTATAAGATGGTATCTAGTGTTAAGACTTCATGAAGTGCTTGTAAATTACTTAATGCACCAGTCTCACTTATAGTATCTGTACCCCATGTTATAAGGTACTGTTGAAGCACTTGCTCTGTAACTGTAGATCTACAGACAGGAAAAGAAGCATTAACAATTGTGAAAAACTAGCTAACAACAGCAGGTGTTTTCTCCTGCTCAACAAAAAGGGCCCATCAACACTAGACTTGACTGATTGGTCCCCCTCCAAAATGAAGAGATGTTCAAGTGAATTCCTCCCACTAGCTGAAGTGGCTGCTCAGAAAATAGGATAAAACCCCCTAACAAGAAGAAACTATCAGTATGTTGCTTGAATGCTCAAGTGCAAGGTTTGCCATGCATAAGCAAAATATTCCCAGTGTTAGCTTGGGGTCACTGGAAGATAAATAGAGCTTGCTTATTACAAAAGCTTCTGTTATCTTTTGAAATTTAAGACATTCATTTTTGTGTTTATGTTTACTTTATTCTTGTAAATAACTCTTATTTTCTTTTATTAATTAATACATCTTTGGATAGTTTATTATAGGACTAGCTAACAGTCTTTGGTGTGAGATCTAAGATGAAATTGACCCGACAAAAGTGACTGATGCTTTGGGACAGTGAGTAACCTAAATATTACCAGAAGCGCGGCTGGCCTGGAAAATACCTGAGGCTCAGCACACTGGGACTTGGGGCTTGCACCGCCTCTGCAGCCACCACTGAGGGTGGCTAAGTGGCAGACCAAGGGCTTGGGCACTGGGACTCGAGCCGGGTAAGCCTGGCGCCAGCGCTGCCCCTGAATGTTACTGTGATTTTTGGTGTAAGGGACCATCTATCAGAAAGGCAAGGATGCCTAGGCAACAAGATAGACTGGGGTACCTAAGGGACTTACTGTGACTTCTTGGTTAGCCATTATAGTGCTTAATGAGGTTACTTGGTTGGTGAAATCTAAGCATAGACCTCATGGCCAATTTGGGGTTTGTGCCCTGAGGCTGGTACTCACACTTTTGAGCCTCTGTAGGACAGCTTGACAAGAACATTAAAAGCCAGCTGGGTAACATGCAAATATTTGTATTTTTGGTTTTCTTTACTAATGTTGATATTATCATTACAAAATAAATAAATTTTATTCTGTCATTCAGATACCTGGAAAAAAGCCAACAGTATTTGTACATTTAAAAAAGTGATTTTTTGTCAACGAATCTCTTCATCTATATTTCTAAAAGGAAATTTAGTAACATAAAGCTTGTATGGAAAGCTCCATCTGCCTGAAACAAAGTGAAAAATATTTCTTCAGCCAATATCTTCCAGATTGGTCTATAGATTCATTTTCCTAGGGATTTTGTAGATATCCCTTAACATGCTTGTTCTTAATGAATCTCCAGAAAATACAGGGCTAAGCAACAGCTTAAAGTGAATAGGAATGTATCAACTCAAATGAAACCATAACGAACTAACTTTTTTTAAAAGCCCAGTTATGAAATGAAGGCTCTCTAGCATCAGAGCAAGAACAAGCCCTTTGGCAAGGGAATCCATCTGGTTCTGCAGTGCAGGCAAATGTGAGAACACAGTGTGTATAAACTGGGAATGGGAGAGAGCCTTACTCCACACTTAGCTACATTGCAACACTTAGGAGCTAGGGGCCAGTCAGAGGAAGGGCTAGAGATTTTGCTGCTACATAGATTTTGCTCCCCTTTCACTTGGGGTAGTATTAAGAGCAGAGGATACTTTAGCCATTATTCAAAAAGGAGTAGCCATGTTAGTCTAGTTCAGCAAAACAAGCAAGGAGTCTTATGGTACTTAAAGACTAATTTATTTATTGCATGAGCCTTCATGGGAGAAAATCCCACCTCATCAGATGCTTTTCAAAGAGTCTGACAAAGTGATATTTCTCCTCATGAAAGCCCATTTGATAAATAAATTTGTTAGTCTTTAAGTGCTACAAGAGTCCTTGCTCGTTTAGCCATTATGGGGCTAATGGGGCAGCTCTGCATCCTGGAAAAGGATAAGTTCCTTCTAAGCATCTGCCCACTCTCAAACCCAGCAGCAGAGTTCTAGATTTGCCTTTTCATATACAGGACACAAACAATGATATAGGTGCCACAGTATCTTTTGATCTGAGCACTTTCCATATTTGAATAAACTAACCCTTGAGAGGGTTTCTTACTTCTAAACTATCACCTGTGGAATATTTTTCAAAATGCCCTACTGTCTGAATTGGCCTGGAAAAATGGGCAGTTTTTGGATCCTTAATCATGCAGTAACATGGTTGTTATTTATTATTGTTGTAATTAATAATATTATTTTAATTGGAAGGGACAGATGGAAAGGATAAGTACATTGGAAGGGGAAACATTCAGTTTCTTTTCCTTTCCTTTCCTTATATTATTGGTACAAAGTACAGTTCCAATTTACAACTTTTCTCACTAGAATTATATATTGAAAGACTTTCTCTATTCCTTTGAATTTACCTACCAGCTATGTATCCTATGGTCACCTAGCAATTTGTTATGTCCTTCCGGAGTCCCTTGGAATCCTGCCTAGTCTTGACTAAACTAAATAAACTTTGTATCATCTGTAAATTTTGCTACCTCACTCTTCACCTCCCTATTTCATAAGATTAATTCAGACATAGATGCCAGATAGCTCCTCGAGACATCAAGTTATTAACTAGATAAATGTAACCATTTATTCCTAGTTATTATTTTCTATACTAGAAATTTTTGAGGTTCTAATCTAGCACACAATTTTATCTGTTGCCTGTTCCATTTTCTTGAAGAACTTCTTGTGGGGGATTGTGGCAAAAGTATTTTGAAAGTTCTAGTAAGTTACATTGAGTTATTCTTTTTTTACCCAGGTGGGTTTTTGTTTGTTTGTTTTTTGGTCTCTTAAACGATTCTAGCAAATTATGCTGGAGCAGTATTCCTTTAGTAGAAGCCATGCTGATCCACATTAAAGAGAGTGAACCTCCAAGAAATAGCTGAATTTTTTTGGGACCAACTTCACATTTTTAATGAGAACAAAGAGAAAGAATCTACTAGAAAGGGACACCCATTACACTTTTAAAAACAAAAAACAAGGTCCAATGGATTTTTAAAGCAATTAAGATCTATCCAGTTTTCTTTCAGTATCTTTGGTCATCTCAAATCTCTCTCAGTTTTGATACAGTAGGAAGCAGCTTTCCTTAATATATTTCCTCTAGCTATCTAAGGGGATGGGAGGTGATTTAGCACTTATGACCTGGCTGGAGTTGCTGGCAGGTTAAACAGCTGAGAGGGAAAAGCAAGGTCACTTTGGGGTTTTTGAAGTCAGCCCAGGAAATTTGCCAGGCAAGCTAGAAGGAAGAGCCCCTTCTGGGGCATGTGTGGCTACTAGTGATGCTACAAAATATTCATGGTCTCCTCCTCTCTAAGATTTTAAAATGTTTTAAACTGTGCATTCAATAAGAGCCTATTTCTACAGGTAGAGCTAACTGCTTTTGTCTGACACTTTTTCAAGGCTCCTGAAAGAAAGGAAGGGAACCTATTTTTGGTAGAGTGGTAACATTTAATATCTTTCTAGAAATCATTGCCAAAGCTAGAATCCTATCCACTGGGCACCTACTTCTTTAGTTGATGTGTTTAGTTTATTAGAGATAATTTTTTTTCCTGGTAGTCAGCCAGATTACTGACTCAGGAAGTCTGGAAACTTCCCAGGAAATGATTGCTTAACTAGATTACACTATGGAAACCAGAACAGCCAGCGCTGCTACAAACCCTAAACAGTCCGGTGTAGCTGTTTCCCAGCAAGGTATACTTCACTTTTAACAGGTCAGACGATTATATTTCAAGTGTCTTTTATAAATACAAGGAAGTGTGTGTAGTTATTTAACCACATGGATGTTAATCAGAGCCAGTAAAATTGATCCAACACAGTCATGAAAAAAACATGAGCCAAATCATGGCTTAAAAAGTATTGAGCTTTAAAACCAACCAACCAACCCTGATTGCTTACATTTATGAAAATTTAACTCCTTAATGTCTTGAGATGAAATGCTATCCCTTTCTGTCCTGAATGTAGAGAGGGTCACTTTGTAGATTACTTGTTTCTATCTGCTCTCCACTCACTTCTCTTCTTATGTGATCCTCCTCAGCCTGTAGAAAAGCAATGCTTGGCAGGCCTGGATGCTCTTGCTTTGCTGTCTCCAGTCTGAATCTGGTGGGCTTCACTAAAATAGCTGAAATGCATCTGTTGGTTTATAGCAGACATAGGTGACACAACCATTACACTGAATACTGCCAACTGTGCAGGAAGAAGGCAGCTGGGCTTGTGATAAGCTGCTAACCCAAGGGAGAAGGTCCACAAGAGAAGGGAGATGGTATTATTCTCAAGAGTTCTTTTTCACCTATTCTCTTTGCTTAGACTCTTACCCTGCCCCAAACTCTTCCACTGCAACATAAAACTAGCAAACTAGAGTTGATACATTACCAAAGGACTGACTCAATTGCTTTCTCGGTCTGAGTAAGGATAACCTCTATCATACACTCCACATATGCTTAAGGGAAAAGAACTTTATGAAAGGTCCACTGAGAACAACTTTGATGCAGAATGAGTGGGTTCAACAGGTGGAAAATTGGCCTTGTGTACCAAATACAGAAGCTATACCATAAAATGAACAGATCAGACTAGCCTAAAATTTACAAAAGGCCAGTAGTAGCCTGAATAATTGTAAGAGGGTTAAAAAAATGCCTTGGATTCTTAATAAATTTCACATGAGTTGTTAAGCTTCTGTTAAAGAAAAATATTTTAATTTTTGTATATTTGTTTGTGTTATTTTAATAATAAATATTAAGGACCAAATTCTCTTCTATTTTCTACTTATACAAGCAAGTAAATTCAACAGTTTCACCAAAAATAATTTCACACAACACACCAACACTCACCAATTAATAAATTTTCAAAAACATTCACAGAGATTGCTTAGGGACTTTTTGCTACTTTTGCATAGAAAAATTTAAGCAAATGTGTAAAATATAAAATGTACATTAAATTAGTCCTGTTGTTGTGTCAGCAAAAAGCACCCAGTAAGACTGCAGAACTAGGTAAGTTCAGTTTATTACCTCTATCTATATACCACTTTGTATAATTTTTTTCTTTTTTTATTAAAAATTTGCAATGTGCTGGTTTGTTAATTTGTGCAGTTGAGCACAATGATCTAAAAGAATATGAATCAGCCATGTGACATTTCATTTCCAGTGTTCACGAATATCTGCTGCAGTATCTATTTCTTACTCATACAGAAGTGGTGTTAATCTTAAAATGAAAGCAGAATTATTTAACATGTAATTGTTCTTCATCTTTTAGCACCACTCTATTTAATACTAGAGTATGAATAAACCAGGCAAGCTCAAAAACAAGGATTGCTAATGTTTTCAAAATACTTAAATGAGGACAAAGAACTTTTGTCAGTATAGTCTTTTAGCATGAAACCATCCACACAGGGAAATTATGTATACTGGACCCCTTGCACTCAGACATCAATTCCAAGAAATACTGCTCTGAATGCTCTGTCTGTAGCCCGCTTCATTTTCTGAAGTAATAAGAAACAATTACTGGCTTTCAACAGCGTTTATACAACTTTGCAGGCAGAGCTGGGGGTTTCCCAGCACAAAAGTACTCTACTGGCAAAAAATTGCTAGGGGCTGCAGATACCAAGGGGCTCATACAGAAACGTTCTTCTTTCCCTACACTTCAATCTCTGAATATGGTTCCAGTAATTTTTTATTTGGTTTGAGTTTGTACTTCTAGATTATACACTGTAACTAAGAAGGCCACATTTTTCAAAAAAGGTGTGGCAGTTCAGTTGCACACCCTATACACAGATTATATGAATATAAAGGCCATTTATCTTCTCCAAGCAGTATTAAAGGTTGACAAATGAAGGTGCTTCACTGTAAAAAAAACATTAAAGTAGAGCTATGACAAGTTTCACAGGTGTTCTCTTTATTTAAAATGGATAACAAGTAGAAGGGATAATACCCCTCACTAGAAGTAAATGTATCTCCAGCATACTTTTCTTTAAAATTCAAACAAACCTGCCAGATATAAAATCAATAGGTACGATGTTTCATAAGGCAGAACTGAACCCTTAATGTATCCAATAGCTTAGCAAATCCTTTATGTACTTAAAGATAAAAGTATGTGCCATGTACACACACAGGTGTGCATGCATGCCTGTGTGTGAGAAATACTCAGATCTGTTAAGTATTATTCTATTTGTGAGTCTATAAAGAGTAGTGATTACAACAGGGAACTGACAGTCAGGACTCCTGAGGCTCTATTTTTGATTCTGCCATTGATACAGAACTGTACAACTTTGGGATGCAGAGCCCCGTACAGCTTTGTGCAAGTCACTTAATTCTTCTGCATCTCAGTGTCTCTATGTCATGAGGGCATTGTGAGGTTCATTGCTAATGCAGTTCTTTAAGATCCATAAATGGAAAGGTTTGAAAAATATCCTGTGGAGGGACATTCTTGCATTAGATGACTCAATAAATCTGTTTAATCACTAACTTCTCTATCCTGATTAAGTGTTATAATGAAATACTGGCTTGAAATCCTGGCCTCAGTAAAGAGAGTGGAAAAACTCCTAGTGATTCAGTGAGGTCAAGATTTCACCCTCTGAAGTTGTGAGCTATCCTACTCTCCTGCATCTTCTTCAAGCTCTTCTCTAACAGGTGCTTGGTAAGATTTCCACCAATGTCAAAGGAATCGTTCTAGCCACTTGAGTGGGAAATAGGTCAGGCCTAAATCCATGGAGAACACTTTTACAGGAATCTGTGTTTAATACAGAAGATACATGCCTCAATAGAAGAGGTTAGCCTTAGGGCTGGACATAAGTAGACCAAACAAAAAGTAAAAAAAATAACTTAAAGAAGGTTGACAATAGTTCGTTCGTAAAATATATGGAGGAGGTATGTTTTTCATGCTAACAAAACAAAACCAAGTCTGCAGTATGCCATCATGATTCTATTAAATCTATTTGGAAAGCGGGATAATTACTTGTCTCTAATGCTTATCTGCTTTTACTTCTTGCAGCCTAGGTCAATGGTTTTCAACATTTTCCAAACCATGAACCCAATTTACAACAGGGAAAAAGTTTTGAGACAGTTTCTCATCTGGTCATGAAGATGCCTGAGCCTGTTCACAATCTCAAAGTCACTCCACTTACCCGTCGTGAAGCAGACCCATACAGTATATTAAGGAAAAAAACAGGGCAAGGTTGCAGTTCTAAATGCTGGAAAGAAAGAAGCCTTAGCTAACAGTTCTCTTTGACAGATATTGTGATGATAGGGAATATAAGAACTTACACAGATATAATTAATCCAGGGAGGATCAGTGTCATGCAAAAAAATCTGTAGTCTCCAGAAAAGTTCATGTTGAGATTCAGTTACATAACACACATAGATTACTGAATAATATTACTTACAGAGAATTAGGATATTTTGGAATCCAGCTTTATCTGTAATTCTCTGGAAATGTTTTTACTTTTCATATGGCCCCTATGATCATATTTCAGTAAGTGTGGAACTTCACTTTGATAAAATTCTCTCTCTCTTCTCTTCTATTTATTCTCCTGGGCTTTTAGCAAAGATTAAGTGTGGAATCAATTTAATATCTGATGGACTCCATACCTTAAAGGGGATGGAATTTATCATATAGGTGTTTTCCATCTCTATCTATGATACCCCTTTAATATAGTACTGTAGTAAAAAGTCATATGAGGACACAAAATTTTAACTTAAATACTTTTTTGATTTAAAGTTATTTGTGACAACACAGTACATGTTTTACCATTATTTGGTTTACACTTTAGGTATTTGAGAATTTTTCATGGGTACCAAACATGTCACACAGACTGAAATGAAAAATGTATCCTCTAATTCAATTTGAATCACCATGTTCATGAAATAAAATATTTATAATTAAGGATGCCTTGTTTTTATCTTATGATACATTGCTTTTTATATTTATTCAAGATCAAAACAAATACATCCCTTTGTACCATACTGTAATACAATTAATACATGCATATTACTATACTGTAGTTTAATTCATATCACTAACATGCATATAAAGCAGCAGTATATATATGGTCTCTTACAGTATTTGGCTTTTATAAATTAAAAGTAATTAAATGAATCATTTTATAGGAAAACAGACTTTTTTATTTTAAAGCCAAAAGCTTGTTTTAATTAAAAATGACTTGGTAAAAATATGGGAAACAACAGAACACTGTAGCCTCACACAGCATGCGCCAGTGCAATTTGTAGAATAACTAAACACACGTTTCCTACACTGTCTCATAACTTTCAATTTATTTTAACAATGTAAAAGGTCAGGAAACCTCAAAGGAGTCTCAAAATTTACTCTAAGATGGTCTATGGTCTTCTATATTACTCCACCTAAATGTCAAAGATTCTTTACATCTTGAAACATAAGAATAGCAATAGTAGAAATATATCCATGCAGGTTTAGCTGAAACTGTGTCAAGTTACGAATATAGTCTTTAATGCCAAATCTCCCGAAATGTTTCTCAGCTGGAGTTGAAAATTTTAACCAAGACAATAAGCAAAGCAAGAAAACTGCTATGCAGAATTTTTTTGCTTTCCTGTATCATCTTGCAATATTTTCACAATCATATTAACTGGCTGATTCCCATTCATACATAACCACTAGGGAAGCATAAAGGGTCTAGAATGCCACCCTTACTTTGAACATGAAGATCTAGTTTTAATCTCGGAGAGTTCTTGGGCAGTGAAGATTAAGCAGCACACAAATCAGCACTGGCTGTACAAGCCTGCCCAGAAACCTGGGTAATTACCTGTGGGGCTAGCCTGCACTGAATTACATACTGCCACGACTTCACTGCAGATGAAATTGCTAAAAGCTAGAGTGACACTATTTCACTACTAGATTAAAGTTAGCATGGATATGTCTCCTCAAACTGCAATCACACCCCATGTCTGCAATATTAATTTAACATATAAGGCCCCTTTCCTCTGCCAGAGCAAGATAAAAAAGCCTTAGGCTGGGGCAAAAGCTCAATATTAATGCAAAAGTTCTATTAATAAAATTAATATAATTTATTTGATTAAGTTGCTACCTGTTTGCCTCTGTCCTGAATATTATGTCATAGCTACAAGTATATTATAGTTAGGGCCCTACTAAATTCACAGCCATGAAAAACATCACAGACCATGAAATCAGATCTCCCCTATGAAATCTAGCTACTTGATCAGAGAGAAAGGAGCACTGCTGGGGGCACCCCAGGTGGGGTGTGCTATCATGCACTGGGCTTAAGCTGCTAGTTCCAGCACACTCATATGAGGGAGTCGGAGATAAGACTCACCTCTGGGTACCTCCCCTGTTTGTAGAAAGCTCTGTGGCTGCTACCTTTGAATTGAGCTCTGAAAACAGCACAGAAGCCATCCTCACCTCTGGGCTCTGAAGCCCATGCAGTCGCAGAGCTTTCTGCGGCCAGGGAAAGTACGTGGAAGTGGGTCTCATCTTCCCTCAAGACCAGCTGGGCAGGGGAAGAGACGGTTCTGTCCCTCTCCAGGCTAGCTGGGACTAGCAGCCTTATGTCCCTCCCTCCACTGCAGCAGTGCCCTGCCTGCTGGTTAGGGGACGTGCTGCTCTGGAGGTACTGGCGCCCTGGGGCCAGAGGCCGCTATGCTTGTGACTCTGCTCCAATAGGTCTGGGCTGCTCCAGGGGCAGGGGTGGGGCGGGGTGGCTGGTGTACAGTTTGGCCTCTGGCAGCGGCTTCAGAGCCAGAAGCAGCGGAGCACTGTCAAGCTGCTGCGTGGGGGCCTGGCCAGATCACCCAACAGCGCTTTGATGCTCCTGGCTCTAGAGCTGCCACCAGAGGCCTCATTACATGCCATCTGGTCTGGCTCCTGCTGGGCAGCTGGTGTGGCAGGAGTGCTGTGGCCCCTTCCCCCTCCCCTCCCCGAGTCCCATCTGCCCCCTCCCAATACCCCTGAGGCCCTGCTAGTGGGGCTGGGTTTTTGCAGGGCAGAGGACAGGGCCAGATCAACTCAGGGGGTTTAGGGGCTGCTGCCATGAGGCCTTCCTTTAGCTCAGGGCTGCAGCTCCTAAAGCCCTTCCATTGATCTGGCTCTGGCAGCTAGGAGCCCTGTGTTGGTCCTCTTCCAGGAGCACAGGGGAGATCAAAGTCGCTTCCACCTTCCAGAACCTCCTCTGGCAGCAGGAAGCCAGCCAACTGTGAGGATGGCAGTCTCACTTCCTCACACAACAAACCTCTTTTAGAGTCAGGGCTGTCATTGTTACAATATATCTGAAAATGTGGAACTGATTAATTTTAAAATTCTCTGGGCATGAAATTGAATGCATACTTACAAATATGTTAACTAAGTGCAAATCTCATAAGATCAATGCAGTATATATATTTTACAAACCAGTATGGAATCGAATGACCTTGCTACACTGATTATTAATGAGAGATAACATTTAAGCATAGAAAAGTTATATTAATGGCAGTACATAAGCAAGTCAAATTATCCAAAAGTACAGACAACAAGCATCTCCCCCCTCCCCCTGAAAATTAATTTCTTTAATAACTGTTTAAGATAAAGGCTTTTTAAGATTTTATTTCATTTTAAAGGACTTATCAAAAATGGAAAAAAAATATACAAAGAAAAGGAGCATTTGTATTGTTTTGAGGAGAGAATTTAATTTCTTGTCAAACTAATAAAATCTAAGGAATACCTCTGAAAATGGACTGAATAAAAAGAAAGTATTAAAAATAATTTCAATAGTTATCTGACACTTTCCCACCACCAGAGCAACAAAGGTAATTAAAAGTATTATATATTCATTAAGCAGACTGAACATTCAGGAGCTGAAGGTGTCACCTACAGCAAACCCAAAAACATAGAGTCAATGAAACAGACACAGCAACCAATTTGAGACCCTGAAAAATCTGAAAAGGGGTTTATTCTCCTATAATTTCATGGAACCAGGAAGGAAAAGAGTATAAAACTCTGAAATGAACACCCACCCATCCCCTGCTATCCTGATCAAACAGCAAGGACTCCACAACTCAGTCTGGCCATCTTGGCACGTGAGCTGCCAATGACAGTTAAGAAAAAACAGAGAAGAATGAAAAAGAAGCCAAGAGAGGGAAAACCTGCCAAAGAATTCAACATAGGTTCGTGACACAAAGTTAACTACAACACTGTCCCAAGGGACTATATTTACATTTTTGTAATGATTTTATTGTGACACAACACTGCCAGGGGTTACAGAACAAACTGGTGGGCCCCAGAGCCCTTCTAATCGGGTGAGCTCCCCTCCCACACCCCAGCTCCTGCCCCCAAACACCAGCCCCAGAACCTTCTAATTGGGTGGGCTCACCTACCCCACACCCCAGCTCCTGCCCCCGAGCCGCCAGCCCCCCACCCACCTACTCTGCACGCCGGCTCCTGCCCCCAAACCCCAGCTCCTCACCAGCCTACCTCACACCCCAGCTCCTGCCCCCCACATGCCAGCCCCCTATCCCAGCTACTGCCTTCGGCCCCTGTCTGGCTACTGGCCCCCCAGCCCCCCTCCATGCCGTGCCCTCTTCCCCTGCTGCCCCAGGCTGACCGCCTCCCACGCGCCCTTTCTCTGCTGGGCTGGCTTGCCTGCCCCTGAACCCTCCCCAGGTCCTCTTACCCGCTGAAGGGCAGAGCAGCTGCGGCCCTGGTCCCGGCCCCAGGCAGCTCTCAATGAGCATGCTCAGAGCGTGCCCAGTGAGAGCCGGCCCAGGAAGGGAGATTTCAAATCTCCCAGCTGGCCAGAACAGCAGCAGAACGTCATTCTGGGGCTTGCTATTTTTAGGAGCCCCTATGTCTGGGCCCCTAAAAATAGAAAATGGTGCTGGAACGCTGTGTTCTGGGACCTGCTATTTTTAAATGTGGGCCCCAGAATGCACCATTCTGGCTCCATTTTCTATTTTTAGTGGCCCCAGAATGCAGAGCCCCTAAAATAGTTGGCCCCAGAATGGCATTCCATTGTGTTCCAGCCCACTTTAACCCCTGAATATTGCTGGCAAAACTTAAAAACATCTAACAGTTTATTAATCACCAAATGGTTGGACTATGTATTCCTGGACAGAAGACAGGGGTTAACATTGACAAACAGAGAAATAATAGGATTTAATTAAATTTAAAATTCTTAATACCAATAATTTGCCAGCTTCTAGACAACTCCTTATAAAAGCACAGAGACTGAGGCAACTTGTGCCAGGGATTGCCAGGCCTGAGCCCTGGCACCTCTAGGCTCCGCAGTTCATACTCAAAGAATTTCTGGGTTTGCTGTATCAGGTATGAATGTAAAAATCCCTTAAGTTCTGACATCTGGTTGCTTAAGCCCAGCACATTTTTCATTATAAATTAAGAAGTGCTTATTCCAAGCAACAGATTTAAATATTTTCTTCCATTTCATAGATTTAGTAAAGATTACTGACTTTCCTCAACAGAAAACTAGCTATTTATTTATTAATAACCAATGGGATCTTCCTGCCCTTATTCTTTTGCCCAATGATAAACAGTTTTAAGCTTCTAATAAAATACAACTGGATTCACAATAATTTGGAAGAATCAATAGACTTTGGTCTCAAATTACCAAGAGACAAGAGTCTTTACCAAAAGCAGGTTCACACTCAAAGAGGTAATCCCGGTTAAAAGCTCTCTACAGAGAGGCATTAAAAACAGATTATAATAAAAATAAGCAATTTATCATTTGTGTTCTGTCATTTATGCTGTTTAATGTTTTCTTCTTCCTTCTTTAATAAACTAGCTATGATTAATAATTGTTATTATTTTCCTTGGTCTCAATGGCTATGTGTACACTACAGGGCTCAGTAAGTCAATGTAATAAGGATGAGTTGAAGTTGACTTTATTAAGTCAACTTAGAGAGGCCCCATTTACTTAATTTCCAAAGGTATAGCCGTGTTATTCTAGTCCAGCAAAAAAACCAAGGAGTTGTGTGGCACTTTAAGACCAGCAGATTTATTTTTCGCATGAGCTTTCGTGGCAGAAAGTTCACTTAAGTTCACTCATTTTTGAAGCAGCTGACGAAGTGGGATTTTCTCCCACGAAAGCTCATGTGAAAAATAAATCTGTTAGTCTTAAAGTGCCACATGACTCCTTGTTTTTTTCTCCATTTGTTTAAGTGAACCTTGTAAAGTCGACTTAAGCCAGAGGACCCATTTAAAGTCCACTTAATAAAGTCATCTTTAAATGGGTCCCCTGGCTTAAGCTGACTTCATAAAGGCTATGTTTATACTGACGGCAGCAATTTTGCCGCTGTCAGTTCACCCTTCCAGGAGTGGATTGTGGCAAGTAGAAACTCACTGTGCCACTCCTGGAAGTCAACCCCAGAAGTCCTTAGAGACAGGGAGCATAGGGGAAGCTGACTGTAAGTGATTTGCAGTCAGCTTTTCCCTGATGTGTACCGGCAGCTTAAAAAGCCAGTACCAGTTACGCAAGGAATTTTACATTCCTGGCATAACTGGAATTTGACTGCCACTGAAAAGCCCCCAAATGTAGACTAGGGAAAGTCAACTTAAATGGCTCTCCTGCCTTAAGTCAACTTTATTAATTTGACTTTAATGGCTACTTTTTGTTAAGTTGACTTAATAAACTTAATTTAAACTTATTAACCCTTAAAGTTGACTTTAGGGGTGAGAGTTATTATTAAGTCGACTTAAGCCTCCAGTTTAGACATACCCAATAAGTGTCCCCTAAGGTAGTAGTTTTCAAACCATGAGTCGAGACCCAGTTCTTGGTCACAGACTTTCCCTTACTGGGTCACAGCACCCCTTGATGTCTCCACTGGAAGAACAGAATGTTACTGAACAATATAATTGTTGAGTCACTGTCATTAATGATTTATTTTTTCCCAACTGGGTCTTGAGGAAAAAAAATTGAAAAGCACTACCCTAAGATATGTAAAAGTACTCATGTGACTAAATAGTGGAATTCAACTACAGTACCCACCTGGGGGAGTAAAGAAACAGATTGACAAAGCCAGATGGGTACCCCGCAGTCAACTACTACAGGAAAGGCCCAAAAAAGAAAATAGAATGACACTGGTCACCACATACAACCCTCAAGTCAGACCTCTACAACAGATCATTAAGGACCTAGAGCCTGTTTTAAAAGATGACCCTTCACTCTCTCTAGTGTTCGGAGACAGAGCTCTCCTTGCCTATAGATAACACCCAAACCTTAAACAGATACTCACCAGAAACTACAGACCTAACAACAGAAACATTAAAGCAGGCACATATCCTTGCAACGAACCATGCTGCCAACTTTGTCTGCGTATCTGCACAAAAGATGCCAACATAGGACCTAATCAAGCCAGCTACTCTATCAAAGGGTCATTCACCTGCTCATCCACTAATATGATTTATCCCATCATGTGCCGCAAATGCCCCCACACCTTATACATTGGACACACAGGAGAATAAATGGGCACAAAACTGACATCAGAAATCACAACACGCACCGCCCCCCCCACTTCATTGATGATTTGTTAACAATGGTCTTCAAGAAAATCAACGGGACATCAAGACTTCAAAGAGAAACAGCTGAAATTGAACTAATATGCAAATTAGATTGTGTGAAAGCAGGACTTAATAATGACTATGGAAGTATGTTGACTTCACCCTCCATGTGCTGTTTCCTAGAGTCTGAATCCTTACAAATGCTCTGATTTTTTTGTTGCAGTATGACCTGATCCCATGTCTTATACTCTCCTCCACTTATTTTCATTCCATTCTGCAAGTTCCCCCTCTTCAAAGCATCTGACAAAGTGGGATTTTCTCCCACGAAAGCTCATGAAGTAAATGAATCTGTTAGTCTTTAAGTGCCACAAAACTCCTTGGTTTTTTTGCTTTCCTAAGAGCTGGCCTACCACTTTTGGTTTCTGTAAATGAAACTTTTTGGTAATTTTTAAAATATTATTTGGCTTTCAACAATTTAAGTTTACCCCCTTCTACCCCAAGAGAATCAAGTCCAGTTGTATGTAATGTATGGCATCTACACAGTGCACTAGTGATGAATCTAACTCTTAATCTGCAACTGACATACTGGTGTAGATCTTCTGGGTAACAGGAAATGTATTTTATATTTTAATTTTTTTTTAAAGTGACTAGGGAAACTTACCAAGTAAAATTTTGTGATATCAACTTGTGGAATTTGATTGTCATAGCTGTAATGAAATAGATTTTTTTAAAAAATATATATTTTGTGAATATCTAAGAAAGACAAGAGGCACACAGGGCAGGAGGGAGATGGAATGTATGGGGAATGCGGAAGATGTAACCCTAAGATGACAAGGAGAAAGGGGAGAGACCTGGGATATGGAAGAGGGCAGTAAATCAACTTAACTCTCCACCCTCACTTTGTCTCTTAGAAATCCTATTCTAACAAACCTGATCCCATCCACTGGAGCAGCATTTCTCAATACCGAAACAGAGGAGCTAGCTTGCAAACCCTTTAAAAGCAGTGAGACCTCATCAGTCATGAGATATGTGTACAGTTCTCCTCATTCTGCTTATGAGTTTCAGTCAACAGAATTGTAATACACAAATTAGCTAGAAAGGAAAAGATGATTGATTGAGTTACCACTAATATCAACAATAGTTGAGCTATTATTTTGACCCATCTAAAATCTAGAACAATAATTAGATAAAACAATCATTAAGTTAATTGCAACTTAATTTCTTCAAATGTAATAACTCAACTTTCAAACACTTTAATATTTGAGAATGGTGCTATTCAACTAATATCCCTCATGCCATAATGAAAGAGCTAACAATATCGAATTGATTAAATAACATTAAAATAATATTACTTAAACTTTTAAGTAACAGATTCATCTGTAAATTGTCAACCAGTCAATTCTCTACTTTAAGAGATGATGTTCAGTAAAAAAAACATTTTCCTATGCATCCATTTGCATTATACAGTTCTCTGAATAGATAGGTTTAGGGTAAATTACCTGGATTTTTTATTCAATGATCTTTTTTTAGCCATAAAGACACAGTTTCTAACAGACTGGCCTATCAGACTTGATTTAATCTTCAGAGGCGCATCTTAATATACTCTGTACACCTGTACACCAACACGTCTCTTTTTCTTACCAACAATAATGAGGAAGTTTTCAAAGTCTACTCTTCCTACCTGGTGCATCTCAGACATATATTACAAAGGGAAAGATGTCAAGTTTTCACTATTTCAAATACTTTGGCACTGAACAACAGGAAAAAAAAACCTTCTCTTGGTTTCAACACAGATTCTTCCAAAGACGGTATCTTTGACATGCAGTCTTCATTACAAAAATAGAAATGTGTTTTTATGAAAATTAGAACTTATACTCTTCTACTGTATGACTACACACAGCTTTAAGACGCTCTTGATAAATCCTAGGTAACAGGTAGCCATGACGCCTACAATTTTGCCCCTGGCACCTAAGAGCATAGGGCAAAGGGCCACTGTGCAGACCAAGCTGGGCTCCCACTGGTACAGAGGGAAGAACAGCAGTGGTCTCCCTTTTCAGCACTGCTATCTCGCCCTCTTCCCTCCACCCTCCAGCACCACCGAAAGACTCACTGGCAGCGGCTTTCTTTTGGTTGCAGGGAAGGGGAGAGCACAGCTGCTAGGGAGAGAGAGTGACACAGGAGGGCAACAGCACTACCATCTCTCCCTCCTCCCATTGTGCCATCGAAAGAGCTGCTGGCAGTGGCTTTTTTATTGGAGGCAGGGGCTCCTTTTCTGTCAGCACCTAGGGGTACCCAAGTTTTTGGGCTGCCCCCTAGTGTCCAGTAAATTTGTCAAGGCCTGGCTTTAAGGGTTATTGTTACTCAGTTATTTCCAAATTGAGTTTGTGCAATGAGAAAGTAAAACTTTTACAAAACAGAAAAACAAAACAGAAAACAAAAACCAATAGCCAGTCCTGCAAATTCCTGATGCCCAAAAGTGAAGTAGAATTTTACTTCCTACATATCATCACTGGCAATAAAGGTTCTACAGACCAAAAGACGTGCTCGATTGTGCTTGCATGATCCAACGAAGAATAAAGGTGACATTTTTACATCAACTCTTTTACAAAGCAGAACATAATTGAAGAGTTAAAGACTTTTATGATTTTACATTTAATTAGTTGCATTTGTTTACTATAAATATGAGAACAAGCTATAAACTGAAACATCCTAACTCTGGGTGGATATGCATTTTGGAATCTGAGCATATTTCTTAACTGTGTGGCTGGTTGTTCTCTCTTTCCAGGACAAATCAAAACCTTGAAACTAAACACCCCTGAATTTTGAAGAGCACAGCATACAAATTTGAAAGAACCCATGTGCATTAGTTCTAACATCAGAGTTGTAAAATAAAAGAGGCTGAACTTCTAACATATCTGTTCCTGACAGTATGAAAAAGGAGTAAATTTAGTACATACCTCATAGCCAGGGCTGACAGGAGACTGAGACAGGTAGTTGGAAAGAGTTAAAAAGCAGAACAAAGAAGTAGGAAAAAAAAGACAGAAAACAGTGTTACTTTTGAAGCAAGCATGAATATTTTATCATTTTACATTAATGGGCTACTACACAGTAGAACATAAAAATAAAAAATGATTAAGTGTTCAGACAGAGCTACTAAATTATATAACCTACTCTCACATCTTCACATTCTTAAAATTTCTGTTGAATAAGCAGCGTATTATTACTAAATTGAGCATTAAAAAATCTTTGTCAAAATTTTAGAATTCTTGAGCTCGATTTTTAAACAGCCTTTAAATGTAGATCTATAACCAATTATAAGCTCAAATGTAATAAATCAGATGCCTCGCTGATTTATTCTCTAAATGATATTTATGCCAATAAAGTAGGAAGATCAAGTTCTCAGATGTCAGAATACAAGTATAAATTTACAGCACCATCAACACATTTCTGGTGTCGTGGTACTCTAAGGAAGGATGATTAAAACATCATTCTGGCAGTCCATGTTTACCATCTCTCAAGTAATTCCATGTTAAATATTCATTTAACAGTAAAGTGATCTCCCCTCCACCATTGTCTTCCCTTCTAACTTAGGGCTTGTCTACATTGGTTTGTTGTTTGAATTACCAGGGCGTAAATAGCAAAGCACACCTGAATGCTGTGCTGTGATTCCCTCATGAAGATGCTGAGGGTACAAACTAAAAGGTTCTTTGTGTTAACCATGATTCTCTTCAAACCCATCTATATTAATGCAAATCAGAAACCCTTTAATTCCTAAAAGCAGTGTCCACATGGAGGTACAGAACAGCACTTCGGTGCACATTGCTATTCATGCCTATGTAGTTCGAATGGGGTAAAGTAGACATAGCCTAGTCTCAATAGCTGTGTTCACACACAGGGGGTTATTTTGATACGGTTGTTTCAAAACGACTTGTATCGAAATAACACCTTATTTCGAAATAACTTAATTCAAATTAACAGTTTGTTAATTCGAATTAAGGAAAAAAGCTCAAAGCGAAATAGCAGGTTCAGGCAACAGTTATTTCGAAACAAGTCACTGTTGTTTCGAAACAACACGTTTGCACGCCGTTGTTTCAAAACAACCATTGCGAAACAACGTTGTTTCACCCACAGACTAGGTTTAACTTGTTTCAAAACAACCGTGCGTCGTGTGAACAGCCGAAACCTTATTTCGAAACAACCTCCGTTGTTTCGAAATAAGGAGGCTGTGTGAACACAGCCAATGTGTCAAATGAAGGCTGAGCTCTTTCTGGTTAACACAGGAGTCTAAGACAGCAACTTTGTTAACAATTCTCTTGGTGATACGTTTGCAGGAATAGACTCTGACTTGCTTGCTCTCAGCTGTGTTGGCTCTGCAGGGTAAACAAGAGTAAAAAGTAGTTAGCATTTCTTTTAGTCATTAAAGCAAGCAGAAATGATTCTGAATACACCCAAAAACCAATCAGCTTAGTAAGAAAGTTCTCACACTCTTTTATTGAGACTAACAGATAAAGAGCTGGAGGGAAGGCTTATAAGAATTCAGTTTGACTGTATGTGTCTGTCCAAGCACAACCACTTGAGACTGTAGAATTAGAGGCAAGGTTCAGTAGTCTGTGCATACAGCATCTCCAGTTTTTGCAGTCATGATTTTACACATGCGAATTGTATGCAAGCATTTTTCATTCTTAAATCCATGCAAACAAAAAGGATTTTTTATCTGTTAAACATATAGCTACATGTCTTGGGTTTTTTTTGCATTCAAATTATTCGTCTCATTCTTTTTAGTTTCCACAAAAGTTTTATGTACTTTATGAAGCAAATGGGGACAGAGGGATCCCACCTGTCTAGCAGCATCTTACAACGAAATCTAAGACACCACAAAATAAGAATAATTTGGAAATTGAAACGAGAGAGAGAGAGACTGGAAGAACAAAAGTTACATAGCAGTTAGATCACATAATTAGCGGTACAACTGAATGTGACCACATCAACAACAAATTATAAGCTCTTTGGGACAGGGACGCTGTCTTCCCTTTAGTTGCACAGCACCTTATGCAATTGGGGCCTGTCCAAATTAGGCCTTGCAAGAGGATTTGAAATGAATGAGTTAGGTCAGGTTGGTTCAGAAAACAACCCAACAACACTCTTGGGCTTGGATGAGGTTAGGTCACCTCTCAGATGACTTTGTTCTTCCTGACTTTTGGATTGATGCAGTAGTGGCTTCATGCCTCCGGTCCTGCCATGCATCACTGAGCAGCATTGTGCTCTGTGTACAGTGAGCATGCTGAGAAGTCAGAGTCCTTCTCATCTAGCAGCAAACAGTGCAGCAAGGTGACAGTGGCCAGCAGGAGCAGGACACACAGTCATTGCTGAACCTACCCATGGGCATGAGGATGCCAGAAATTGAGCATGAGTATGGGGTGAGGGAAACCTCTGCCAAGCTGAGTGCTAAGGACAAAGCAACAGTGCTTACACAGGTCTGGGGGAAAGAACTGTATTTGGAATAGGCTGTATCTGAAAACAACTTGACCTCTTGGATTGGGTTCCTGTTGATTATGGGTCTGGGTCAACCCAAGGAGATGCTAGTCGGAGCATTTAATTGCTACTGCAATATAAAACAAAAATTTTGCTTTTAATAAGAAAGAGAAAGAGAGTGCAAGGTGTGAGGGGGATTAGAATAAAGAAAACTAACAGCATGTATGTACATAAAACAAGCACTGGAAAAACTATTAATGAAAACTAATATGTGCAATTTTAGGAGTCACTTTTGAGAATTTAGCCCTAACTGATGAGGATTTTATTGAGGTAATTTTTACCTTTGTTTGAAAAGGAAAGTCAGAAAGTTACCTACATTATTTCTTAAGGTTTAAGCTAAGCATTTGACCTGCTACTTATTACAGGCATTTATTTTATCCATCTATATGAAATTGTGAGTCATCAATTTGGTAGGCAAATGATAGGAAGCTAAGAGTTAATGGTTTGTAAAGAAAAGATGTTATTAATATATATATATGCACTACCACTTGTTAGGAACCTTATCTTTCTTCATATTTAAATCTGAAATGATAAATCTTACTTTTAAAAAATTCAGGTTATTTTAAAATGGCATTTATTACAGATGTTTAAATAATCAAGGTACATATATTCAGAAACAAACAGGCAATAATAGAAATAGAATTAGTAATGGAATTAGAATGTAAGTTTTCAAATTCAGCTGTGCGTCTACCAGAGCATGTATATAAAAAGGTCTGAACCAAACCCTCAGAATACCCCTTGGCTTTGTGAAGCATCTCAGTAGGATTGATCAACATTCTATAGCACAGGCTATCTAATAAATGTTCCAAAAAGGTTCTGTAATAACTTAATCGAGACTATGGGTTCTTTTCCCATTACAAAGGGTAATTTGACTTCAGGCTTCCCATGTTTGAGCCTGTAAACTGCTCTGATTTGCTGTTACTTTATGACCTGATCCTATGTTTTACACCCCCTTGCATTTAGTTTCATTCTTTTCTGTAAGTTCACCCATCTTTGAAGCATCTGAGGAAGTGGGATCTTCTCCCACGAAAGCTCATGCAAAAAATAAATCTGTTAGTCTTAAAATGCCACACAACTCCTTGTTGTTTTTTTACTGGACTAGACTAACACAGCTTTTGAATCTGTAATAACACACAGCTTTGAGACCCTCAGCTAAAACACCCTATCACCAACCAGATATTGGGTGACAATTCTGAATCATTACTTAACTGGGTTAAATACAGACAGGTAACCGAAATGCACAAGGCTCCATAGTCTGTTACCAATCCTCCGATTTATCCCAAAATTAACTAACAATTATTTTATTAAGAACAAATAAGGAGTCCTGTGGCACATTAAAAGGCTAACAAATTTATTTATTGCATAAGTGTTCATGCGAGAAAATCCCACTTTGTCAGATGCTTGAAGATGCGAGGCATCTGACAAAGTGAGATTTTCTCCCATGAAAACTCATGTGATAAATATATTTGTTAGTTTTTAAGTGCTGCAGGACTCCTTATTTGTTTTACTGAACTAGACTAACACGGCTGCCCCTTTGGAACTTTATTATAAATGGAAATTCTCAAGATATAAGCAAACACTTTCCATATATGGCATTCAAAATTCAGCTTAGGGTAACCATAATAATCAAATATTAACACTTATTTCTGTTCCTGAGAAGCTTATCTTTTTAAATCCAATGTGTCTTTTTTGGCAGTACCAATGCCTGAAGCAATTCAAAGCTGTTTAAAATTTATATATAATGGCAGCTCACTTGTTTAATCTCAGTTCTAGAAACAATAGTGTCACATTGCTTCTTAATGCCCCATTTTTATCAATATTGTAATGGTATTAGTAAGTGTACATTTCTAAAACAGTCCTTGGAAAAGTACAAACAATCTTCAAACTTTTTTTCTTACACTATTTTTAAGTAGGTTATATTTAAAAAATGTATTCATAATGTGAACCTGAATTTCTAAGTAGCTTAAGGCTAATGAAAATTAATGGCATCTGTAGATAATTGGGGTTCATGGATGGTGTTACATGTAACACCAAGCCTATATCATTTGCAATAACGCTCTTTTGGTATGTCTGGTTCAATGAGTATAACATTTTAATTGGGAAGAGAACAAGACAATGATTATTCTCACATGCTTATAAATTCTCTCTTTTTTAATTAAAATGTTTTAAAACTTTCATTTAGTATTAGGTAAACTTCTGTGTGCACAGTATAGCTTTTTATCTATTACAATATATTCATCATGGCAATGTGCTTAGTACTTAGATATCCATTTCCAAGAAAAAATAACAATCTAACTTACACTAGTCATTAACGTTCTGTTTGTGTTCTTAAAGGAGTTGTTGTGAGGGTGGATAACCTCACACACGGACCACAGGATGAATCCAGATCACAAGATACTTTTGAACTTATTTACTTATCTTTTTTTTTTAAAAAAAAATATTTCTCTCAAGACTGGATGTTGACTGTACCTTGATCAAGAAATTTTTTACCTTGAAAAAACATTGATTACTCCTGCTTTACAGCCTCCTTGCCTTTGTCGTCTTAAGTTAGACTCTCAGAAGTGTAATAAAGTGATTACCGGTAGTTTTCCATTTCAGTCAAATGAGTTTTTGCTTAAAAATATTCAACATAAAGAGCAACCAGAAAATATATCCTCTTTTGTATTTGCAGTCTACCAGGTTCATCTGCCATGGCAGAAGAACAATATGAGTAAGTTAATTTGTTCTGTTAGAATTAAAAATCCCTCAGTCCTTTTGCCTATCTCTCTGATAGCAGCAAAACCTTTTGGTAGGTTAGGGACTGTTACAGCTTCTCCCATGTGTTGCTAGGCCCACCACAACATTGTGGACTTCCTCCTTCCATTGGCAAGATTAATGGTTCTTGTAAGCACTAAGGGAAGGACTTCATAGCACCATGCTGCACCCTAGGGCACATGTCTTCGAATACCTTCTGCGTTTGAGGAACAACAATTGGACCAAGTGAATAGATGAGCTGTCTAGCACTTGAAGTCTCCGTGTGCTAAAGATATGAACCTTTTGAGAGGATTTTTTGCCTATTATTCTCATTAAAAAATGACATGGTATTCCATTTACACACCTTTTGAGCACTAAGAACAGAAAGTACTATAACTAACTCTAAACTCACAAAGTTCATACATAAATAGATGAATGCCGTAATACCTCCCTAAACATTACCTGTAGTCTGTTTGAGACAGTGGAATTTGACAGATTTTACACGTGCACACAAAACAGACAAAACTTCCCCATGATCAAAATTGTGGTTTGGGAAAGCAGACAGGCCATTAGTCTTCTATGGCAGGGGTTCCCAATCTTTTAAAGGCTGAGGACCCCCTTTGCAGGGGGAAGGAAGTCCGCAGCCCCCTTGGGATAGTGAAGAGCTGCCATGGCTGTGGCCCCCCTCCCTGTTGGTTCCCCTGCACCGCCCCCCACGGTCCCTTTCCCCCCTTACCTGGGCACTGGAGCTGGGGGCACCTGACCACCCCCAGGCTACTCTGAGCATGCTTTGCATGCTCAGGGAGGGAGTTTTGAAACTTCCTAGCCTGGGGGAAGCTCTCTGCTGGTCAGCCACAAGCCTGGGTCTTCATAGCAATCAGAGATCCAGGTGGTGTCCGGCTTCAGCTCCCTGCCTGTCCGCGGACCCCGTGGAGCCGTACCCACGTGGAGTCCACCACCCACAGGTTGGGAACCACCGTTCTATGGCATATGATGTTTTTGAGCTCCAAGATCTAGTCTATAGTTTTCATAGCAGTAAGTTTGGTTCCACCATGCTTTCACCTATTTCCCTAACCACCTTCTCATGCTGCAGTATGATTTTGGGGTCCACTGTGCAGCTAATACCATTCTATTTTCTTTTAGACCCTATGTTCTTTTACACCAAATACATTAGGGAAAATATTGCCTATACAGAATTCAAAATGACAGGGTACAGAAGGCACCCTGAATAATGAATGAGATATAGCAGCTTTTCAATCTTAAATAGCTGTGCAGTTTCAATTAGAAAAGACACCAAATGAGTTTGATTTATATTATGAACTGATATATGTATTTTATTTCAGTAGAGCTAGTTATCACACCATATTAAGAGCTTGCCTACACAGCGTATGATAAAGGAGCAGGATTAATAACTACCCTTCTAACTGACCCATGTAGACCTTGCTGGCACATTAATGTTAACATGAATTAGAGTGTGCCAGCAAGATCTACATGAGGCAATTACTGTGCAGTATGAGAGTGCTTTTTAAATTTCACTCCTCTAGAGTACTTTGCTGGTCCTGTGTAGACAAGCCCTAAAATTTCTTCCTAAACCTAATACTCCTCTCCAAAACAATATGCACCTGTAAACATCAAATACAAAAGGATGTTTTGCAGCACAAACTACTCAGAGTACAAGTCAAGATACTGTTTGTTCTGCAAGAATCATTGTGGGTCATCCACTACACTGTGTTCAGACACTTCTTATTATGAACACAAAACCCCTCTCAAGAACAGAAATCATTCAGATGTTTATGGGATCCCATTTCAATGTTCTCCTGAGGCGATTTGTGGTACTGCAGAAAAATGAATACATATGTTGCTTGGACATGGAAGAAACTTTTTGTCAGTTATGGAGTAAACATATTTGACACATCAATTCTAATTTACAAGGGCTAAGTCTGCAGCCAATGGGAAGCACTTATCAAAGCAAGGGTGACAGCACCAGGCACTCAAATACTATAATCCTTCACAAATGGATTATTATTTACTATATTGGAGTTATGTTGGAAGCAGATCTTAACAAATATGCATACATATGTTGAAACTGTGTCCCTGCTGCTGTGCTAAGATGCCTGTTTTCACAGCAAAGTTTAGTAAATTTACAAACCCCCTCTCACTGTGTCTAGCAGAAAGAACAAATCCCAAAAATGTTTAATTCATTTTATTTGCAACAGTGCCATTTATTATTTTATTAATTAGATAACTGCATACCAGAAGGGCCTCATCTGGAGTGGTGGGTGAGATTTCTGCAGATACCGTCCAGATAGTGTTGAGTCCCGTTAAAGAAACATTTGACAGTCGTCTTTTACGTACACCACTGCAGTTGTTAGGGATTTTAAATGCACACCTCTTATGGTAATTTAGACCACATCCTGAAAATAAAAACATAAAACCCTCCTATTAAAGATTTCAGAATAAAATAGAAATGCATTTTCATATCGAACAAAAAGTACACCTTAATTTTCTTTAAATTTTGCTATTGCTGTTCAGCTTCACTATTTAGTTCTCAAGTTTTCAAAGTTTAGAAAGGCCTATAGATGATTCCATGAAGTTCCAAAATTTACAGCCGTGACCAAACCTCACTCCTAGTCCCTCATTCAACAAGAAGCTATGAGCAGACAGCAGTATTGTGGCTGTACACTCAGCACATGGAAGGTATTAAAAAAAAGGAGTAATTCCACGTCAGTCAGTGGCAGAAGTCCACCAGAAGCTCACTACAGATACCAGCTACTTGTAGCGATGTCTTAATAATCAATACAGATGGAAACAAGCAACAGTTTAAAATAAATTATAATAATTGTATTATCATTTTTGCATTAATATTGAGCTCTGTCCTCCATCCTAAGGCTATATGATACTGCTCTTGGAGGGCAAAAGGTTGTTATGTGATATGTCCTTAATACAATCATGGGGTGAGATTGATGCTTGAGTAGACATAAACAAGCTAGCTTTATTCTAGCACTGAAAACAGTAAAATTTTAGCTTCTAGCTGTTTAATTCTGCAGTAAGTTTGTGGCAGCTTGCAATTTGGTGCAGGCTAGCCCCACAAGTAATTACCCAGGCTTCTAGATGGACATGTACATAGAAGATTAGGGTTGGATGGGACTTCAGGAGGCCATCTAATCCAACCCCTTGCTCAAAGTAAGACAAACTCCAACTAAACCATCTTTACTACATAATCTTTGTCTAAAATGAACTAAAAATGAAATAAATTTATCTTTAATATTTTAAAAACTCTGCTTGATGATTGGAGTAACTCTGGTTCATTGTAGCCTCTGCTGAAAACAATGAGCACAGGTCTCTTAACCTGTTTAGACTCAACTATGTAGAGTGCACCAAACATCCAAAATGAGGGAAACCAAAAAAAAAAAAAAAAAAAATTCACACAAGAAAACTAACATGAGATTCACTGCTTTATTTCAAAATACTCTGGTTATAATTTCAATTATTTATTCTTTATTTCTGATGTAAATGAAATGCAGTAGCAAAAGGGGAGTGAATACCAAATAAATGTGGAATACAGTGAACTTTGGGACTACACTGTGTGATTCTCTCTTGAAATGAGTGCCATCTGAGATAGCGAATGAATTTTGTGCTCTTCTTCACACACACACATGCAACTAGCACTATTAATTGAGGATGCATTTGCAAACTGAGTAGAAAAATAATAGTGGATTGCTTGACATAGTATCAGCGGAGCTACCATACACCAAGAAAATATTTGCCTTCAAATCTTGATATGACTTTAATCAATGTTTTGCCTTTATTTCCAAGCAATATTTAAATAAGGAAGCATTTGCAGTCACATGTGCTGAGGAAAACTCATAGAAAGCACAAAATCAGTTTCTGCTTGCATATCAAAAGACTTATCTATAAGAAAAATTACACTGATATAGCTTGAAACCCGGAATTAAACCAATTTAACTAAATGGTGTGTTCATTGCAGCCCATACCGAATGAGGAACCAAGGATAAAATTTTGGTTCTATGGAAAACATATTCCCCTGTGAAGGTAAGTGTCACTGTGCCTCATTGGGTCACAGCTAAGGATGCCAGATACAGGTTATAAGACTGTTCAAACTCCCTAACAATTTTCTCTCCAGCTGCATCCTCTTGTAAGCTATCTGCACTGGACCAAGGTCAGTGGACCATACTCAGCTGAAAAGCTTTGGCAGTTAGGAACTGAAACAATTATCTCAGCAAATAAACTGTTGCTTTCTATAGACAGTAATTTAATTTGGAGCTCACTCAGTGAGATCATTTTCACACCCAAATGTGAGGCAAATTGCATTTTCCTTTCAGGATCTTCTCTAAGCAACAATCCATCTTTCATAAAAATTTTGCCATCATCTTCTTCAGCTAAGAAAGCTTGCTTTAAGAAATATTTCTCTGGGCAGCAACAGACCTTTTCTGTGAGTTCCCCATTTTCAAGAGTCTGACAAAAGGAGGACAGTTACTTACCTGTAACTTCTGTTCTTCAAGATGTGCTGCTCACATCCATTCCACTTTGATGGTGCATACGCCAACGTGCCCAGCTGCTGGAAACTTTAGCCCTTAGCTTGCCCCGTAGGAGTAGCAGCAGTGCCCCCTGGAGTGGCGTGTGATCATTCACCATAACAGCTGCCGCAGCTCTGCCTCCCTCTCAGTCCCTTCTTTCTGTTAACTCCAGAAGCAGGGACGGAGGGCGGGTGTGGAATGGATGTCAGCAGCACATCTCGAAGAATAGGAGTTACAGGTAAGTAACTGTCCTTCTTTGAGTAGCTGCTCACATGCATTCCACTTTGATGAATAACAAGCCTTACCTTGGATGGTGGGCGGAGTTATTGTTTGTGAGCACAAAGGACGGCTTTGCCAAAGGCCGCGTTCTCCCTCGCCCGCTGGATTAGGGCGTAGTGAGAGGCGGACACCGGATGACCTGCAAAGTGGGTATGGAAGGCAGATATCACTGCCAGATGGACCTTCGATGATGCCAGAGTGAGGCCCTGCTGATCTAGAGGGCAGAGAGGACCATGTGGCTGCAAGACAAGTGTCTTGAATTGGGATGCGGGCCAGGAAGGCCGCTGATGAAGCCTGCGCCCTAGTAGAGCACGCCCATACCAAACTGGGGGTTGAGACCTTTGCCACTCAGTAGCACGACTTTATGCAGCAAACAATCCAGGACAAGATCATCTGGGATGACACTGGGCTGCCCCTCATTCGCTCCACAATAGCAACAAAAACTTGTGTAGACTTGTGGAAGGGCCTCGTTCTGTCAATATAGAAGGCATGTACTCGCCGAATGTCTAACATATGCCAACGCCTGTGCTCCTCAGAGGCATGCAGTTTGGGAAAAAAATGCTGGCAAGAAAATGTCCTGGTTTGTATGAAAATCCAAGACTACTTTCAGAAGGAAGGCTGGATGGGGCCTTAACCTGACTTTGTCTTTAAAAAAGACTGTATAAGGTGGTTCTGATGAGAGGGCCTTGAGCTCTGAAACCCTCTTCGCTGAAGTAATGGCTACTAGAAATACCACCTTCTGTGCCAGCTCCGGAACGGGGCATGTGGCCAAGGGTTCGAATGGAGGTCCGCTCAATACTCTGAGGACCAGGTTCAGATCCCACTGCGGGACTGGGGCTCTTGGCCAGGGAAAATGTTCACTCCCAAGCCCACAGGAAGTGGGCTGACACTGGATGAGAGAACACCAGGTGACCCACAAGGTGGGTGTAGAAAGCCGATATCGCCACCAGATGGACCTTCAATGATGCCAGAACGAGCCCCTGCCGATTTAGGGCGCAGAAATATTCCAGGATGTCTTGAATAGGAGCTGATGTGGGGTCCAGGCCTCAAGAGCGAGCCCATAAGAAGAAGTGTGTTCATTTGCATTGTAAGCTGAGCGGGTCGAGGCTTTCCTGCTGCCTATCAATATGCACTGTACCTCCGATGAGCATGCAAGCTCCTCCCAGCTCAACCACGGAGCTTCCACGCGGTCAAGTGGAGCAACCTCAGATTTGGATGAAGAAGGCGTCCGCGTCCTGGGACAGCAGGTCGGGCCTGAGCGGGAGCTCCCAAGGCATGGCTACTGACAGCTCGGTTAGTAAGAGAAACTAGTACTGTCGAGGAGAGGCAGGGGCTATCAGTATCACCATGGACCTGTCCCTCTTTATTTTCAATAGGACCCTTGGCAGGAGGAGAAATGGGGGAAAAGCATAGAACAACGCCCCGACCAGTCCAGCAGGAGAGCATCTGGTAGGGAGGCCTGTTCCAACCCTTTCCGGGAACAAAACTGGTGGCACTTCCTGTTGGCTCATGTTGCAAAGAGATTGACTTGGGGACGACCCCAGTTGCAGAAAATCAAGTGCAGTACTTCCAAATGGAGGGACCTCTCATGCTGCGAATTGAAGTGCCGGCTGAGGTGGTCCACCTCACTGTTCCTCAATCCCAGAAGGTGAGAGGCAGTCATATGGAAATTGAATGCCACAGCCAAGTCCCTCAGGCGCAGAGCTTCAAGGCATAAGGCCGAAGAGTGGGCTCTACCTTGGCAGTTCACGTAATGCATGGCAGTGGTGTTGTCTGTCAGGATGTGCACAAATTTGCCCCTCAGCTCCTCTCAAAAGACCCAGCAAGCTAGTCTGATCATGCACAATTCCTTCACATTGATGTGTAATGGGACTTTTTCCTCTGACCAGTGACCCTGCATGTTGAGGTTGTGAGATAGATGAGCACCCTAACCCGTTGGAGGCACTGGAGATCAGAGTAATCTCTGGTGTCTTGGTCCTGAAAGGGATTCCTGACATGGTCACCTGGGGTCCTTCCACCATGAGAGGTCCAGCAACACATTGAGGGATCGCAACCATCCTGTCCATGTGGTGTCTGCTGGGACGGAAGACTGACCTCAGCCACATCTGAAGTGGGCTGAGGTGCAGGCGGGAGAGATGAATTACCAGGGTGGCTGCCGCCATGTGGCCTAGCAGCATGAGGCAATTCCTGGCTGTGGTCATCGGGTTGGCATCTAGAGCAGCTATGGCAGTGGAGATGGCAGTGAACCTGGCCTTTGGAAGAGAAGCTGTGGCCGTGGAGGAGTCCAAGACCGCCCCTATGAACTCTATCCGCTGGATGGGGGTTAGGACGGATTTCTGTTCCTTGACCAGCAGCCCCAGACGATGACAAAGGGACTGCACACTGTGGATTGTGGACCTGAGTCGGCTTCCTGAGCAGCCCCTGAGAAGCCTGTCATCTAAGTATGGAAAGATGTGCACTCCTCTTCTTCGCAGGGTCACTGCAACCACTGCTATGCATTTCATGAAGACCCTCGGGGCCAACGTGAGACCAAAGGGAAGAACAGTAAATTAGAAATGACGAGATCCCCTCATAAAACGCAGATACTTCCTGTGTCGGATGTTGATTGAGATGTGAAAATAGGCGTCCTGCAAGTCGAGGGAGGCGAACCAGTCCCCAGGGTCCAGGGCTGGGATGATCTGATTGAGGGTGACCATGCAGAACTTCATCCTTCTGAGGAATTTGTTCAAACTGCACAGGTTCAAAATGGGTCTTAGTCCTCTTTTTGACTTTGGAATCCGAAAATATCGGGAGTAAAAACTCCTCCCCTCCTGTCTTCTTGAGACTGGCTCTATTGCCCCTAAATTAAGGAGCTTTTCCACTTCCCGGTCCAGGAGATCTTCATGAGAGGTGTCGCTGAAGAGGGACTGGGGAGAGGGGTGGCTAGGGGGCTTCGCATGGAACTGGAGGGAGTAGCCCTCCTGGATGGTTCTTGGTATCCAGCGATCCGAAGTGATGGAAGCCCATTTGTGGTAAAATCTGGAAAGACAATTGAGAAAAGGGGGTTTGAGAGGGGTGTTGGTCAAGGGATCTGGTTCACCAACATCAGGCATCTTGTCAAAGCTGCCTCCTTTGATTGCTAGGACGACTGGATCGAGAGGGTCTGGCCAGAGAGCTGGCCCGCATAGGTCTTGAGCACCCAACCCTCTCTCTATCCCTTTGTCTAACCCTGGACTCCAGGGATTGCCTGGGCTGAAACAGCTGGGACCAGGGTTGCTGCCTGAGCTGTTGTCAAGATGCATGCGGAGAGAACAGACCCAGAGATTGGAAGGTCGCCAAAGAGTCCTTCAGTCTGTGGAGCTTGCCATTCGTGAGCTCTGAGAACAGAGATGTGCCCTCGAAAGGCAAGTCCTGGATAGATTGCTGGACCAGAGGCAGAAGACCTGACACTTGCAGCCACACCGCTCTACGTAGGCTAATGGCTGAGGAAATAGCTCGGCCCGCCGAGTCTGCCACGTCCCACACAGTCTGTAAGGTGATTCTTGCGACTAAGGTGCCCTTGTCTAAGATGGTGCTAAAGTCTAGGCGGTGGTCCGGGGGAAGGAGTTCTGAGAAGCGAGTCAGGGAGTTCCAGAGATTGAAGTTATACCTTCCCAACAGGGCCTGGTGGTTAACAATCCTGAATTGCATGGTGGCCATTGAGCACATCTTTCTCCCAAATGCGTCTAGAGACTTAGCCTCCTTGTTCTTCGGCGTTCAGGCTGGCTGACCCTGGCATTCCTTCTGATAGACAATGTCTACAACCAGAGAGGATGGTGCAGGGTGAGTGTACAAGTACTGGAAAGATGTTGCCGGCACTCAATAATTTTTTTCTGAGGCTTTACATGTTGGGGCTGCAGATGACAGGGTTTGCCAGATAGAGCTATCAACCTTAAGGACCCCTTCATGGACCTGGAGAGCAAGCCTGGGGGGAAGGGGGGCTGAGGCTGACAGTACATTGAAAAACGAATCTGAATTGTGCTTCATTTCCTCTGCCTCAAGGCCTAGGTTAGACACAAGTCTGAGTAAAAGGTCCTGATGAGCTTTAAAATCGTCAGGGGGAGAAGCAAAGTCCCGCATCACTGCAACGTCTGGTGAAGGTGAGTAACAAGCATGTGACTTATGGGCTTCAAAAGGCCCTACAGTTTTCTGACTTTGACTGACTCACTGTACTCCCTTCAGGATCTCTATACGACACAGAGGAAAAAGAAGCAGCAGCCCCTTGAGACTGGGTCCACAGACTGCCTGAAGGCCAACCCATCTGCCTCCGTTGAGGGGACTGCGCAGGCAGAGACGCGTTATGTCCCAGGTAGGATGGTGAGGCAGACAGAGAGATATCACCCCTCATGGAAGGTGAAGACGAGGTAGAGGAGGATGGGGAGCCATGGGTACGGTACTGGGGCCTCTTATGTCTCGGGAAGCACCGCTCCAGCCTTGTGCCACTGGTGCCGGGACAAGGCCACTGAGGATGAGAAGGAGGAGGAAAAACAAGCCCTCTTCCTTAACGCCAGAGATTGGTGGTGCCATCTGCTTGCCGCATGCCCTCGTGGGGGTTGGTCTGGTGAGGAAGAGTGGTCCGGGAGCAGGGACACACTGCATGCCGCACACTTGCCCCTCCTGCCGCGCTGGACCCGTGGGGTGCGGTGCCCCTGCTGCTGCTCGGGGGAGCGGAGAGGCAGCTTCCCTTTAGATGGAGGTCAGGAGTGCACATTCGCAAGGGGCGGAGGTATTGACAAGGCTGACAGAGCCCTTGTCGCCTCATATGCCTCTGGTGTTGACGGAGCAGGCAGCAGCTCTGCTCTAACACCGTCTGGGGTCAAGGGAGATTCTGCCCCTCTAGGGCTTCCTGGGGCTGTACTGATGCCACAGGGGCAGGCTGCTCAGCATGAGCTTGCGAGTCTGCAGGTGCCAGGGAGGGACCTGGCTGAGGCACAGGTGTGGACCATGCAACAGGGGTCCCGACTTTGGCTGAAGCGGTGCTGGGAGCTTCCGGAGCTGGTTTTAATGCTGCTTCCATTAGCAGTGCCCTGAGTCTACAGTCGCGGTCCCTTTTTGTGCATGGTTTAAAGGATTTACAGATCTTACACTGGTTCACACAATGTGCCTCCCCCAGGCATTTTAAACATCAGTCATGGGGGTCACTGGCCAAGAATGCTTTGCTGCAAGTAGCACATGGTTTAAACCCCGGTGAGCGGGGCATCCTTAACCTAACCTAAGCAACTATAAACTACTAAAACTAACTACTAGAAGAACAGTAACAGTGAATGAGAAAAAACTGAAAATAGTTCAAACTATTATCTTTCTCTCCGCAGGGGTTCCAGCAATCGTCACAAATGGCGGAAAGAAGGAACTGAGAGGGAGGCAGAGCTGTGGTGGCTGTTATGGTGAGTGATCACACGTCACTCCAGGAGGCACTGCCGCTACTCCTGCAGGGCAAGCTAAGGGCCTAAAAAAGTTTCCGGCAGCTGGGCACATTGGCACATGCACCACCGAAGTGGAATGCATGTGAGCAGCTGCTTGAAGAATGGGATTTTGTTCCATGAAAGCTCATGCAATAAATAAATCTGTTAGTCTTCAAAAGAGCCACCAGACTCCTTGTTTATTTTGCTGAACTAAACTAACATGGCTACCCCTCTGGAAAATTTCTGGGATACAGTTAACTACAGAACCAATCCTGGGATAACAGACTAACCCCCAATGAAGCACTTCTGTCTGCTCATCAGACAAAAGACTGAAGGTAGACCCTTCCTCAACAGGCACGCTACTATTCTCAATAGGCAAACCATTTGAGATAATCATCTCTGTTGTCCAAGCACAGCTGGCTGTTTACTGACCACCACTTGGAGACTGGGGTAGCTTCCTCCATAGACAAGTCATTATCCCTAATAGACCCAGTCTTTGGAACAGTTCCTACTTGTCATAACTTTCCACATCACTGGCAGCTAGGGTACAGTGGAATACATTCAAACTTCTCCTGTGATTGGGTTATGATATTAATTTGATTGAACAAAGCTTTAATATTTCCAATCAAATATCTACATGAATTGAAGTCTTAACAACCATCACCATCATACCATCAAACTTTTTCCACTTAAGGTGGATTTTAGCCAAAGCCACTTTGATATAATACTTAGAGAAGACTAATTGAAGCTTATGGAAGTTTTCAAAAATTTCTGTGCTTAATTTTTTAGAACAATTACTTAGTGATGCTCCTGAAAATATTCAGGCAGCTATCTCTGACAGGGAATTTGGTTCAGTCACATTATCACATCTGGAAAAATAATCTACTTTCCTGGCAAAAACCTAGTTTAACTAATGTACTCTCACCTGTAGCATCCCTCCATGCCAAACACCTATTTCCATTAATTTCTGCACTAATAAATTATTTTCTATTATTCCCATACTTAGCATTGATGTGAGTCAAAAGGCGAACTCATTCTGAGACCACAGTAACAGTATTTGCAAAAAAGATGGCCATGTTGGTAATCTTCCATACATATTGAATTAAAATTTATGTTGGAGTTTATTGTGAGTTTTCAGTTATTCTTCCAATTTGGACAATCTGGTTTGCTATGCCCAGGTATACCACACAATCACAGACTACTTTTCTCTACTCAGAGTAAGAAATGTTATGTTCTGGGCTTCCATGAACTTCTCTAGTAGAACTAGGACTAGATCTACTTTTAAACCCTTCACTCCTTTTAAACTAGTGTTTAGACTTCCATGATTTCTGTTCTTTAGATAAGCATCAGCAATCGATGCAGCCAAATCAGGTTCCCTGTCACAGACAGCTGTTTGAATATTTTCAGAAACAATGTTCAACACTTATTCCAAAGTAATAAAGTACAGAAGTTTTTCAAAAATTCCATAAGCTTTTGCTCCCGTAGTCCACTTTTTAACAGAAATACCCATAAATTTATGTGCACATTCCCCAAAAGTATAATCATGAAACATCTTAAAATTTCTAAATTTTAAACTGTAAGATGCAGGAGTCACCTTAAATCACTTTAACACAGTATCCTTAAACATCATATAATCCAAAGCCTTTTGCTCCTCTCATTTATTAAATACGTCTCCAGCTTTCCCAGCTTCTAACTGCAGCATTCTTCTTTGGTGAGCCCTCTCTTTACCTTCCAGTTCAGCCACTGATTTCTTACGTGCTTTCCTCTTGCATTTCCTCAGTTCCTTTAAGTGGATATCAGCCAGTTTTGCTTCACTTTCAAGCCTCTTTTCATCTGCCTAAGTTTGCAGGTGGAATGATTCTGCAGCTGTCCTTTGTTCTTGAGTCTGACTTTAACCCTTACAGCTCTCACGGTCAAAATTAAATTTTCAGGAGCATGAGGATTCTGAGCCTAAGGTTAAACCGACCTCTTTCTGTATATCGAACAAGGAGTTCTTTCTGTGGCACTTAAAGACTAAACAAATTTATTTATTGCATGAGCATTCATGGGAGAAAATCCTACTTTGTCAGATGCTTTGAAGATGGGTTACCCCTTTGGAACTTCCTGTATATGTTGTCAGCTACGCCAAATGTCACCGTGTCACAGTGGGTCACAGCGGAGGATTCAGGACAATCTGCTGAGAATCAGGGCAGACTCTCTCCAGACTGGTGGCTATTTTACTATTAGATTATACCAAGCCAGTAAAAGCTAGACTTCCGTCTGGTTAATAACAGTTAACAAGAAGTCAAAATGAAGTTTCCTAAGGCATTCCAGCCCTTGTTTCACCATGCACACATTGGATTTTACGTCAAGTGGATACTAAAACCAATTTAATCAAACAAAGAGTTCTTCTGATGAGATCCCATGAGATCAGCCACATAGCCAAGTCAATACAGAACTCAGGTCTTACCCAAGAATCATACTAATGATAATCCTTTATTAAATATAAACTAAAGTTTTAATAAAAAAAAGGAAGATGAGAGAGTTAATAACTGTTAATAGCATACAATAATATACAGTTTTTTCAATGGTTATAGACCAGGATCAAAGTAATGATGGAATAAATTGCTGTCTTGTTAAAGTCTCTCTGGTAAGTTCCAAAAGATTGGAAGGCCCTCAGTTCATAGTTCAAATCCCTTTTTTTCCTTGTAAATCCACAGCCCAGAGAGGCAGGGAATAAAGAGGCAATATAGAGTCATTCCAGGGATCTTTTATTTCTTTTGCCCCATGCTTGGAAATTTTGTTTCAAACCAGGCTCAAAACCCATTTGTGGAAAGTTACTGGCACAAAATGAAGTCCAGGGGCACAAGAATGGATCATATATCTTCATATTATCCTTTATGACTCACAAGGGGTAACCACTGGCCCATTGGAGGCTAAGGCATCTGCAGGAAAAGCTATCTGGGTGGAATGAGAGATTCTTTTATGGTCCATTGTGAGAGACAAGTGTGGTTGATGGATCAAACATAAATAGTGCATTCACCATGTGCTGGTCAGACAGGATGCAAACTGCCGTGTGGGTGTTATCCCAGGACCGAAGACTCTTGAGATAAGGAAATATAGCCAATATTCCTAACTTCAGATACAGTGATGATACATGAATGTGAAGAGGATAATCTTATTTAGCAAATTGTAACTTTTCCATCTACACCTTATATTTCATACTTTGTACAAGATTTGTTCCAACTGTATCACAGTGGCATTATCAATGGAATAAATGGTCCTCGTTCAATCATACAGCATCACAGCAGGATTTTACTCCATATGTCCACATGCACTTTTCTGCTTTAGTTTTACTACTTTGCAGTTTTCATAAGTACTCTGGGGTATCCTAAATAGGCTCCAGGCTCACTTTATTTCCAGAAAGTATAATGAGATGCACTTGGGGGACCAGAAGAATTGTGGATGGAAAGAATACACACTTGTGACTCTTGAAAAGGAAACTCTAATGTAATTTACCTTCACATTTAAGTCCCTGCCGCACAAGACCCCACAACATTTCTCCACAGTGGTCACAGAAGGCTGGTGCTCGGTACGAATGAACAAACAAAGCATGGGGACGGATCTGAAAGTCTTCAAACGTGGCAGAAGCTGTAAAAACACACACAAAAGATAAAGCCAATTAATACCATACCTAATCTGTACCATTCCTGAAATTTCATATAGGTAATTTGGTCATTCTTTCTTTCTTGCTCAGAAGGTATGACTTGGCTATCTTGAGTTTCTCTTTTGTGGTCATTTTTGTATATGGAATTACTCTTTATTCATGAAGAATTTAATTACAAAAAGAGAAATATGGATTTGCAATTGATTATAAATATAATATATTCCAAGGTTTAAGTGTTAATAACTACCTGTCATTCCAAAATTAATGACAGAAAAGTTTAAAAGTGTGCTTCCATGTATAGATGGCAGCCCTTCTGATGTACATTAAAGTTGTATCACACTTTCATACTTCGCTTTCTAAATTTTACACTGCTTAGAATAATGTTGATCTCGTGGCAGACTTATATGATATAAAACTTTTAAAACCTGTGCATTTATGAAATCTGAATTATTTAGTACCTATTGAATTCATGGTCAGCCCTGTCAATTTACATTAATTTGTAATCCTTCATTTTTACAGGATATTAGAATATGTTTATTAAGGATTTTGTTTAAAACATTAAATTATGTTAGATATTGCTATCAATATTTAAAGCTGTGATTGGTCTTCCAGTGGTTGTATTAGGTAGTTGATACGTTATCCAGATTTATTAAGATTCCCTTTGAGGCGATGAGAATCATCCAGGTAATCTAGAATGGGTATTATCTGTTTTTTAGCCAAAGGGATAGAAAATGATTAGCGCATTAAGTCTTTTCTATAAATTACAAAAGGATTCTCTATGGTTAAAGATGCATTTATACCAAAAAATTGCTTCCCACAAGAATTTGTCTGGAATAATGCCTATTATACATTGATAAAAATGTCATGCTCATTCCTTCAATTGTTTAACATCATAACCAAAGTCAGATGTAACTCCATATTGTAACTAAACCTCCATTTTGAATTGTTTACTTTATTTTATATAGCCCAGCCTAAGTTTTACTGAAACTTCATTTAAATGTGCCAATGAAGGGTGTGTGTGTGTGACGGGATCAGTCTCCAATGCTAACCTGTCCTGATGATAAATTGCCAGCACCACCTTAACAGCTGAAGAATAATACAGATAAATCCTGCAAAAGCAAGAAGAACACATCCACAAAAGAAAGGGACAAAAAGCCCCATCATGAACAAGATCAAAGTCACATCTGCCATTAACTGATGACTCTGAGGCCATGTGACACAGCAAGATCCATGGACTAAAAAGTTTAAGAGGAGTGAGACTGCATAGCTTTGGATAACACTCTGCACAGCATCCAAGAGTGTTGGTGCACAGCTCTGTGCCCAGTGGAGACCCAGGTCTTCTTCATGCCTAGCTTTCATGGCCAAGCATCTGCCATGAACTGAGAATACCAGCCACGACCTCAAGCTATAATCACAAGCAATGATCAGGACTGGAAACTATATATGACCAACAGCAGAACACCTGGATAGGAAGTGTGCAAGTACTACATACTAGCTAAAATAATTATGTTTTCTCATAATAAATGTGTATTAGCCTTGTCCCCATGTATAAAATCCTTCTAAGTTTTTTTTTTTAGATTATTTTCTAAGTACAGCAATTCAACCAAATTTTAAGAATTTTTTCAAAGCACTGTTTTGTAAGATTGCTTAATTATGTGAAGATAGACACAAACTAAGTAACACTGCACAGGAGGATAGTAGTTCTAAGTCATTCTCAAACATGGAAAATGAAAGCAGATCAAGAACTGGTCCCTGATGCAGAGCATTTCTTAATGGTAAGTATATTAGAATTTGCTCAGTCAAATGCTAAAATAGGAAGTGTCACAGAAAGGTCAAAAACTGGCCTGCCGTAGCTGAAGTAAATTTCAAATCATCTTGGGAATCATTCAACATTTCCAATTGCTGGAAGAGCTGCAATTATTAGAATCATCATTTGGGAACTGGCTTCAACTATAGAATAAGCAGATCAGTACATAAAGATGTTCTGATTCCTGATATTCAGTGTCCAGGTATTTGATTTGAATCAAAGGTTTGTTAGCCTCATTATAATGAGTGGAAGCGAAACTGAAAATCTGAAGGGTCAGGAAGAGGCTGTAATGAGTGCTACAGGGAGAAAAAACAGAGCAGTGGCAACAATGATATATCTATGGAAGTGTGAATAAAATTATGTAGATAATTGTACTATTGTAGATAATTTTAATCATGCAACTAAAGTTCCAAGAGTGTCTTTTAAAGCTACATGTAAATGCAGTACAAAGTACAAAGCCACAGCACAAAACTGAATAATTTTAAATGATCAGATATTGCATTCGTAAATGTTATGGGGATGTGCATTATACAAAACACGTAGACAATATGACAATCCTTAAAGCCTCAGTTCAGGGTTAAAGATATGCCTAAATCCACGTTGGTTCAGAATAGCATTTAAGCATGTGCTCAATACACATGGATAGGAATGGGATTCAGTGCATGCTTAGATGTCGCCCTGAATAGTGATGTTTTCCTGAACGTGGGCCTAAGTAAAATATCACAGGATGTCACATTGATTTTTTTATGGTTCCAGTCAGAGAAATTTTTAAGACCAAACATCCTGGGCCCATTCCTATTCCTTTCCCATTAATGGAGAGAGTACTGAAATACCAGTCAGGAGGAGGTTTTACATTAGTTATATAGCTGGCTATAATAAAGACCAGCTATGGTGAAGTCAGTTCTGTCTCTTATGAGGCTGCACCATTTAGGAAAAATATTTCTAAGAATCTCTATAGAAGAAGAGTTGTTAGTTCTGTCTAGTCACACCAGCATTCAGACATGAATTTTTATCACAAGATCTTCAGCGTATCAAAACAAAAATGATACAACTGTGGCACCTTAAAGACTAATACATTTCTTCAGACATAAGCTTTCATGGACTCCAACCCACTTCCTCAGATGCAAGAAGTAGGCTATGTTCACACGTAAACTGTTATTTTGAAATAAGTTATTTCAAAATTAGTTATTTCAAAATAAAGTCCTTATTTCAAAATAAGTTAATTTGAATTCAGGGAAAAGCTCAAAGCGAAATAGCATGACCAAAGACAGGACTTGCTATTTCACTTTAGGAGAGGGGCACCATGGGAGGTGTGGCAACATGGCCCTCTCCCTGGGCCATGCCCCCACCCAACAAAGGCTAAAAGGAAGGCACCCTGGGAAGAAGAAGGGCAAAAGTGTTATTTTGAAATAATGGTTATTTCGAAATAAGTCCAAACGTCGTCGTTTCGAAACAACCGTTTCAAAACAACAGCTATTTCGATTAGATGTGAGGTTTTACTGTTTCGAAACAACGGCCATTATTTTGAAACAATGGGTCCCATTGTTTCAAAATAACGGAACGTTGTCTGGATATAAGAAATTTTATTTCAAAACAACGGCTGGTGTTTCTAAATAAAACTCTCGTCTGAACACAGCTGTAGAAACTACAGTTGAGAGGTATCTATATATGTATATGTGCATATATACACATTTATGTCATATGTTCTGCAAGAAATTTCCAATTTCTAATTTTCCTAATCAACAATGGCCAGGTCTACACTGGCTGCAAAATTCAGCTGAAATCAAGCAGAGTTATGCAAGCTACACTGGGTAACTTGATCCCATGACTTAAACACCTCCTTGCATTTACTTTCTCTCATTTTGTAAGTTCCCCCATCTTCAAAGCATCTGACGAAGTAGGATTTTTCTCCTACAAAAGCTTATGCAATAAATCAATTTGTTAGTCTTTAAGGCTATGTCTACACTGCCACAGATATTGCAATATAGTTATTTCAAAATAACTATTTCAAATGTATTTCAAAATTATTCTGAAATAGCATTATTTCAAATTTATTATATCAAAAGAGGAGTCTAGTGAAGACTCTCTATTTTGAAATAGAAAGTCTTTGCTAGACTTTCTATTTCGAAATAGGGAAAGGCAAAGTAAAGTAGAGGGCTATTTAAAAAGACCTAATTCCATGGCTTTTTTTGAAATAGCTATTTTGAAAGAATCAATATTTTGAAATAAATCCAGGTTTTAGTATTTCAAAATAGTGTTCCATTATTTTGAAATAAAAGTGCTTATTTTGAAATAGCAAAATGCCAGCAGAGACAGGCATAAATTTTAAAACAAGCCTCCTTATTTCAAAAAAACTTTGCAGTGTAGACATACCCTAAGTGCCACAGACTCCATGTTTGTGTTACTGAACTAGAGTAACATGGCTGTCACTTTGGAACAGGGTATCTTGCACAACTCCCATTGACTTCCAACTTCTTAACTCCCTTTCAGCACTGCGTCTTCACTGTGCAGTGTTGACGGGAAATGCTTCTATGCCACTTCAGGGGGTAGTTTTATTACGTTGATCTCCAGCTCAGTTTTGCAGGTCTTAACTGACTGCTCAGTGAATCTGGACAGACCAATCTGACAGTGGCGAATTTGCCACCATCAGTGTATATGTGGCCTATGTAAACAATGATTTAATATTCCAGATGTTATAATTCCATCCTTCTTATAGATAATCCAACAGGTTAGAATATCTTGATTCAAATTCCAAATAGTTTCGCAATTATTTAACATGATAATATACATTTATTTACACCTATTTCAGGAAAACAAGATTTAGATCACTTAAGAAAAACCAAATATGTAGAGTATTGCTCTGCGGTCAACACCACTGTTAAAATCAATGCTGGCCTTGGCATATCCAGAAACAAAAATAATTGAAATCTATTTCATATTATTTAACTGGCTCTTTTAAAAGTTTTTGACTTGGACTGAACATGAATTGTCATCTACACATTTAAGTTAAGGAACTAATCGTGAGATGCATTCCATGCAGGTAACTCTCGTTGACTTCAGTGTAAGTTACATATCACAGGATCAAGCCTCAAGACTTTCAAATTTATTTAAAGTGTGAAATATTTTATTTTTCCTAAACCTAGAAACATAATACGAGGACTGGTATTCAAATGTTTCATTTTATAATGTAGCCATGTTTAACAGATACACTGCAAATTTTAGGGTCTAAATTCAATCATTTTGGAGAAGCATGTTCTGTTTCATATTGTCTGAAACGTTCATTTTAATCTATGCCTGGTTTGATGGCTGTTGTGATATTATTCTTTTTAAAGTAAGTTTGCCCTCTGTGTCAGACAGAATATATAAGTACATGAAAACTAATCTATATTGTCCACTGGCTTTGGACATTAAACTGTTACACAATATAGTTGCCATATTCCAGTGGTTATATCTGTAGAGCAGCAGCTGGAAATGCAACAAAATTGGTTTTAAACATACAAGTAATCAAATTACTTATTAAATGAAAAACTATTTACAACAAATATGACTTTGGGCCCAGTTCAGCAAAGCATTTATGCATGAGCTGAAGTACATCCATAGTCATCAAAATAAATTAACACATGGTTAACATAAAGCACATTCTTAAATCCCACTGCAGGCAATGGCACTTGAGCATCCATCTAAAGTTAGACACGTGCTTAAGTGCTTCGTTGATCAGGGATGACTGCTACATTGGGGCCCTAGTGAAAAATTTTGATAGACTCATTTGTGAATGATATTTTAGGCAGCAGATACAATGCAGCAAGGGCACGGCACAGACTTTGAACAAAGTCATAAATCTTATTTACGAACCTAAATAAATTAATAGAACAAAAAATCAAATTTTGTTATACCCCATATCAACTATTCATTAAAAACAAAAAACTGAAAATCATGACTGAAGTGAATCTGAAATTAAAGTTTTCCACAAGCTGTTTTGCTACTTTTGCATTCTGTCCCATGTGCAATGCATGAACTGATGAGAAGTTTTAGTTGCTCAGTGTCATTCTCATATTCAGGTGGTCAGTATTATTCTTTTCCTCCCAGGCTGACTCAGATAGTAAACAAAGAATTGACATCCGTTCTACTACTGCTTTAATAGATCCATCTGGACTCCCTGCAGCTTAATTGACAGATCATCATGTCTCATGCACTTGGCATAAAAACTGAGCTTTCCACCATTTACATTGTGATGATCTACTCTGTTAATTCAGACTGTAAGCTAACTAATCTTATCTATAATAAAGTTAAATGCAAAACATCACGTTAACACAACATCAAGTCTTCAGAATTCAAATAAAAATACTCAGGGAACACAAAAATGTAAAGTTCTAGAAGTAGTGAACTTGGTCCTACTGCATGCCTGCAATATTTCCTATTCACCCATTTCTCTACCGAAGGCGTGCTTATCATTCTGCCAGCCAGTTTCGGTATGGTTTAACCATGACTCAAGATTCTGTTTTCCTATGTCCTCATTTTCCAGTGAAAAACAAGCCCCAAATGAACAAAATTGCATTAGGGTCTTCTTTAACTTATAACAATTCAAAAATGATTTTTTCAGTTGCTCGTAACTATTTTTTTTTTTAAATTATGATATATGCCTGCAGATAGACAAACCTAGCAAAGGCTTAACATGGACTATTTACATTCAAAGTTTCAACTTTCAAATTCCTTGTTGTGTGACTGTATGAAAATATAAAAGGGGATGTCAGAATGGAAAAAAAAAATATTTTGGCTGAGTGTCTCAGTGTCTAAATACCTAACTCGTATTAGTAAAAGTTATGCTTGGTAACATTTCAGAATTTGGTTCATAATAGGCTATTACATTCACTTTCTCAGATTTTCATTGTTGCTATCTATTCAAGCATCCCTAAGACACCCTAAGCCAACTAAAGGATGGCCATTAAAACAAATATCTTCATTAAAAATATATACAATTGTAATAGACATAAATGTATCCGGAAATGAGGAAACTCAGATGGGGAAAATCTTTGTCTGCTATGTATTCTGGACATGTATGTGAATACATATGTGCTGGGTAAATTTAGATAACAAGGAAATCCCATCATCCAATGAATATCTTTATTTGTCACAGCTTTCTGTTACCCAAGACATAAGCAACAAAATCTAGATAGTTAAATAATTAAAAAAAACATTTGCTCAATACATACATACATTTTTAATTTCTGAGATGAGAAAAGATTAATAATCACGGGCAGCCAATGTACATGACTCACCTTTGAATTTTGTATTTCTAGAGTTCAATTTTAATATTATTCTGTTAATTTCAGAATAGTGAGAGTTTTAAAAACACAACCTATGAATCAGAGCAAACTTTGCATTCATTTGAGATCCAAACACAACATCCTTTCATTACGAATTTACCTGTTTTATACCCAATGGGAAAATCAGCCCTAGCTTAGCTTATGTACTCTGTCTCTGCTAATCATAAAATTGCACTTCAGAGATAATCATTTAGCATGGGAAAACAGAGTGAATACTGTAATTAAAGTTAATTTAAGATGCAGATCCAAAATGGACATTGACTATTCATATTAAAGAATTTGAAAAACTGACAGTAAAGCAATAGCTTATAATGTCTTACTCTGTTATAGTCAGTTTGATTTAGATTAAAATCATATGATCAGCAAACTCATTGAGGACAAAGCCTCCATTATATTCCTTCTGATTTGCTTTATTCACCATCCATTTATTTTTTACTGAGATAGAATGTTCTGGGCCTTTCTAGAATCTCATGAAAGTGAGCAATACTCACCCTTGTGCAGCAGCCAAGGTTCTTCAAGATGCGTGTCCCTTTTCTGCTCCACTTCAGGTGTATGGCCAGCCTCACGCCTCGAATTGGAGATCTGAAAAGCAGCTTACACGGAGTGACCAGTGCACGCCAGCAAGTGCCCCTGGCCATTTTGGCGCCACTGGTGACATGCGCGGCTCACCCCCCATCATCCCTCAGTTCCCTCTCTACCACAAAGGGAGCAGAGCTCTGAAATATTACTCTTATGCTTTGAAGTAGAGGGGAGGAGAGAGGGTAGTGGAGCAGGATGGGGACACACATCTTGAAGAGCCTTGGCTACTGCACAAGGGTGAATATCCCTCACTTCTTCTTCGAGCAGTGTCCCTATCTGCTCCACTTCAGGTGATTACTAAGCCATCCCTGAGTTGCAGGGGGGGACTTCAAAGCCTGGTTGGGAAACTGATTGGAGGACCGGTGTTCCCACAGAGGCATCTGAAGAAGATAAGTGGACTAGGGAGTAGTATTTAACAAATGTGTCAGCAGAAGCCCAAGTGGCAGCCCAACAGACATCAGATATAGGGACATTGCTCATAAAGGGTGTAGAGGCTGCTACTGCTCTGGTGGAGTGAGCGTGGATGACTGCCGGGGGTTTAACGCCTTTCATGGTGTACACAGACTGTATACCTGTGGATATCCACTTGGATAATCTTTGCTTTGAAATTGGCTGTCTCTGAGAATGCTTCGTTATAGATACAAGAAGTCTTGGTGTTTTGCAGAACGGTTTCTACCTATGGAGGTAGAAGGCCATAGCATGACATGTCCAATGTATGCCACACTCTGTGTTGTGGATTGGTGTGCGGCATTGATTAGAATGTGGGAAGGTGAATGGTTTGGTTAAGGTGGAAAGGAGAGATGATCTTTGGGAGGAATTTAGGATGAGGTTGGAGAGAGATTTTGTCGCTATGAAAACCTGTGAAAGGTGGGTCTGCCATCAGTGCACCAAGTTTGCTAACACGCCTGGCTGAAGTTATGGCCATGAGGAAGGCTACTTTCACTTACATGTGTAAAAGGGAGCAGGTCGCAAGAGGCTCAAATGGTGGTTTCGTTAAAGCTTTCAGAACCATGGTGAGATCCCATTGAGGCCCAGGCAGACAGACGTTGGGATAAGTATTCTGCAATCCTGTCATGAACCTTTTGACCACTGGGTGAGAGAATAACGCTGAATCCTGAACCGTCTTGTTAAAAACAGAGATTGTGGAAAGATGAACTTTTAGCAAGGTAAGTGACAGGTTTCTTTTTTTCCAAGTACAGAAGATAATCGAGTAGTTCCAGGATAGAGATGGTCATGGGATCCCTGTTTCTCTGATTGCACCATATGGAGAATCTACACCATTTCTGCAGTAAGTACGTCTAGTTGAAGGTTTTCTGCTGTTTAAAGAGAATCTGTTTTACTTGTGAGCATTGTAGCTCTGTGTCTCTGAACCATTCAGCTACCAGGCAATCAGCTGTAAAATGTGGAGGTAAGTATGTAGAGTTTTGCCCTCATTTTGTGATAGAAGGTTCGGGACTGTTGGCAGGGTCAGTGGTGGCTTCAGGGACATTCATAAGAGATAGGGATACTAGGCTTGTCTGGGCCATGCTGGGGCTATGGATATGACTGTGGCCTGGTCTCAACGAATTTTCCAGAGTGTTCTGCAAATCATAGGTATCAGCGGGAAAGCATATAGAAGTCCCATGCTCCAACTGAGAAGGAATGCATCTCCCCTTAAGCCTGGGCCTATGCCTGCTCATGAACAGTACACTTTGCATTTCTTGTTTGTGTGGCAAAGAGATCCAATGAGGGGATACCCCATCTGGAAAATACCTGCCAGATGATGTCTTCCTGGATTTCCCATTCGTGGGTAGTCTCGAAGGTCCTGCTTAAGGTGTCTGCCATAGTGTGGTCCTTCCCCGGCAAGTATATGGCTGATATATGTACGTTGTGTTCTAAGCACCAATCCCAGAGCCTCATTGCTTCTAGGCACAGAGATCTGGATCGTACTCCTCCCTGGTGGAGGATATAACACATGCAGGACATGTTGTCCGTGCATATTTTTATGGCTTTTCTGAACATCAGAGGTAGGAATTGTTTGCATGCATTGGAAACTGCACAGAGTTCTAAAATGTTTATGTGCAGGCGTTTCAATTGGAATGTCCACTTGCCTTGGGCCTTCTGGTCTAGGAGGTGTGCTCCCCAGCCTGTCATGGATGCGTTTGTTGTCATTAATAGGTCTGGATCTGATATCATGAGTGGGATGCTCTGCAACAGGTTCTCTTTTGTCCACCAAATTAATGAATATCTTATGAGGTTTGGAGGGCACATGAGGTAATGAAGGGGACAAAGGCCTGATTTGAAGGCTCTGATTAACCACAATTGAAAAGGACACATGAAGAGCCTCACATGCTTGTCTAAGGCTGTAATTGATGCCATGTGGCTGAGTAACTGCATGCATGTGTGCCCTGCCACGGTTGGTGAAAGACATACGGTTTGTACAAGCTTTAGAATGTTTTCTTATCTCATGATTTTTCCATCTTGTGACGATGCACTGGGACCACTGCCATGAGTTTGGAGAATACCCTTGGTGCTATGCAGAGGCCAAAGGGGAGCACAGTGTACTGATAGTGCTTGCTGAGGCAGACGAATCTGGGGAACTTTCTGTGGGCAGGGTGGATTGACATATGAAAGTAGGAGTCTTTTAGGTTGAGGGAAGCCAACCAATCTGCTTGTTCCAGTGCAGGGAGTATCATCAAAAAATGTCACAATTTTGAACCTCTTGGTGTAGATGTGTTTGCTGAGCCTCTTGAGGTCCAGGATAGGTCTCCAACCTCCGGATTTCTTCTGTGCCAGGAAACATTGAGAATAAAAACCCCTGTTCCTGTATTGGATAGGGACCTCCTTTATTGCTCTTAACATAAAAAGAGCTTGTGTATTTCCTATGGTAGCAAGTGTTCACGAGAAGGGTCCCTGAAGAGGGATGTGTGGTGGGTTTCGATAGAAAGGGGATGGTATATCCCTTGAGATGATGTCCAGAACCCACTTGTCTGCTGAGACTGATTGTCATTGGTGGGAAAAAAACAAACAGAGGAGCCTGTGTTGGAAGAATGGAGGTGGATTGATGACAGGAGTCAGCACTGGAGAGAGATAGTCAGGCAAACCCTCAACCAAAGCCTCAAAACTATTGTTTGGAGTTGGGTGGTTGAGAGTTAGATGAGGCTGGATTGATCTGTCACTGCCGATGTTGTTGACAAGGTCAGGATCTAGAATTGCTGAATCTTCTACTCTGTCTAGGTTGTGAATATCTCTTAACGTAGGGCTGGAACCTGTGGTTCCTTCTACGGGATAGCGAGGTATAGACCCCTAGTGTATGAAGTGTTGCCCTCAAATCTTCTAGTGTATGCATAACTTGGTTTGTCTTCTTGCCAAACAGCTTTGACCTATCAAAGGGGAGGTCATCAATGGTCGCCTGCATTTATTTAGGCAGCGCCGCTTCATGAAGCCACGACGCCCAACTCATTACTATGGCTGTGCTGATGGTGCGGGCTGCAGCATCCGCTGCATCCAGGGAAGCCTGGAGTGCCATCCTTGCTGTAGGCTGACCCTCTTATTAGGGAGTTAAATTGTTCCTTCTTGTCATCAGGTATAAAAATGATGAAGTCTGAAATCTTTGAGTACATGTAACAAAGTATTTTTTTGTCTGCTTTTTTTGTTCTTAGGTGCAGCGGTGGCAGGTCTTTGCCATATTAGATTCACTGGTTTGATAATGCCCTCATCCATGGGCAAGGCAACCTTCTTTGAGGTTGAGGACTGAAGGATCCTATATAATTTATGCTGCATGGTAGGGTCCTCTTGGATAGAAATATCAGAGTATCGGCAACCCTCCTGAACAGTTCTTGGATCTGCTTAGAGTCATCTGCCTTGGAGTTATGGGCGGACTGCTCACTTGGTGTTTCCTGAGTAGTTGTCTGTTGCCCCAGATCTGTAGGGGGCGGGTAGGGCTTTTGCTGAAAAACAGCAGCAGGCACCTGAATGGCGGTAGGCAACTGTGGCATAGCAGGGGCTGTGCAAAATGGCCCATACTGGGTCCAGTGTCCCCAACCCAGATAGGGGAAGCCATGTGGAAGATTCATGTACCAGGCTGGGGGCACAGTGAAAGTTGTGTTTGTCCCCTGGAGCTGTAAAACAGGGAGCTGTTTCTCTGTTGTTGGCACCGGGCTGACAGACTGTGATGAGAGTGATTCAGGGCTGTTGCCAGAGAAGGAGAGTGGAGTGATCTGATCATCAAAGGAATGCATACTGAATAGGGGCGAAAAGAGGGAGGAAGTAGATTGTTCCTGTTCCTCCATTTGTCAATGGTGTTTCTTCTGTTTCTTTGGTGTACTCAGTTGGTCAGTACTGAGTGGCTGCTGCGGGTGTAATTCAGTAGGGAGCAGCGCTGTATTCAGTGAGGGTGCCACTTGAGGCATTGTGTCCTGCTGCAGTAGAGGCAGCGCTGGGGATACAAGCGCTAGGATCAGTGCTGTTATTGGCATCGGGGTGTACGGCACCGGCTGCAGAATCAGCACTGGGAGTGAATTCAATGGTGCTGGCAGCGGTGCCGGTATCCCCTGCTGGGTCAGTGCCAGCAGTTTATCTACAGCCATACTGTGTTGCCCTTGCTCTCTTGTGGAGCTGGAAGGGCAGCTGCGTTTAATATGGCCAGAAGTACATGAGGGACCACAAACCTCGAGGGTACTGCCTCTCACACGGTCACCCTTAGCTCTCCTAGAGTGCTGGAGAAGATGCGGTGGAGCATTGCTTTGGATCGGCCAGGGATCATGATGGACGGACGGACAGGATTTGATGCCGGTTTCAAAGAGTGCTCCATCAAAAGGAGCTTGAGCTTCATCTAGTGAACCTTCTGGGCTCTAGAGGTTAATTTTTGGCAATGTGGGCGTTCCTGGGTTTTGTGACCCTCACCCAAACACTTGATGTACTCCTGGTGTCTGTTGGAAACAAGCATTGCATTCTTACAGGAAGCACATCTCTTGAATCCCGGCAGGGTCAGCATGTTGAGAGTTGGGTTCAGTTATTAACTTCTTGGTTTTGGTTCCATTCTTTTTTTTTTCTTCTCCTTTTTCTGATGTTTTATTATATTTTTAAATTGTTTGTTCTATTTTCAGGTGGAGACCAGTGGCCATTTTAACGGCCTTTGGGAGCAAGCCGGAGCTGTGGCATTCTCCGTCCGAGTGCTGAGGCGGTAAGGCGGGAACTAAGGGACGGGGGGGTGATCTGCGCATGTCACCAAGGGCACCAAAATGGCCAGGGGCCCTTGCTGGTGTGCAGCAGTTGCCCTGTGCAAGCTGCTTTTCAGATCTGATTCGAGGTGCAAGGCTGGCTGCACACCTGAAGTGGAGCAGACAGGGACACTGCTTGAAGAAGAGCTTCTCAGAAAAAGTCTGGAAACTACCTTTTGCTTGAACCTCTAGGATGTTGTCAGCCATGCCTTCTCAGGAATAAGTGGCAAGGCATTGCCAATCAATCAGTGGGGAAGAAGAACAAAATAAAGTGACAGCCCAGCTGTCATGTTGTGAACCTTGTTTTATTGTGTAATTGTGAAAGTGTACTTGTGTTTAACAAATGGGAGGGGGTGCACCAAAGATGCTCTTTGCTTGGGGTGCCATTTGGTTTAAAGTTAGACCTGTTCCTATGCATATTCCACACATGGTTGACTGACAAGTAATGTTCAAACTGGAGGATCCTGGTAGAAAAGATGCTTTCAATACTGCCAATCTGACCCCTAACTTTGAGGCATTAAGAGGGCACAGTGATGTGTGAACGTGTGGATCAAACTCCAGGTGGCCACTCTGCATATATCTGGCAGTGGAACACCTGATAGGGATGCTGTGGGCTTCCATGGAGTGACATCCCCAGGGGAGAAATATTGGCTAGTTTTGTATCACTCTGAGGTGCATCCTGAGAGCCACTCAGAAATTCTCTGGAGGGATTTGGCTTTATCAGATGACTTCTTTACTATGGCAATAAAGCAGTGGTTCCCAACCTTTTCTCTGCTGTGGCACATCATAGAATCATAGGGTTGGAAGGGACCTCAGAGGTCATCTAGTCCAACCCCCTGCCAGAGGCAGGACCACTCCCACTAAACCATCCCAGTCATGGTTTTGTCCAGCCGGGCCTTAAACACCTCCAAAGATGGAGATTCCACCACCTCTCTTGGCAGCTCATTCCAAGGCTTCACCACTCGCCTAGTAAAAAAGTTTTTTCTAAAATCCAGCCTCAACCTCCCTAACCGCAGCTTGAGACCACTGCTCCTCATTCTGTCCTCTGTTATTACCGAGAACAGTCGAGCTCCATCTTCCTTAGAGCATCCCTTCAACTAGTTGAAGGTTGCTATCAAATCCCCCCTCAATCTTCTCTTCTGCAGACTAAATAAGCCTAATGCTTTCAGTCTTTCCTCATAGGGCTTGTGCTCCAGCCCTTTAATCATTTTGGTTGCCCTCCTCTGAACTCTCTCTAGGATGTCCCTGTCCTTTTTGTAGTGGAGAGCCCAAAACTGAACGCAGTATTCTAGATGTGGCCTCACCAGTGCAGAACAGAGGGGAATGATCACATCCCTCGATCTGCTGGTAATACTTCTTTTGATGCAGCCCAGTTGATACCCTCATTTTTTTCAATGCACACCATTAAAAAAAGTCATGAATATTCAAATTAACTCAAAACATGAATATTCATGAACCACAGCACACTGGTTGTGAAAGGTTGCTATGAGGGGTGGTGGGAGTAGCATGGCGGGGCAGGGGTGCCAAGAGAGGACAAGGGTAGCCATGTTGGGAGCAGCACAAAGGTGGTAAGAGAGGGGAAAGGAGAACAGGAATGGCTTTTTGGGGTGGTAGGGGGAACCTGGGGAATGGGAGGTCAAGGCAGGGGGCTGTGGCATGGCAACCATTTCTCCCCTTCTCCCCAGTGGCTCCTTGCCACCCAGGGCAGACCCTCACCCTATAGCAGCTCCCTCCCACCCAAGTGGATCCCATCCTGTCCCCCAGCAGACCGCTGCTTCCCATGATCGACCCTGCCATCATTGCAGGGGCCAGAGCTAGACCCCCGGGCCCCATCTCATCAAGCCCCCACCAGCCACCACAGAGTTCTCACTAGGGCCCCATGGCCCCGCTGACCCTATGCCCTTGCCCCCACCAGGGTCCCCTCCCATCATCCTCCCTACCATGGGTAGATTTTTAAGCTACTCCTGGGAGAGGCAGCTAGAAAAAATCTATCCCACCCCCCACCCGATCCAGCTCCAGTCAATAATGCCAGGCAGGGCCAGATCCTTTTACCTGCACCCCAGGGTCCTGGCTGGGGCTGGATCCTGCCATCACCGGTGATGCTGAGAGGAACACACCACATCAGGGCTGCTGCCCAGCTCCACTGAGGACCCCAGCCAGGACTGGAATGGGGCTGCTGGTGCCTTTGGGAACCCTTGGCTAGGGACGCTCAGGCAGCCACCACTGCCAGCTACGGGGACGTCCAGATACAGGCAGGGCCAATGGCCCCAAGGACTGCAAAACAGGGCCATGGCCACTGCAGATACCCTGGAGCAGGGCCAGACTTAGGGCTACCAGATACCAAAGCATGGAAGAGAAGACAGGGAAGTACAAAAAGGAGGATATTGGAGGACACATGGAGAAAAATGTAGTATTAATGTAATAGTCTATTTTTAGGGGGCTCTGGAATGCTTTCCCCTACATGTAAGGTTTTCCGTGGCATTCCAGCATGCTTTAACCTCTATATGTAAAAAGCCAGAAACAATCATGTATTTTAATATACCTGCCAGACAGAGGACGTGAGGATAAAAGAGGACATGTCCTCCTTTTGCCTGACATCTGGTAACCCTAGCCAATCTGGCGTCATGGCTGCTGTCGCCAGTTGCGGGGACTCGCAGGACCGCCCCAGGGTGGGGCGGCCACCGAGGGCTCTCTGCTTTAAGGCGCCGCGTGGCTGCACCACCGCCCCCCCATGCTGGAGACTGGGCGAGTGGCCAAAAGGGTGGCTCAGTGCAGCACTGCTGGTCTGCCCGCCTCTCCCTTCCCTGGCCATGTGCACTGCTCTGGGCTCCATGCTGGAGCAGCGGGGAGAGGGCAGGAGGCAGCGCGGAGCTGGTATTGCTGCCCCCCTGTCCCCTGGCCGCGCTGCCTCCCACCCCCACCCGGTTGCTCCAGCACGGAGCCCAGAGCAGCGCATGTGGCCAGGGGAGAGGCAGGCGGACTGGCAGCACTGCACCAGGCCACCCTTTTGGCTGCTCACCCAGTCCCCAGAATGGGGGGGATAGCACAGGGGTCTGCCCCTCCCCTGGGCTGGCCTGCCCCACTCCCAATGTGGTGGGATGGCCCTGGGTGGCCAGGGCTGGAATAGGGCCAGTGGCAGCTCTCTGCACCCCTCCCCACCTTCCCTAGCAATCCCCCAGCCCCAAACTCCCTCCAATCTATTAACCCCCCCTTCCCCAGCCCACACTTACCTGCAGCCAGCAGGAGCAAACTCTGCTGCAGGCTTCCTTCCCTGAACAGCCCATGTGGCTGGGCTGAGCAGGGGGGGAGATTTAAAATGACCCCAGCTCCCGGGGATTCTTGCCGCACACTTATGGTATTGCTGTGGCACGCACACTGGGAACCACTACAATAAAGACTCACTGATTTCTTCATGGTTTGGTTCTTTGCAGGTAGAATGCTGGACATCAAAAGAGTGAAGACACTTGTCTTTAAGCTGAAACGTAGGGTTTCAGGAAAAATACAGGTAAATTAACAAGTGGAACTCAGTAACAATCTTGAGAAAACCTGACATATAGTTGAAGAGAAAACATTTCTTCATGAAACACTGTATAAAGAGTGTCCATTGTGATGACTTCAAGCTCACTGACCCTTGTGCTGAGGTACTAGCTATTAGGAATGCTACCTTCATGGACTGGTGTGTCATGAGCTCAAACGGCAGACTACTGAACCCGGTTAGCACATGAACAAGGAATCCTGTGGCACATTTAAAGACTAAGAAATGTATTTATTCCATGAGCTTTTGTGGGAGAAAACCCTATAGTGTCAGACACTTGAAGATGGAGTACGTATAGAAACACAGACTGGATAGGATAGGACACAAACAGCATAGCTCTTCGAGTGATCATTTCTATGTGCATTCCATATGTAGGATGTGTGCACACCCCATCACTTCAGGTGCCCAAGTCCAAATGTCTCTGTGCCAGAACCATGAAGGAGCCAGGCTTTGAACCACAAAATCCACAGGCTGGGATGGAGAGTGTCTCTCTTGTTCTGTCATAGAAGGTGAGGAGTAATTGGAACAGTCAGTGGACATAGTACCAGCTGTGACAGGTAAAGATGCCATGTCTGGCAGAGCCAGGTGGACACAATCAGTATAGAATCATAGATTATGAGGACCAGAAGGGACCTCTGAGGTTGTCTAGTCCAACTCTCTGCTAAATGCAGGACTACACTCACTAAATCATCCCAGCCATCTAACCAGGCCTTAAGTTTCCAAAGTTGGAGATTCCACCACTTCTTTAGGTAATCCTTTGCTGTTCTGATGATGATTGCTTTTTCTTTTTTCACTTTGGTGAAGGAATGTGCCTTAAGATAATCATTCAAGTAAGGATAAATCATGATGCCCAGAGAGTGTAAAAATGGGGCATCACTAGCAAGAGGACCTTGGAAAATATTCTGGGGGCTGATGAGATGAGAGGCAGAAAGAGAATATTCTGTACTGGTCATGGTCTTGGCTTACTATAAGCCTGAGGTAACATCTGTGACTGGATAGTCAGAATGTGAAAGTACACATCTTGAAGGTTGAGGATCAAAATCCAATCTCTTCTGTGATGCTGGATAGTGTGATCATTTTGAACTTCTTAACTTCCATAGTTTTGCTGAGCACTCTGAGGTCTAGCATGGGCCTCCAACCTTTTCTTCTTTGATATTAGGAAGTAGTAAGAGTAAACGCCTTTGCCTATTAAATGTGTATTGCCTCTAAACCTGCTAGACTAAAGCATGGTTTATCTCATTTTGTGCAAGCTCTCAAGAGAAGGGTCCCTGAAGAGAGATACAGAAGGATGTTGGGGGCGAGTGAAGTGCTTTGAGTACCCATCTTGGATGATCTCCAACACTGATTTGTCAGATGTTATTAGCTGCTAGGTACTGTGGAATGGGGTGATATTCTTCCAAGGGATGGGTGAGGCTTTTCAGTATGAAATGATGGTGACGAGACGAATGGTCTATGGGCACTTTACCAAACCATCAGAACTACTGCTTTGATGTGGAAGGTTGAGATGAACTGGGCAGACATTCCAAGGTTTTCCATCTGAGGAATATGGATTTCTTCCTGTGAATTTCATATGACCTCTGCAATGAATATTGTGATAAGTTAGCTATGAATGATGACTGAGTACTATTACTTTCTTTTGTATCCAGATGTATAGGTACCGAGGGATCCAAGAGTGATCTTTGAGTCTTTTCAAGTGTGGAGGAAGGTGACAGTTTTTTCAGCAAATAGGTTTTTCTGTTCAAAGGGATGGTCCTCCACAGTTGTTTAAACCTCCTTCAGGAAGCTGAATGGATAAATCGAAGAGGCCCATTTCATCACAATAGAAGTTGAAACAGAATGTGCTGCTGTGTCAGCTGCATGGAAAGATGTCTTAAACATCAGTTGGCCTTTGCTGTTTATGGCTATGACACAGAAAGCTGTTCGATAAAAGAACTGAGTTTTGCATATTTCTGGTAATCATATTTTGCCATTAAGGCTTGACAATTTGCAATGCAGAATTGGAAGGTGGTCAAGAGAGTATATTTTCCTGCCAAAAAATATCAGACGCTTCCAGTCCCAGGCATTAGGGGTGATTTTGAACCGGTGTTAGCTGCCATTTGAGTTGACTGCATTCACAGTGATAAAGCTGAGAAATGGATGAGAGATAGGGATGTGAAAAATCATTTAATGAATTGTTTAAACATCTAAAAACAGAATATTTAAATGGTTAAATGTTAACTTTCCCTGCGGTTGCTGGGACTGTGGAGGCTGCAGCCTTCAGGCAGGGACCAGGGAGGGGAAGGGAGAAATCCCACCAGGGTTGCAGGCCAGTTTCCAGCTGGAAATGGGGAGAGGAGTGGAGAGGTCACCATGGAGCTGCAGACCAGCTCTTAGTTGGGAGTTACTGGGGAGGGAAGGAGTCCATGCATGGCTGCCTCAGATTGCCAGCTGAGATCTGAACATGGAGAAGTCCCTGGCAGCTGTCCCCAGCTAAGACCTGGGGGACAGCCTACATAGGTTTAAATAAACATTTAATTAAATCATTAAATGGTAAGACTGCTGCTTATAGTTTAAACATTTAGCAGTTTACATCTCTAGTGGAAGAAGAAAAAACACTGTCTTTCCTTGGTATACAGTATTTTTTCCTCAGGCTGCTTGCACATCGGTGTGACTCTCATTGGGGTCTGCCATATGATTTTTGCAGGGTCCAGGAGCTCTTCCTTAAGAAGGGCTTCTCTGGATGAGGCAGAAAAATGTAAAACATGCAGACTGTTGTATGACTCAGTTGCCTCTTTTAATGGTATTTGTAAGGCTTCTGCCATGCTCTGTGATGGCCTCTGGAACAGTTTAAAGTCATCTGCTATAGATGGCAGAGGGGACATCACTGTTCATCTGGTGACGCTGTTGAGAAGTGAGCTTGAAGATTAATTTCCTCTTTATCTTCAACCTCCAGTTCCACACTTGTTTGTTGAGGAGGTCAGAAGCCCTTGAAGCAGCAACTGAAAGAGAATGTCTCCTTGGTTTCTGATAAACTACACAAGAACTACTGGAGGCCTGTTGTTTTTAAGACTATCAATAGGGCCATTGTGAGGGTGGGAATGGACCTGGTTGATTGCACCGTGGCTGATCAAGCCAGGCAGGTTGTAGATCAGGAGGAGGATGTGCCTAAGGTACATAGTGGGCCTGATTCTTATACTGAAACAACATCCTCTTGCCCAAATTCTGAATCAGATGATGTAAAGGTCAACAGCAAGAAGTTATTGGTGAATCAATGAGTGAACTCAGTGACAGGGCCCTGAGAGGTGAGCACTGTGCATCAGACACCAAAATATTCATTATGCACTGGAAGTCTGGGGGTGTAAAAGGCATCAGTACCAGTGGTGATTGTACTGACAAGGTCAGAGATGTGGATCTGACAGCAAGAGGTTCACTGTTGTACCAGTGGAGCCTTCCCTGTGGTGGCTTTTCTGTTTCTTGAGCCCCAACTGCACCAGAGCTTTTTAGCCTGTGCGCATTGGGTCTTTAGGCAACCCAACATCTCTGTTGGGATGGTACCCCATGTGCCCTGGGCACCAGAATAAGACAGCTTCAGTGCCATCAGTATCAATGATACTGATTGAGTAGAAGATTGTTTTCAGCTTAATCAAGGCTCGCTGGGGGGGAGTCTTGGATTTTTTTTCTTAGAAGCCTTACACAATTACAAGGCATTCCCTCAGGCTCACTTCCCTTTGAAGTGGTGAGGTCTCCTACCAGGAATTAAGTGGTACAAGGGCTAATGCCATGAGGAGGCATTTGAGCCCCAGTTTTCTGTCTTTCCTGTATCTGTGCTTCAGTTGCCAACACAAGCCACAATTCCATACAATGTGTTTCTCTCCCATATGGTGAATGTACTGAGATTCTCTCAGTCATTGGGATAGATTCCTTGCAAATCAGACATTTTTGAAGCCCAGGAAGCTGGGCATATCCCTGCCTAGGAAGGACCTCATCACAGGAGGGCTGATAAAGAACAAAGTCCTTTTTTCTTCTCTATATTTTTAGGCAATGGCCAAATAAAATATAAATAAAAAAGAGATAAGAGGCTGCAAAGGAAGATAAAATAAGCAATACTAAAGAAAGTTGTCCATTCATGGATTAAGTAAAATTCTATCTCTAGTCAGAAGAATTTAAGGAACTGATGAGGGTTTGCTCATGCAAGCTAACTGGTGTTACAAAGGATACTGCATGCATGCATTCAATGGATACTACTACCAAATTCTCTGATCAGCAGCACAAGGACACAGCCATGCCTACACCAAAGCACCCATAAAGACACTACTCAGAGAAGAAAGATTAACCTAAATTTCTCTGAAATTCAATAAAAACTGCATTGGATTTATTTGTAGGGATGACCAAAGATTCTGGCAGGTTTCTTAGTTTAACTGAACCAATTAGTCCATCCATAAAAATAACTGTGATATTGCTGCTAATACCTTGTTGTTATATATAATGCATTTCCTGGGAGAATCTCAAAGTACTGTAACAAGACAGAATTTACTATTTGATACCATGGGATGAAGCATGCCCACATCCATGTTTTATATAGAGCTGAAGGACAAAAGGCTAAATATCTCATTTGAAATTCTAATAGAGGGAACACAAAATGGATTTATCCTTTCACAAAGATGTGTTTGTATCAATATGGACCTTTGTTTTTAGCAATGAATTCTTTTTGTACTATAAGATAAGCACTTGATGTGAACTCAATATGCAAATCACATGTTATTGACATAGTAAAAGGGCAAACAAAACAGTTAACTATCCATTTAGAAATACCCAATAGAAGAAGTATGTACCATGAGCTCTGAATTTGGCTCAGGACTTCAAAACCTTCCCCTCCAATGAGAGAGGGTCAATTAAAAAGAAGGCTGCTGAAGAACAGTGCTTGAATAATCTATTGGGTTATCATTACTAAAAGGGATCTTTTATACTAGACCAAAATGACCATACCCAAAACATTTCAAAATAAGAGCAACTCTGCTTTATCTCACACTAAACAGACCTCAGGCCAAACAATAAAATAAGATAAAATAAAATAAAATAAAATAAGACAGTGTGTTTGATCCTTGCAAAAGATAAGATGTGGTTTAAGTAACAGTTTGTCTACTGCATAATCAGAAATAAAAATATGGAGTCAGTTACAGCTACTTTGAATGTATGAACATTCTTTTAAACTAACTGAAATGGAGCTCACCCTTCAATGCTATCATTTTAAGAACCTTCAATTTTTATCCACATCTGATCTGTGATGCATAAAATTTGTCTGCAGATATATTCCACAAATGAGGATATCTGCAGCTATAAAGCAGACATACGCGGCCCTGCCAGGCTCTCCTAACAGCTCCACAGGTCAACTCACATTAGTGACGCAGGGCTGTGCCAAGCCCCCCACCACTTCTTCGCAGAAACCTCATCTCCTGCTGCCTGCTCCACCCCCCACATACCTCCCCCCATTCCAGAGAGGAAGGCTACATCCTGGGCTCATGTTCAGCAGTGCTCTCCGGATAGGAGGCTTGGACACCCTTACACAATCATGGCAGCAGTCACACACACAGATTCAGTGGGGACAGACAATAGCAACAGCAGCTCTGCTCATAAATCCTGCTCTGTTAGTTTAAAATAAAGATACCTCTTTCAAATAGCACTTGGCTCACTGTGCAGGAGCATATGGGAACACCCCTTTCTGGGAAGGACAGGTTACCTCCTCTGTCTGAACAAGCTGGGACCTACAATTCCCAGAATGCCAAGTGAACTATTGCCACAGATGATAGCCCACTGCTGTATGATTCAGAGATGAGATGGAACCTGAATGCTGAGTGTCAGCCACATCATTCAGATAAAGAGTGTGTGGCAGAGCCCTGAACAACTACAAAATTTGTATTCTCATCTAAGACACGAACTGCAAAATGGTCCATGGATATCTGCAGATTTGCCAGGGTCTACATATATACACTAGTTCTTCCTCTGTCCATATAAAAATCATAGTGGTCAAAGTCTGATCACAAAGGTCAGTGTTACACTGATTAAACTTAAAAAAAAGTCTAGTTTGCTGAAACTTCAATCTTAAAAATAATAAAATTCTTCTATTAATAAGTACCCTATGAACTCCCACCCCCTTGTGTGTTGCTTGATACAATCTCAAAGAGTACCACCAAAAAATCCAGCAAAATAAAAAAAAGACAAAATATTTTTAAAGCCAAATTACAGAAATTCATTCCTAAAACATAAGAAGCAACCTTCCATCTCATCCAGCTACACACTGATCTGTAAGTGGTTATGAGTAAAAAGTGGTGTTTTATGATTGCAGGGATTTTTTTTAATGCATCAAAACAAGCTAAAGGAGAATGAAATCTAGAATATAAGGTAGCTCCAGCATCTGTCAGCCAGAAGTCCAATAATGAAAACACCAAAGGCAAGTAGTGTCTGAGCACTGACCCCTACCAGAATGAGGCTCAGTATTTTTCAGAATAATCTATATTAATAATGCAAATAAAAGCACAACTGAAAGTATACTATGAATATTTTTTTCAGAATATCAAAACTTTAATGTCTCACCAACAGGAGTACTGTATCCTCTAAGCAACCACATCATCTTATGGTTGACTCCTTTATTCTAGACATGCTGTTGCAATTACTCTGGGTCAGGATTTGAACACACCTACAATATCGCTTAGTAACTGAAGCAATGGCTCAGAGTATTTTGTACCAAATTTTTAAGATCTAGTCTGGCCAAGAAAGCCAGATGACCAAATTATTAACCCACTGCATATCCTACAGAGCTGTGGTTTATCCCTTCCAGAAGAAGACTAAAATCTATGACAATATATCCAGGACATAACAGGTATTAAGGAATCCTGAAGCTTAAAAACAACCATCTTCTTAACTTGTTCTAAAAATGAAAGTGACAGAGCAATAATTGACAAGAACACAAAGACTTTTTTCAAAGTGAGGAGGGAGTGATCCTCTACGTGATGTAAGATAGTTTGGACCCTTCTGTAACAAAATGAGTCACCAGTAAGGCCATTAGCAATGGCCACAGAACCACCACACTGACTTGAGGACATTAGGATGCACGGGGATCAGAAATGCAGTTACATTTCAGTGAACCCATTACATCTCTCTGTCCAGCCAGGGAGAGACAGTCTGTCAGGATCTTGACTCATACACATTACTATAACAGATGAAAACCTGCCTAAAGCTGATCTTTTCCACAGATACCCTCCTTGTGAGGAACCACTGAAAGAACTATTAAGAGGGAGAAGAAATCTGATTAATGCCAGCCTAAAGAGTTCGGATGAGTAGTTCTTGACACAGGACAAATGAAATGTCTGTCCTCCACATAGCAACTTTGTTCACCCACATGAAATCCTTGTATAAAAGAGTGGAAACCAGCAATCTATACCTATGATGCTCTAGTTCCTGTGCATCACCACTAGCCAACAGCTGTCTCAGGGCACAAAAGACAACCAGTATATAAGAAAAGACCGAAGAATTACCAGTAAGAATCTCCTCAATTACGAATAGTTGTTTATGAGGTGGTTTTGGCTACCTGGCTGGCAGGGTAATCCAAATACAGAATAGGTCACAACTCTACTGAAAGCCATAAAATTCATTATGCTCCAAGGACAGCTATGGTGGTTAACTGTACTAGTGGGCTGTATGCAGAAATATACTAAGATGGCATAATACCCAATAGGATGGATTTTGAGCATTCTAATAATAATCAGAGCATACTAAAGACAAGGCAAACCAGATGGGAATCCCTGTGGGAACTCTCCTCAATGTTTCAAGAAGTCTTTGCTTCCAGAAATACATAGTGAATCAGCAGCTAAATTATAATTTAAATACATTTTCAGGACAAAGCTAAAAGCTTTTTAACGCAGTATTGCAAAGCCTGGGTGACTTATCAATAAGCTTGGCAAATTAGGCTTTTCGTGTTGCAATAATCTTATGGTGTAGATGTAGCTCAATGTATTTTAGTCTGTGTTCAGACAAGTTTTATTTTGAAACAGCTGTTGTTTTGAAATAAAATTTCTCATGTCCACACAACGTACTGTTATTTCAAAACTGTTAATCTCCCTTGACATCAAAATAGCCGTTGTTTCAAAATGGCTGTTTCGAAACAACGGCATTCGGACACGTTGTTTTGAAATGGCAATTTCGAAACAACGCATCCAAACGTCTGTTTCAAAACAACTGGTCCAAAAACCCGTTGTTTTGAAACAATGCTATTTCAAAAGCAGCTTGAGATGACCTTCCTGCTCCCAGGGTGCCCAGGGGCAGGAAGTGCTCTGCAGCCTGCTCCCTCATGCTGCCAGCCTCAGCCTGAGCACAGCAAGGATGCCAGACACCAGCAGAGGTGCTTGCACACTGGGCCGATCCCGGGGGTCTGCATGAACCACAGAGGAGACCCTTACCCTCATCAGGATCTGGTCCGGGGAGGACATCAGGGCATGGTTCCGGGCACAACACCCAAACGTCGATGTCTATTCAGACATCGCCCAGGTCCTGATGCAGGAGGGCTTCGATTGCATCACTGAGCAGGTGCGTTCGAAAGTCAAGGGCCTGCGCCAGGACTATGCCTGGGTAAGGGATGCGAGGCTCCTCCATGGGGCAGCAGCTGTCACCAGCTGCCCCTTCTATGAGGAGCTGGAGGCATTCCTGAGCCAGGAGCTGGGGGCCCCGCCCCAACACGCGCAGGACTCTAGTGAGCTGCGCACCAGCCCCACATTGCCGGAGCTGGATCGGACTGACTCAGAGCACGAGGAACCCGTCGAGGTGGGTGAGACCAGCCGACCCAGCTCGGCTCCTCCTGAGAGCCCGGAGCTGCTGCCAGAAGGGGAACCCCAGCCCACCAGCCCTAAGGAGGAAGCAGAGGAGGAGGAAGCAGCCGCTGAGGAGGGGACATCACACCGGACATCAGGCATCGCAGTTAGTGAATGTCCCCTCTCCCCCCCAGGCAGGGAAGCCCAGGAGTGCAGGGACTGGGTCCCAAGGGGAGCATGACTCTGGGATGGTGTGGCTCGGGCCCAGGGGGTGGGGTGCACAGGCTCTCCCATGGATGTAGTTCACAGAGGGCATGTGGAAACAGGGTCCCATGTCCAAGAAGGATGGGGGTCCCTCAGCACAGGGGGACAATAGGCAGGCATAGCAGCATGCAGGGCAGAGAGCCTGCAGCCAGCACTGCTGTCACATGGTGTCGGGAGACTGCCCAGGCCACATGCTGCCAAGGACAGCTCAATACTGTGGGCCACGAGGCCACGTACTCCCTGAGTGCAGTGTACACAACACACAATTGGGAATCCTGTTGGCAATCAGGGCATGGGTTAGCAGCTCACAGGCTGCACACACCAAGGCCGACAGGCTGACACTTAACTGTTCTCCCTTCTGCCCTGCAGCTTGTCCACCCAAGCGCCTGCCTTTTGCCCTGGGCCTGCTGACCACTGCACGGCCCAGGAGAAGAGCCCGCCTGAGCCGGGACGACATACTGGCCGGCATGCTGGAGCTCAGCCAGCAGGCCAACGAGTTAACCCAGGCCTGGTGTGTCAAGCAGGCCAGCTGCCAGGTTGCTGCTATCTGGCAGCTCCAGCATGCTGCCAACACTGAAGACCATGTTGTGGCAGCCCTGGAGCAGCAGGCAGCGGCGATGGAGCGCCAGGCGATGGCGCTCGAATGGGAGGCGACCTCCCTCGACTGCCAGGCGACCGCCCTTGAGCGGCGAGGAATGGCCCTGGAAAAGCTCTAGACTGCAGTCCAGCGTATTGGGGATCACCTTTCCTCCCTGCAGAAGACGGACCCTGTCCCTCCCAGGGACCCAGCTGCCCCTCGTCGCCTGTGCCCCCGGACCCGGAGTGGCCTTCAGAGAAGGCTGTGGGGCTGCGGGCCCTGCCCCAGGGGCAGCTCCCCCCTAATATGCCCCCCGCAGTTGTCCCCAAAACACCACCCCACATCCCCCGTCCCAGTTCTGTGCCCCCACTTGTCCCTTCCTGCCTCCCCAGCTCTGCCTTCCCCAACCCCCTTGTTTGTGTAAATAAATCCAGTTCACCCACATTATAAGTTGTGTTGAGTGTTTTATTGGGTTGGATTCAGGGTGTGGGTGGATTGGGTGGCGGCTGGCTGGGCAGAAAGGGGGAGCTGGCGGTGTGGTGGGGGTCACCTGGCAATGTGGGTGGCATCAGCTATCCCCCCACACATTGGAAAGCCCAGGGCAGTGAGGCTGGCAATGCTGTCCTGCAGCGCTCCCAAGGTGACGAGGCGTGGCCACAGGACTGGATGATGGTGTGGGCGACCTGAAATGACAGTTCCCTGATGGTGAACCTCCCGACGCTGTCGAGATAGGCAATGGACCTGTGGGACTTGGGAGTAGCTTTCTTCCAGAGGCCGATGACCATGCTCTTGTCCACAGGGATGCCTGCCCTCATCACCGTGTGCCCTCGGCGTAGGACTGGAGTGAGCTCGGCAATGAGGGGTGATGGTCTCCCTGCTAACCTGAGGTTCCTCCTCCAAGCCTGTTGCTCCAGGTTCACTGAACAACCCATTCCCACCACCCTGTGCTGGTGCCCAGTGCCCAGATGGGCTTTGGCACAGAAGGGGGACGGGGAGCTATTGCTGCTAAGAGGGCCACTGAGATGGTGGTCCGGGGCTCAGCCCTGGGCTCATCGGGCTCAGGGAAGAGTGTGTCCCACAGCAAGGCAGCACCCTGCTGGCTAGCAGTGGGTCTACCAAGTGCTCGAGATGGTATGGGAGCCAGGGAGCATCCCTAGCCATCTCTGTCATAGAATCATATCACAGAATCATAGGTTGGAAGGGACCTCATAGGTCATCTAGTCCAACCCCCTGCCAGAGGCAGGACCACTCCCACTTAAACCATCCCAGTCAGGGTTTTGTCCAGCCGGGCCTTAAACACTTCCAAAGATGGAGACTCCACCACCTCCCTCGGCAGCTCATTCCAAGACTTCACCACTCTCCTGGTAAAAAAAGTTTTTTCTAATATCCAGCCTAGACCTCCCTAACCGCAACTTCAGACCATTGCTCCTCGTTCTGTCCTCCGTTACTACCGAGAACAGTCAAGCTCCATCTTCCTTAGAGCATCCCTTCAAGTAGTTGAAGGTTGCTATCAAATCCCCCCCTCAATCTTCTCTTCTGCAGACTAAATAAGCCTAATGCTTCCAGTCTTTCCTCATCGGGCTTGTGCTCTAGCCCTTTAATCATTTTGGTTGCCCTCCTCTGAACTCTTTCTAGCATGTCCCTGTCCTTTTTGTAGTGGGGAGCCCAAAACTGAACACAGTATTCTAGATGTGGCCTCACCAGTGCAGAATAGAGGGGAAGGATCACATCCCTTGATCTGCTGGTAATACTTCTTTTGATGCAAGCGCTTGGGAGTCACAATGGACAAGGAGGGGATGTCCACTCATGCTTTTACATGATTGGCTGGCAACCTGGCTGGCAACATGGCCCAGTGAGCCAGCCATGTTGCCACACTTCCCATGCTGCCCCTCTCCTAAAATCAAAATAGCATGTCCACACACAGGGCATGCTATTTCAATCTGAAGGGCTTCCCTTAATTCGAATTAAAAAACTGTTAATTCAAATGAATTTGTTTCGAAATAAGGATTTTATTTTGAAATAAAAGCTTAGGTGTGAACACAGACTTAGAGTGAAATAATGAAAAAAGGTGTATATAAAATAATATGTGCATTGACTAGCATTCTGTATTTATTTTGTGGTAAAACAAGAAATCAGTTAAGGAAAATGTCTGCAAAATAAGTTATCAAATTTAACAGGTAAATTTAACAGGTAAATAGTGGCTGCAGGACTTCGGTGAATAAAGTGACAGTTTGAGTGGGGTAAGTGCTATTATAAAGCAGTGTAAAATTACTAACAAGAGGGAATTCTGCAAATATGTGCTTAGACAAACCACAGCTATCCTGGAAAAAATATTTTCTGACCAATTCCATTTTCTTTTATGACCTTTTTTTTTTCCAGAAATGAATTGTGATTCAGTTTCTTTTCTCCCTTATTTATTCTGAAATATGATTTGGAACTCAAACTCAGATTTCCCAGTTTGTCTACTACAAACTACCATTTCACTACTGTAGGTGCTAATATAAATACCATCTTGAATTTATAAACCTGGTATAAACAACAATTATCCATTTTATTAGTGTAAAGTTGGCATCGGGGCTGCTTTTCCACTGCAGTGAATTAGTCTGTCAAAGTTACTGAATAATTTGATTACTTCTTATCCAATGTTTATAGAACTCAAAGCTTCTCATTCAAGGATAAGGATCTGAGATTTTGTAGATAGGTGAATTTAGGCAATGAGAATTTAATGACTAAATCTGGGCCCTTCACCAGGTTTCAAAGTTTAATTCAGCCTTTTGGTCAACATTAGAACCCAGCAAACTTAACATTCATGATTTCTAGGCTTGATAATTGCAACTCACATTAAGGAATGGAACTACACACTAACAAAATGCCATTTTAGCACACCAGCCAAAAACACATCACCTCTCTGTATTGGCTTCCTAATTAATAAAGAGTCCAGTAGTTGATGACATGCACAAACCTCTCTTGGACTGACTCTTGGTGTCTGAGATGACCTCTTTCTCAGTGATCATGAAATTCCATAATATCTATAGTACCTTAACTGTGGTAGTGTTGATCAAAAAGAGAGAACTGTGAATGCAGAAGATAGAACTTTTATAGGACAATAGGTTTAGACTATGGAGCTCATTTCTGCAAGTGATATGACCTTGCCACTCAAAACTAAAATGCCCAACTCTCTTATCCAATTCAACTTTCCTCCAGTAAGTGTTTTTCACATTATCTCATCAGATCAGTTCTCTACCACTGCAGGAGCCTCCAAGATTGTTGTACTTCAATCTCTCATATTCTCTGCCTGTGGCACACACAAGTTTAGTCTCCAGAGGTCTGTAATGCTTTGGTCTAACCCTATTTATTAGGCTCCATTAAAGGGGAGGAGGTAGAGTTCAGTGGCCAGTGATGTGCAACGAGTCAAGCTAAACAGTCTGGTAGTCCCTTCCAACCTTAAATGGCACATGAACAGTTCTACAGTAGCATAGCTATGCTGCAGCAGTTTTGACAATGCCGTGCTGTAGCCTAGATGGCTCCTACAGAGAGAAAAGGTGTTCTGTCGCTTTAAGAACTCCAACTCCCCAAGAGACAGAAGCTAGCTCAACAGAATCATTCCTCTGTTAGCTGATGTATGTCCACATTGGTGGGTTAGGTCAGCATAGCTATGGTGCTTAGAGCAGTAGATCTGTCATATCCATGTGCTGTAGCTATGTCAACCTAACTTTTAAGTGTAGGTTAGTCCTATGACTCAGGTAAGTTATTAACCCACAAACAAAAATCATATGAACTAATCAAATTAATTCTCCTAAGGCATATAAAGGAATAATCAAGATATTATTTACATGTCTAACACTTGGAAAGGGTTCAAATATGAGTGTCATCTGGATCAGACAAACACAAAGAGTAAATTATCAAATTCTGATTTCACCAATATCTTGTGGTAGGAAGGGAGATGGGACTGGAAATGATGGGGTTTTTTTGTGTGGTATTTCAACTATTGTAAATTGGTTTTGCAAATTTGTAGCTTTTATTCATGACACAGCAACACAAAAATGATAGCATCTTACCTTTTTTCAGAATGAGAAAGCGTGTTTTTTTTTTTTTCAGGATTACATATTTGGAACTCTCTTCAATGAAAATTCACCCATCATGCAATGATATACCCTAGAAACAAAAATCTAATTTTTTCCCCCAAAACTTAGAGCTAAGTTTCAGAATGCAAACTGACATTATTTACAATTACCTACTCTTTTAGCTTTAAACTGACTCATAAAAACTTGAGTAAGAAATTATTAGAGTTCAAAAAGGTTGATTTTAAAACATCAAGATAGTTTTGCTCCCTGTAAAGAAAGATGTCACTCTCCTTCTTATAAGCAACATATGCAAATTGTTGTGCTTATTTGCACACTTCTCTGCTGCTGAAATAATTAAGAATCAAAAAATGTACAACAGCATCTCCTGACAAATAACTGGCAATGCCTATATTTTTGCAATATAAGCAAAGCTGACATATTAAGTGCTTCCCTATTGACATTAGTCTCCCATGCATCATTTACAAGCATATAATGGTGATGCCAGCCAGGGGTGTCGCTGGTGCATGGCTTACAGGGCTTAAGTCCTGAGGCCCAGTGCCAGAGCCCCAGGTCTTTTCCTGGGCCAGTGATGCACCTGATACCACTTAAACTTATAGTCTGGGGGTTATGATTAGAATGATGCTGATGGTACTAGTGGAATGTCTATTACTCTTCTAAACTCTCTTCCACCCGATTAGCAACCCTCCCCACTGTGGAAAGAGAAACTCTGCTACCAGTAAAATAGAACAGGAGGTCAGATACAGTTGGTATAGAGGAAGAAAGGTTGCAATGACAGTCCCCTAGCAGTCATGAATGAGAGATTAAACAAACACTGCTGAGTCCCTGATGTTCCAGGCACAGAGGCATCTATTTTACAACACATAAATCTTAAAAATGACCAGTTATACATTTTGCCTGATGAGGAGTGGGAGGAACACATAACAAAAGTGGAGTAGATAATGAATGAATCAATATCCGTTCACTTTCCAATGCTTTCAATGTACTGAAATATGCTTTGTTGAGGTTTTAAGGACAAGAAGTGCAACTTACACATCTTACCCACAGTACTTGTCAAGTGTTCAATTTCATGAACAAGAAAGGAATCCTGTGGCACTTAAAGACTACCAAATTTATTTATTGTGTGAACGTTTATGGGAGAAAATCCCACTTTGTCAGATACTTTGGAGATAGGAGAACTTACAGAATGGGAGCAAAATAAAATGCAGGGAAGTGTAAGTCATGGGATCAGTAAAAGAAGGGCTACGTTCACACACAGGGAGTTATTTTGATACAAGTTGTGTCAAAACAACTTGTATCGAAATAATGCCTTATTTTGAAATAAGTTAATTCGAATTAAGAAAGTGTTAATTTGAATTAAGGAAAAAAGCTCAAAGTGAAATAGGATGTTCGGATAACAGTTATTTCGAAACGAGTCACCGTTGTTTCAAAACAGCATGTTCTGACGGGATTGTTTCATCACCAAATGGGGTTTAAGTTGTTTCGAAACAACACCGTTGTTTCGAAACAATGGTAAGTCGTGTGAACGTGGCATTTCTTATTTCAAAACAACCTCTGTTGTCTCGAAATAAGACTGCCGTGTGAACATACCCATGGAGTCTTGTGACACTTAAAGACTAACAAATGTATTTATTGCATGAACTTTTGTGAGAGAAAATCCCACTTCAGACACTTTCTAGATGGGGGAAACTTACAGAATGGGAAGAAATAAATGTTTGTTAAAAAGCTATGCTCAGAGGGGCAACTCCTCAAGACTTCAAAGAGAAACAGCAGAACTAGAATTGATATGCAGATTTGATTGCATGAAAGCAGGATTAAATTGTGACCATGGACTCTTTTCCTATAACAGGTGATTTAACCTCATCCTTCTCCGTATGCTGTTTCCCAGTGTTCAGATCTTCACAATTACTTTGATTTGCTGTTACAGCATGGCCTGATCCCATGACTTACACTTCCCTGCATTTATTTTCCTCCCATTCTGTAAGTTCACAGGACTCCTTGCCTGTTTTGCAGATTTAGAATAGCACAGCTACTCCTTTGGAACTTGATTTGATGAATATCTCTATCCCCACAATAGGGGATTCTTGGGACATCAAAAGGAGGTGTAGTTCAACCAAAACAATGTTAAGTATGAGCCTCACCCATTCAATGGTCTATGGATTTAAGGAGAGAGATGCACAAAAGGCAAAGGAGCAAAGGCAAAAGAGAACCTTAGAGGATGACACTTAAGGAACAGAGACAGAAAGTAAGATGTTCTCAAAAGAGACTAAATGAAGAACAAGCCTCCCAAACAAAGTTGTGTGAATAACTGATTATTTAAAAACAAAACAAAAAACAAATCAACCCAGTGTGTCAACCTGAATTTTGAAACTTCCAGCAAACATAAAAGTTGAAATACATTTCATTTTGGTTCAAACAAAGAATTTTGACACCAGTGATCATGATTCAACTCCTCCCCTTTCCACCCAAAACCATAGTTTTTTTCTCTGTTATATTTTACATTACCCTGAAAGAACTTTCAAAACAAGAAGTCATTTTAAATCAAGAAATCAAAATGTTTTATTTTGAAAATGTCTTATTTCTTCATTTTTTCAGAGTTTAGTTTTAGACTTTCACCCAACTTATTCAAATTTGGTGAAACCAATACTCATCTGTGAAATGTTTCAGCCAACTCGAATCTTCATTTTTCAGCAAAAAAGTTTCAGTCAACAAATTTCACTCAGCTCTACTCCACACCTGAAGAATCTAACAGAGTAACTGGCTTACTGGATGGCTTCCTTTAACAACAGTAAAACAGAGTGGCAAGTGATGAGGGTACCCACCCAAGGAAACAACATTACACAGTGGAACAAGATCTCGTTGTACAGAAACATGGTACTTGGTGGGGACCACCTTGCCTCCAATAAACATCAATACTGATCTGACATACAAATTTTTGGGGTTTCATATGCATTCTGATTGGCTAAGTAGTAGCACTGTAGTTATGGTGGATGGGAAGCTAGATGTGACTCAATGTGCTCTTGTTGCCAAAAAGAGCAATGGCATATTGAGCTGTATCAGTAGGAGTGTTGCCAGCAGATTGAGGGATGTGATTATTCCCCTCTATTCTGCGCTGGTGAGGCCACCTCTGGAATACTGTGTCCAGTTTCGGACTCTGCACTACAGAGAGGATGTTGACAAATTAGAAAGAGTCCAGCAGAGGACGATGAAAATGATTAGGGGGCCGGGGCACATGATTTACAAGGAGAGACTTAAGGAGACTAGGCTTAGTCAGTCTGCAGAAGCAAAGACTGACAGGGGATTTGATAGCAACCTTCAATTACTTGAAGGGGTGCTACGAAGAAGAGGAAGCTAGGCTGTTCTCTGTAGAACAGAGGACAGCACAAGAAACAATGGTTTCAAGCTGCAGCTGGGACAGTTGACGTTGGATATTTGGAAAATCTCTCTCACTAGGAGGGTGGTGAAGCATTGAATTGGGTTACCTAGGGAAGTGGTGGAATCTCCATCTTTGGAAACATTTGAGGTCCAGTTAGACAAAACCCTGGCTGGGATGATTTAGTCGGAGTGGTCCTGCTTTTAGTAAGAGGTTGGACTAGATGACATCATGAGGTCCCTTCCAGCCCTGTGATTCATCATTATATTCTAAGATGCAAAATTGTAATATGCTATCTGGAAGGGGGACGGAATTAACACTGACCTCTTTATACCACTCCATGTTGTATTTAAATAGGCTGTTTATAGAAACTGCACAGGTTTTATACTGTTTGATATATTTTCCTGTATCAGCAAAAAGTCACGTATAATATATTTTAAGCTTTGTGTCACACTCCAACAGAATGTCACAAATTTAGGGGTTACACAGTGGATCTTTTGAATAAAGGTGAGAATACAATAAAAATAATTTCTGAAGTAAAGTAATGGATCAAATCTTGCTCTTGTCAGCTCAGCAAGGGAAAGCAGAGATACTACTATGAGATTCTCCTACTCCACAGAGTCTGTCAGCCTGGGCACGATTCCTCACAACAGCATGGTAGAGAGCACCCTACTGATCCTGATTAGGGATATGTCACATATTCTGCTTTCAGGTTTTTCCCCCCTCTTAAAAACAGATTTAATAAAAATAATTATTTCCCATCCTAGGCTAATAAGATAGCACAAACTACATGCCTGCAGAGCCATCAAATATCACCTCACAAGGACAAAGATCCTATCAACTCTGATTCCTAGACTCAGATTCATAGACTCTAAGATCAGAAGGGACCAATATGATCTATTCTGACCTCCTGAAGAATGTGGGCCACACAACCTCACCCAGCTACTCCTGCAGTAAAACTCTAGCCTTGTTTCTCTCTTATGCCAGAAAGAACAAAAATGAGATGGATTCAAAAGCAACTCTCTCTCAGTGGGTCTAGGCAGAATCAGTGTTCAAACTGAACTGGTGCATGCGGTACTGTACTATGAAATACCACTACTTTTCTGAGTGGGCTTCTTTTTCTACTGAATCTCAGTGTTTGTTTAAAAAATAAAAAAGTAAGTCTAGCTGTTCTGGTTGTGAAGAAACCCTCAAAAATGTGAACTAAAAATAAGATATAGTGATGTATTCATGAGTCTGCAGAAAGCTTCAAGCAATAGCACTAAGATTTGTGTTCTGTCCCATTCATCACAATAATGGGTTAAGTGCCCAGTGATCATGACTGAAAATTCTGCTGTGTAGCATATCATTGTGTTGATAAATTTATTTCAGACCACTGTTTTAGTGATAAACATTACTACTTATTAAAGTGAGCAGATTATACAGTACATATGGGCACACTGAATTTCTGATCAGATTAAACTTTCTATATTTCACTGTAAATCTTAGACTGAGAACAAAATTATTTTTAAAATTATAGTATTTGAATATTTCTGATAAATTTTCTTAAATGTTTAAAAAATTATAAATAGCTTATCAAATTCATAAATTTTCCTAGATAATTTACTGGACCTTTCTAAATTCTCTAATTTAAGTTCCAGACTACAAAAAAGAAAATTACATATTTCTGTTGCATTAAACTATAAGGTGCATAAAAACAGTAGTAAGAACAGGGAGAAATACATGTTGAATTATTGGTCATCAAGTCCTTAGAAAGACCTTCCAATGGATCAAACTGCTATATGTATGGGATGATACTGTGGGGGACAAATTAATCAGGGCTCTCAACCTGGAAAGAGAGACCA
>ML681963.1:71533893-71616177 GCA_007922195.1 Podocnemis expansa | reverse complement strand
CTTTCTCACTGTCCTACAGAAGAGATTACATATAATTTTTCTTACAATACACAGTACTGAATTTACAACTAATTGCACTGACAAGTCCACTTTCTCGGCACTGAGTAATATTGATGCATATGATGATAATTAAGTTCAGTGGATCAGGACAGCTTTGTGCATCAGATATCAAGGCCTCAGGGAGAAGTTAACCATAGTCCACACTGCTTGCATGCAATGAAACAGTAGAGTTACCTGCTACTACATCTGCTGAAAAATATTTTCCATGTTGCATTTTGAAGCTACTGTTCACCGGAAAGACCACTTAATATTTTAAATTTAAGTTAGAAACTGCTAATATTTGCTTAGAATTTATTCATAGATTTTTCTCTTTCTGAACAGGCAGCACGGTTCTTTGGTCTCTGCCAGTTTGTCAAGCATGAAATGTGAATCTTCTGTTGTCATTCAAAGTTGACAGTCAACACAGAATGTTACATGTAAAAAAAAAATTGTTTTGAGTTGTAAGCATGTGTTTCACTACATGTTCAAAATATTTTTTAGTCGCAGATGGAGCAAAAACAATGAGAGTCTATAGACTAACAGATTTCTTTGGGCACAAGCTTCTGTGGGCTTCAACCCACTTCGTCAGATGCATGAAGTGGAAACTAAAGCTGAGAGGTCCATATATATATGGAAGTGTGGAGGAAGGCAAGTGTTAGCAAAATCGGTTCAGAGAACAGATAGAGCCCATTCACCCCAGTTGACCAAAGGGAGAGAATGTGTGAACAGAATAGATTCCTTCTCTACAGAGGAAAAAGGAGATTAAACTCCTACATGCCACAAGGGACAAAAATCACTAGCAGCCAAACACTATACAACAAGAACGCTAATCCAGGAACCTATCCTTGCAACAAACCCTGTTGCCAACTTTGCTCACATATCGACCAGTGATACCCTCACTGGTCCCAACTACATCAGCCACACCATCATGGGCTCATTCACCTGCACATCCACTAATGTGGTATATGCTATCATGTGCCAGCAGTGTCCCTCTGCCATGTACATTGGCCAAACCAGACTGTCCTTATGTAAAGGACAAAGACACAAATCAGATATCAAAAATAGCAACATCCATAAACCAGTAGGAGAACACTTCAATCTCCATGGATACTTAGTAGCAGACTTGAAAGTTGCCATACTTCAAGGAAACTTCAAAAACAGATTTCAGTGTGAAACCGAAGAGTTGGAGCTAAGCTGCAAGCCTGACAGAATCAGATTGGGTTTGAATAGGGACTTGGAATGCTTAGCACAGGGGTGGCCAAACTTACAGAACTCAAGAGCCACACAAGTCGATTATTAAACCTTCAAGAGCCACACTGAGGCGTATAACCATGTATTTTTACCTATTCCAAAATTACTAAGCTTAAAATTCATTGCACACTTTAATTTTATCGTAAAAATAGGGCAAATATTGATCCTACTAATGTCAGATACTAATAATTATTTAAAGTTACCATGAAAGAAGAGGTTACTTGCCTGTAACCGGTGTTCTTCGAGAGGTGTGCTCCTGGCCATTCCTTAGTAGGTGTCTGCACGCCCCGTGCACGGCACGCCGGAAATTTTTCCCCTAGAGTACCCGTAGGGTCGGCTGTGGCGCCCCCTGGAGTGGCACCGCCGCCACTGCCTATATAGCCACGAGCCGCCCCGCCCCTCCTCAGTTCCTTCTACCCTACTGTCTGAGGGGAGGTGGGAGGGATTGGGAATGGCCAGGAGCACACCTCTCGAAGAACACCGGTTACAGGCAAGTAACCTCTTCTTCTTCTTCGAGTGCTGCTCCTGTCCATTCCTTAGTAGGTGAATAACAAGCCATACCTCGGAGATGGGAGACATCACAAGGAAATGGACTGAAGCACCGCTCTGCCCACCGCAGCGTCCTGCTGAGCTTGCTGGGTGACGGCATAGTGCTGCGAGAACGTATGCGGGGTGGACCACGTTGCCGCCCGGCAGATGTCGGCAATCGGGACCCCGGCGAGGAAGGCAGTGGAAGCCGCCTGCGCCCGAGTGGAGTGCGCCGTTACCCGCGGTAGGTGCCTGCCGCCCAGTTTGTAGCATTCTTTAATGCAGGCCACAATCCAGGAGGCGATGCGTTGTGAGGACACCGGTTGGCCTTTTTTATTGTCCGCCACAGTGACGAAGAGCTGGGGGGTCTTTCGGAAAGGCCTAGTCCGTTCTATGTAGAAAGCGAGCGCCCGGCGCACGTCTAGGGAGTGGAGACGCCGCTCCTCCTCTGACGCATGGGGTTTTGGGTAGAAAACCGGTAAGGAGATGTCCTGATTTAGATGAAAGGGCGACACCACCTTAGGCCTGAAGGAAGGGTGCGGGCGAAGCTGTACTTTGTCCTTAAAAAACTGCGTATACGGCGGATCAGCCACCAAAGCACGCAGTTCGGACACCCGCCTGGCTGATGTGACAGCCACCAAGAAGGCAACCTTCCATGACAAATACAGAAGGGAGCAGGTCGCCAGTGGTTCAAAGGGGGCCCCAGTGAGTTTAACAAGGACTGTATTCAGGTCCCATTGGGCTGTGGGTGCCTTAATAGTTGGGTACAGCTTAGAAAGACCCACCAGGAAATGCTTAACCAGGGGAACCGTGAACAAGGAGGCACCCCCGGGGGCGCGGCGAAAGGCCGCAATCGCCGCTAGGTGTACCCTCAAGGAGGACAACGCCAGACCCTCTGACTTCAAATGCCACAAGTAGTCCAGGAGGCGGTGAACCGAAACCAGCTCCGGGTCCTCTCCTTGCTCTGAAGCAGGCTCCCGCCGTCCTGGGACAATAAGTCCGGTCTGAGCGGAAGCGGAATTGGCCGGCGCTGGGACCACTGCACCAGGGTCGTAAACCAATGTTGCCTGGGCCAGGCGGGAGCGACCAAGACGACCAGCGCCTTGTCCGTCTTCAGTTTGTACAGCACCTTGGCCACCAGTGGGGTCGGGGGAAAGGCGTACAGGAGACCCCGGCCGCCCCAGTGGATCTCGAAGGCGTCCCCTATGGAGCCGGGGCTGCGACCCCGAAAGGAGCAGAAACTCCGGCACTTTGTGTTGACCCGAGAGGCGAAAAGATCCAGAAGGGGATAACCCCACCTCCGGAAGATCGAATCCGTCACTTTCGGGTGAAGGGACCACTCGTGCGTGAGAAACCTCCGGCTGAGGTTGTCCGCTAAGCAGTTCCGGAGGCCGGGAATATACGACGCCACCGGTCGGATTTCGTGGCGAATGCAAAACTCCCAGAGCCGCATGGCCTCCCGACAAAGGAGGGGTGAGCGAGTACCATCTTGTTTGTTTATGTAGTACATTGCAGTGGTATTGTCGGTATGAACCGATACCGACCGACCCCGGAGTTGGTCCCGAAATACCCGGCAAGCAAGCCGGATCGCCCTCAGCTCCTTTACATTGATGTGTAGGGGCAAGTCTGCTGTTCCCCACATGCCCTGAGTTCGGAGAGCTCCGAGATGAGCGCCCCAGCCGACATCGGATGCATCCGTAGTCAGGCGCAGGGAAGGCTGAGGGGAACGGAACGGGACTCCGGAGCACAAGTTGGGGGTACGCGTCCACCAACTCAGGGACTCGAGCACCACCGGCGGCACGGATAGCATGGCGTCCAGATTGTCCCGCCCCGGGCGGAACACTGTCGCAAGCCACAACTGGAAGGGCCGCATTCGCAGATGGGCGAAGGGAACCACAAACGTGCAAGCGGCCATGAGACCCAATATGCGAAGGCACTCGCGGGCCGATACCCGAGGAAGCCGCACCAACAAGTCTATTATCTGCTTTATCGTCTGGAAGCGGCCGGCTGGGAGGCTTGCCCGCACTGATGTGGAATCGAGGACCGCCCCTATGAACTCTATCCGTTGGGCAGGAGATAGAGTCGACTTTTGAACATTTATTAGCAGGCCCAAGCGAGTGAACAGGGACCGGGTCACGCTTAGGTGGGCGAGGACCTCCTGCCGCGATCTCCCCACGATCAACCAGTCGTCGAGGTATGGAAAGAGCGCGACTCCTTGCTTTCGGAGGTGAGCCGCCACGACCGCTAGGCACTTTGTGAAGACTCTCGGAGCGGCGGAGAGTCCGAAGGGGAGGACGGTGAACTGTAGGTGGGCATGCCCCACTACGAAACACAGAAACTTCCTGTGTCGCGGATGAATCGCGATGTGGAAGTACGCGTCTTGTAAATCGAGGGCGGCGTACCAATCGCCCAGATCCAGAGAGGGAACAATGGAGGCGAGGGAGACCATCCTGAACCGGATTTTGCGCAGGAACCGGTTGAGCCGGCGCAAGTCCAGTATGGGCCTCAGGCCCCCTTTGGCCTTGGGGACAAGGAAGTAATGGGAATAAAACCCCTTGCCCCTGCAGGATGGTGGGACTTCTTCGACTGCTCCTTTTTGGAGCAGGACCCGCACTTCCTCTTGTAGGGCGAGCCGGTGGGCCTGGTCCCGCAGGGCACCACGAGGCATAGGAGGGGCCGAGGGGGGTAATGAAGAAAATTGGAGGGAGTAGCCCTCCTGAACCGTCCTGAGAACCCAGCGGTCTTTCGTAATCAGGCGCCAACGGGGCGCATAATGGGACAGTCTGTTGTAAAAAATAAGGGTGTTTGGATCCTGGGTGATTGGTACGTCTCCCCCGAGCTGACTTTCAAAAGGTCTTCTTTGCACCCCCCGATGGGCGCGAGGGACCTTGTCCACTAGGGTGACGGCTAGCCGGCCGACGTGGCCCTCTACCCCTTCGCCGGTCCTCGTCCTGGCGGCGGAAGTAGGGACGCGAAGGAGGAGGCGCTGGCTTAAATGGCTTCCTCTGGCTCGCCGGAGTGTGAAGACCCAAGGACTTAACCAGCGCCCGTGAATCTTTTAACGTCTGGAGACGAGTGTCAGTCTGGGGAGGAAACAGATCAGGCCCTTCAAAGGGCAGGTCCTGGATGGTGTGTTGGACCTCCACGGGCAACCCAGACGCTTGCAGACAAGCAGAGCGCCTCATAGTCACCCCCGTAGCCATGGAGCGTGCGGCAGCATCGGCTGCATCCAAAGCAGATTGCAGGAGGGCCTTAGATACCACCTTGCCCTCCTGGATGGACGCGGAGAAGGCCGCCCTGGAGTCCTGCTCCAAGTTCTCATTAAAACGCTCCATGGCGGACCAGGCGTTAAAGACATAACGGCTGAGGATAGCTTGTTGGTTTGCTATCCTCAGCTCCAACCCCCCAGTAGAGTAGACCTTGCGGCCGAACAGGTCCAGTTTTTTTGAGTCCTTGGACTTAGGGGTGGACCCTGGTCAACCTTGCCGCTCTCGCTCATTCGCCGCCGCAACCACCAAGGAATTAGGGGCGGGATGAGAATAAAAATGTTCGTAGCCCTTAGAGGGAACAAAGTATTTGCGCTCAGCGCGTTTGGCCGTAGGGGGAAATCGAGGCCGGGGTATGCCAAAGCGCCTTGGTGGTGCTATGCACAGTTTTAATAAAAGGCAAAGCCATGCGGCCTGGGGTCTCTGGGAGCAAAATGTCGACCATAGGGTCCGCGTCCTCAACAATGTCCTCGGCTGGTAAGTTCAGGCCGGTTGCCACCCGACGAAGGAGCTCCTGGTGGACCCTAGAATCGTCCGGGATCGCTAGGGGCTTGGCTCCCGCCACCGCTTCATCGGGGGGCGAAGAGGAGGACTCCTCGAACTCAGGGTCCTTGGGCTGTGTCCCAGAAGTTACACTACAGGCCCCCGTAGTGAAACTCTCCCTGTCCGCCTCGTCTCGCAAGGACTCAACCTCCGACAACTCCCCGGTACCGACAGGGGGAGGAGCGCCCAGCGCAGCTGATGGAGGGAGTCGAACCTGCGAGCAAGCGGAGGGCGCAGCGCCCACTCGAGATGCGTGGACGGCCCAGGGAGTCCAGAAGGGCCACTGCCAGCCGGGCCACTGAGGGGGCGGAACCGCCGGCGCCGACTGAGGAACAGGACCTGCAACCTGTTGGGGGCGGTCCGGCACCGACTCTGGCGCTGAACTTGAAGAGGAGTGCGGGGACCATGGCGGTGCCGCCGACGGTACTGGGGACCGGTGCCGGCTCTCTCGTGGACGGCGAAGTGGAGACTCTCGGTGCCGCTGGGGGGATCGGATAGGAGGAGCTCCCGCCGCTGCGACGACCGGTGCCGGTGAGCGGTGCCGGTGTTCCCGGGACGGTGCCGGACTGCGGCGCCGACTCTGTAGAAGAGCCGGCTTCCCTCGGGACGGTGCCGGACGCAGTGCCGAGGTCGACGACGGTACCGAAGGTGCCGCGAGCGCCTGCGCTGCGGCGAAAGCCTCCGGCGTGGTCGGCAGGGCCAAGGCCTCCTCCAAAATGTCTCGAGTCGGCGAGGAAGTGGAACCCGGGCTAAAACGTGCCTCTGAAGGGTCATGAGATGACGCTGGGGATACAGAGACCGGCTGGCCAGCGCGGCTCTGGCCGTCTCCCTGCCGCACCGGGGCACGGTGCGGGGACGTCTCCTCCAGGCGCTTCCTCTTAGTCGGCACCGGGGACGAGGAACGGCGCCGAGGCGCTGCTGCCGTCTTAGTGCGGCCCGGCTTCGGTGCCGCAGACGGTGCCGAGGAGGCCGGTGCACTGCGCACCGACGGTGCCGTGCTGGACCCCGAATCGCCGGGGACCGGCCGAAGAGCCTCCTCCATGAGGTGCAGCTTCAGGCGTTGTACCCTGTCCTTTTGGGTTCTTGGCTTGAAGCCACGACAGATTTTACACCTCTCGGTGAGATGAGCCTCGCCCAAGCACAAAAGGCAATCACCATGCGGATCGTCCATGGGCATGGGCTTCTTGCAACGTCCGCAAGTTTTAAAGCCCGGCATGGCCCGACCCCGAGCCCGGGGCGGGCGAAGTATCCAACACGAACAACTAACAACTAACTAACTAACACTAACTAACTATAAACAACAAGAGATTCGGGTACTCCGAATAACGCGGCCACGTGCAATGCAGCACGAAGCCAGGGAACGTTCCAGCGACCGACAGGGCGGTAAGAAGGAACTGAGGAGGGGCGGGTCGGCTCGTGGCTATATAGGCAGTGGCGGCGGCGCCACTCCAGGGGGCGCCACAGCCGACCCTACGGGTACTCTAGGGGAAAAATTTCCGGCGTGCCGTGCACGGGGCGTGCAGACACCTACTAAGGAATGGACAGGAGCAGCACTCAAAGAAGAACTAGGCCTATACAGTAAAACCTTAGCTGTCGCCAGATGTAGAACACTACAGGCTTGTGGCAAGTTTTGTTTTTTTTAAATCTGGGCAGTAACTTGTCAATGCAGTAGGTAAAAGCTCTCTGAGATGCTGATCTCTAAGTATTGCACAATGTTTTGAATTTCATTGTGGAATATGATGCTTCACAGCAGTAAGTTGTGCCAAAAATTGAAAGTAATCTATGTTCAGTTTTAAACTCTTCTCCTTTGTATTTTCATTTCTTAGTATTCCATGTTTAGGACTTGTAAAACATGATTTTATTTTAACAACAAGTACACTGCAACATGCTATGGCTTCTCTGACCATGTCATGCTCCCCCCCCCCCCCGCCACTTCTCTAACATCTCTTACCACGCTGCTGCATCTCTACTCTCCCCAACCATGCCACACTTCTGCCCCTCACCCCACCCTGGCCCTGACCATGCTTCCGCTTCCCTGCCAACATTTCCACCAATAAATTTTTTCACTAGAATACTCATGGACAGTGAAAACAAAAAGGTCTGAGGACTCAATCAGAAACAATTTTAAAATGAAAGTAATAGTAAGGGAAAACACTGCTCTCATCTTAATTCTGCAAACAGATGCACACCGGGACACCTTTTCAACTGTTCAGAATCACAACAGATCAATGAGAATTTATGGGGACAGAAAGTGCAAGATCAGAGCCGGTTTCAGTAAGTGCTTTGGAGTCCATGCACACAAGATATTATGGAAAAAATCCTGTTGAGTTTATTCAGTTTTGGGTCAGGCCTGTATAAATTCTAAATATCATTATTTGGTTTTTATAATACAAAGTAAAATCTTTATCGGTGAGAGATTTTTTTCAGAAAGTTTACAACACAATTTTCCATCCTCAGCCCTTCACAACAATCACTTTCTTGTCTAATGGGCTCAGATACCCATAGAGTCATTCATGAAGACTGCACTGAAATATAAATGGATTTTGACTACTGGTATACAAAGGAAAAATAATATATGTTGAATGCTATTTAATCAGTGGAAGTATAGTGCTGCTATTGAACTTTGTAGTGAATGTAAATTATCTTGGTAATTGACTTAGTTATATTAATTAAAATTTTCTTATAAAATAAATGTACTAGCAGTTCCTTCCTAAAACAGATGACATACTGATGTCACAGGCACATTTGTTCAATGGACTTAAGGAATTTTTTTTTTTCTAAAGCCAGTTTTCAGTAGTGGTGGTGTATCCTAAGTCTAAATCATTTTGCATGCTGAAAATGAACCATGATCCATAATAAGTACTTGTAACATTCTTTAAATTAGAGGTTTTTTAATAATCTTTTGACAGTAGTCAGTGGTTTTGGATGCAACAAGTGCCAATTTTCAGTCATTTCTGATGATTCTTATTTAATTCTCAAAATAAAAATACAAGAGAAATAATTTTGCATTATATTACAATATCTGGAAATGCCAGGTGATTTTTAAAAAAAGAAAAAAATGTAAATTAATTTAAGTTTAAATTGCTAGATTATCATCACGTATCTGTAGTTCATTGTAGACTTGCTCTTGATCAATTTATGTTGCCAGTTTTAAAAATATTTGCCCAGAAAACAGTATTAAAAAAAGGAAAGTATTTAAAAGATCATGCACTTAGGTCAGACTTTTTCTTGCTGGTGCTACTTTCATTTTGCCTCTGTGTGCATCCAGTTTGTCCAATGAATGAAGCCCGTGATGTTGTAATTAAAGACTGTAATGCATACAGACAAGGAGGGTAGAATTAATATTGTGTGGGTAAACTATAGAATCTGACATGTCTTTGCACCTGATGACACTGCTTTTCCCTAGTGGCTCTCACAATGCTGCCCCTCCCCTCCCAGCTCTTACCCTGCTGCTTTTTCCTGCTGGGTCTCTCAGTGCTGCTGTCCCTCCTCTCCCCTCCCCTCCTGGCTCTTACCACACTGCTTTTTCCCCGCAAGCTCTCAGAATGCTGCTCCTCCCCTCTCAGCTCTTACCACGTTGCTTTTCCCTGCCGGCTCTCACCATGCCGCCGGCTCTCTGCTGCCCCTGATGGTTGCAGATTTCTCATCCCTGGCTCCCACCATGCCGTCCTTCCCTGCCGTAGTCTCCCAGGAGCCACATTTTTTCTTTAAAGAGCCACATGCAGCTCGCGAGTCACAGTTTGGCCACGTGTGGCTTAGCACATTACAAAGAGTGGTTGTTCTGTTCACACATTCTGTCCCTTTGATCAACTTGTGTGAATGGGCCTCATCTGCTCTCTGACCTGACTTTGCTAATGCTTGCCCTCCTCCATCCTGGCATGTGTACATATAACTTTCAAAGGTAGTTTCCACTTCATGCATGGAGCCCATGAAAGCTTATGCTCAAAGAAATCTGTTAGTCTAAAGGTGCCACAGGACTCTCATTGTTTTTGCTGTATGCAGACCAACATGGCTTCCCCTCTGGAAACTTCCACCATGCAAAGCAGATGGAGCAATGTAAACATGATCCTGAGTATTACGTAAAACTGTGCTCCTAAATTCTGGAACAAGTTCTACACTTTGCAATGCACCAGTGATGAACTATGCAGTAAACTGAAATTATGTCAGTTACAAATACGTGAGAAAGTTACTCAGAGTTTTATTCTTTGAATAATTAAGAACAATCCACATTGTTTGAGTAGCTTTCTCCTCATTTTATATTGCTGCAAAATCTCAATTCTTCTCTCCTTTGATATGACAATATAGGCTTCTTGGCCACCCAGGACAGTTTCCTCACCATGGTACCTTATTGCTGCTTTGTTAACCACATCTGCTGGTGGTAGGAGCATGCCACTGATCAGTGCTTTTGCACCCAAAAAATACTGATCCCAGATGCATTCTTCCCTCCAATTGAGCACAGAATATGCTGTACATTAACTCAGTTGCGTACTACTATTCTAGTCCTCCTGTCTGCATGCTGGTTAAACCACTGAAAAGTGGCATCCCTAGTAGAATGAGATAAGCATGTATTTAAAAAATTTCACTTTAATTCTTCGGACACAAACACAGCATAACTGTTTCCTATGGAAACTTCCATCTTTAGTTTACCAATGTTGTCAGCTGTCTTGATCATTTCTTAGATACAGAGAATGTGGAAGTGCATTTGCCCAAGTACATTTCCACTTGGTCAACAAGTTTAACAAGCAAGTGGAAGAAAGCAAACAATAAGCTGTTGCTGAGTTGGTATGATGGACAGTTCCAGCCAACAGGGACAGCTAACAGGTTTTTGGGGTTTTTTTTTTTTTTTTTTTTGGAAGGAGAGCTCCAGGTGAAAGAAGAATGACCACATGACCTGGGGGTTGAGTTTGTTGTCTGTAGTTTGAGAGAGAGAGAGAGAGAGAGAGAGAGAGAGAGAGAGAGAGTGTGTGTGCGCTTGCTGCTTGACTGAAGTATATCATGTGATATGTATGTTTGTAGGACTGTGTAATTCCATATTTAAGGACTTTCAGACAGTAGAGGCCTTTGGAAACTCCTTTCCCATCTCCTCTGATCACATCCATCTGACTTTCCTCCATGCTTTTATGCCCCTTCCTAAAATATTTCAGATTTTCAAAGCTTTTTTTTTTTTAATCTTTAGGAAGGAGAAATAGCTAACAAATCAAGCAGCATGTGCATTAAAAAGAGAGTGTGCAATAGCTTTTGGTTTCAAGCAACTGATTTTCTGATTTCAGTACGATCTTTGTTTAACAGCCTATTACTACAGTATTACAGGGAAATTGTTCAGGACTTTCAGAGATGGTTTTAATCACTGGTATTTATTTCTCACATCCCATTATTTTTGAAAGTTTTAATGGCCTGTAAATGTGTGATTTAAACAGTGTAACACCAGAATATACACATGCTATTACAAGTGCTCATATAATAGAAACGTAGGGTTGGAAGGGGTCTCAAGAGGTCCATCATGCCATGCTGCGGCAGGATTAAATATACCTATACCAGCCCTGACATATACATGTCTAACATGTTCTTAGCAATCTCCAAAGATGGGAATTTATACAACATTTAGGTAATTAGTGCATGCTTAACTACTCATTTAGAAAAATGTTCCTAATATCTAACCTAATCTCCCTTATTGCAGGCTACTTCAGAGGACATGGAGAACAATTGTTCATAATAAGGGACAGAGGTCTAAGTGGTGGCTCCAACAGTTCTAACCCTACTAATGATCCATTTGGGTATCAATATGATACAAGTTGTTTACTTTTTTAAAAAACCTTGAAAAACCATACACAAGTGTCAAAAGAATATTAACAACATTGCAAAATCAAGCACTCAAAAGAAAGGAAATGCCAGAACTCAGGTTACTTCTTATTTCTGCCCCTTGTCAGTATGTATAAAGTCATTACCGTATATACTTGTGGATAACCCAATCTATGTATGCTGACCCCCAGTTATGAGCCCCAAAAAGAGGCCAAAATGGGTGACTGTTTATAAACTGAGGTCCACCCATAGATTTGGACCCCTAAATCCCCCACCCTGTACTGCTGGCTTCCCCAGATGCCCCAGCCCCCTTCTTATCCACTGCCACTGCATTCAGACTCCTAGACTCCCACCCAAACCCCTTCGCACTGCTGCCATTTTTCTCAGGCTCCCAGACCCCCTCCCAAACTGTGCACACTGCTGCAGTTTTCCCTGGCCTCCCAGACCCCCTCCCAAACCGCTGCCACTTCCCTGGGCTCCTGGAATCCCCCCCCCCAAACCCCTGAATGCTGCCACCACTATCCCTGGGCTCCCAGACCCCCTCTCTAATGCCCCTACCCTGGTGCTGAGTCCCCTGGGCTGACCCCACACAAACAGCCAGGGCCCCCTTTCCTGGATCCAGTGGCCATGGCACTTGCCGGGGCTCCCTACTTGAACATGCTCAGAGCATGCTCAGGGAGAAAGATTTTAAAACTCCCAGCCTGGGCTGGGGTTGCTCCCTGCTGTTCCATGAGATTTCATGCATTTCTGGTGCACTCTGGTTCCTGACTTGTGTATAAGCTGAGTGCCCTTTTCAGAAGAAAAAAATCCTGGATTATATGTGTGAGTATAAATGGTAATTACATGACTGCATGCTACTATTTCCCTAGAATTACTGCATCATGCAGTGCAAAGAATGGACCCAATCTGAGGATGAATCAGTTATGCAGAGAAGGAGGTTGTCTATAGAACCCTTGCCTCATTTTTTGGGGCACATTGGAAGGTGTGCAATAAATGAGGCATGGGAATGACTGCAGGAAGACAAGGGATGATTTCCACTCCTCATTACAATAGCTGGATGTTACCCTGGAGAACTGGATATTATCACTGCCTCTGCCACAGAGTTTCTGTGGATGTTGAGCAAGGAACTTAAACCAAACATTTCAAAAGGTAGCTAACTGTATATGCCTAATTTTCTTGCTGTTCAAACTGGAAGCTGATCTGAAGAAGTGCTGAGCCCCCAAAGCTGCAACCGAAATCAATGGGAGCCATGCTTGGAATGCATACAGGGCTGTGTAATGTGAAATAGTCTGAAAAATCAGGTCTTAGGCATCTGGACTTGGGAACCTAAAAATCAATGGATACTTCTGATCTAAGTTTTCCTGTGTCCTAGCTCCCCATCTGTAAAATATAGATAATACTACCTCACTCCTCATAGAGGTGCTGTGAAGATAAATGTTTGTGAAGAAGTTAGATATTATGGTGATAAGCACCATAGAGAAGTCCTTGAGGAAATTAATAATTCTGTCTGCAAAACAGAATTTAAATAGTGCAGTAAATAAGCCCTGGGGCCACATACTAACTAATGAGAAAGCAAAATATTGAACAGCAGCCATTAAGTGAGCACAATTCATTCCATGTACTGAGTGAGACATGGAATACACAGTGGTCCAAACACACAAGGGAGGCTGACTTAAGATCACACAAGAAACCTTAATACTGGTATTTTCTAACTTTTGAGTCTTTGACTTTTCAGCCTGAATTATCTTTAAAAGTAACAGATTCAAGCTCATAAAACCTTAGTGCCGGAAGAGACCATCATGATCTAATCTGACTTCCTCTACATTGTAGGCCACAGAACCTCACACCCATGCCTTCAACAGGTCCAGAACTCCTGGCTGAGTTATTGCAGTCCTCAAAGTTTTAATTTTAATTTAAAGAATCTGTCATTTACTCTCATTCAAATGAGCAAGTGCCCCCAAGCCACAGAACAAATGGTGGCACTTGCCAGCTAGTTCAATGTGTACTTTTCACATTATATCACACAAGCCCAGATAACTAGAAGGCATGGTGTCCATAGATGAGCGGTATGATATCTGTTACCACTATACTGTCCTTAATATTTTAAGCACACAGAATATGCATGTTTCCCTTTTTTAGGTTCTTGCTCTATAAATCATACTGTTACACTATGGCTATGATTTAATGTTGATTTAGTTTGATTTAATGTTTCTAATGACTGTGAAGCAACCTAGTAGGCAGTGTTTTTTCATACAACTCCATACGATGATCAGGCATAAAAATGGTAGTGAAAGAAAACTCACTCACATTTGGCATCTCTGAAGAAAAATTCTCTTGAAGCTTGGCAAAGAACATGTAGACTATTAGTGGTTTCTCTTCCAAATTTGGCTGGGGAGAGTGTAAAATTTTTTATTTAAAGTGTTCCATTTTTACTCATTATATTAATAATCCAAATGCAATGCTAGCTGTGTCCCTTAAGGGAAAAATTTGAACAATCAAATCTTCTTAGGGTGTGTCAGCACTGCTACAAGAGATATTTTAGATAAATCACGCTGATACCTTTTTCTATTTCTTTTGATTTGATTTTTCTTACAATTTGCCCAGAAGACATTTTTAACTTTTTTTTTAAATTAAATTTTAATGTATTCCCTCTTTGGCATGACATAAAATTGTGAAACTCCTACAGCTTTCTACTTTTTTACTGTATTATATAAGAACCCTGTAATTTTATATGCAAGAAAAGACAGAGCACCTGAGAATAAATGCCTATTCAAATTTATAGAACAGCATTCAGAGATGCATTATGTTTTCCTAGAGGAACTAAAGGTCAGAATGTATGAGAGGACAAAAATATTTTTCAAATAATCCCTACTGAAATGTTTTTCTAACTACCCTCCCTACTGCAAAATTTTCTTAAAACTGCTATCAGCTTTCATACAGGGCATATCAAGGTACAGAAATTTCAAACACAATAATTTGATAGATTCAAATATTTGAAAATACAAAATGAGTTTCTAGTCAATAAAAAAGTGATTTTAAACAAATGCATTTGTCTCCTAATTATTTGGGTTCTTTTCATCTGTGTTGTGGGATATAGTGTAAACTGCCTAGCATTTAGGCTACTTAAGCAGTGTGTGCAGCAAGTTCTAAGATGTGATTTTTTTTTACATGAAAAAAGAAAAAAGTTCTATATAGCAACATTCTGAAGTTTCCTGGAGGAGCACTGACATTTATACTACGCATAAAATGAAAAAGAAGGTCATTTCTAGGTAAGAAGCGGCTTATAACATAAGTCTATTTGTCAAGATTTTTCCACTTGCCTTTATTAAGACTTGAATTCAGGAAACATTTGGCCCATTTGGCCATCATTGGTTTAAAGGTATCATTCTGGTGGGTTACATAAGTACCTGAACAATCTAAGTATATAATAGAGACGCCAGATGCCAAAGTGGTCTGCAGAATGAAAAGTCGATGAGCTACTATCCTAAGATGCTCATGTTCCTTCCCAGCACAAAACTCTTGGAAGATCTGAAGGAAGGAAGAGAGTTAGCCAGAATCCCAAACTCATGTCGACAAGCGTTTTGAATTGAAGAAACATTGTTTTATTTGGCCTGGTTTAGTCTACCAGACCAAAACAGTTTAAGAAATCAAAGGCTGGGCTCCATGTTGAAATGCTTTATGAACACTGAACCCTAGCCTCTTGACTCAAATGCAGGCTATAGCCTTCTAAAGGCAGAAAGTGTGCCCAATTGTGGCCTACAAAAGTGGTACACTCCAGAAAGCAGACGCCGTTTGCGGGGGGGCTGCATAAGGGCACTGGGGAAATTCACTGATTTAGTGCTTTCCCATGACACTCTACAAACTACACAACTGAGGCTTTTATGGTGCCCTGTTTTGTATTGAAGCTGCCATCTGAGAAGAACAGCTTTTTCCAACCCAAGAAGAACTGGCCCTCTGATACAGCTACTGCTGTGGATGTAGTCATTGCAGAGTGCACTATAAGGTGCCAACCAAGTGATGTTCATTCATTCTAATTAATCCCAACCGAACTCCTGAAAGATAGGCGGAGATAAGATCCAGTTTACAGATGAAAAAACCAAGCCTGTCTTAAGGCCATGGGATCATTGTCAGAGCCAGGATTAGAACCCAAGTCTTCTTGTTTCCCCTTTAGCTTTCAGGATACTAGATCACACCACCTTCTGATGTACCTGATTTTAAAATATAATGTAATTTTGTGAAGAGACATATTAGTTTGATCTGTGGCTTATTAGTCTTAATATTCAAATTTCAAGGCTGGTGCATAAAGTGGGGAAGATAACTTTTCTATACTCATAATGACACACAGATGAGGTCCCCAAGAGGACATGCCTGATGATCATGTGATATTTATCCCTCTCCCCATCTCCTAAACTGGATAGATCCTATGTTACATTGAGCAGCACATTCCAAGATACATGTTGCACCTTACCTGAACAGCAGAAGGGGGGGTCTAGCTATACATATGTAGGCCTGGCCCATAAGATTTACTCTGCAGAGGACGCAACTCCAAACCTTATCCCATTTATTGATCTGTCCATCAAGGGTACAATTTCAAAATAGCAAATAAAACTGAAAATATTTTCTGAAAAAGTAAAAAGCATTAAATCAGTATGTGAAAGAGGCTGCCTTTTCAGCATCACTAGCACCACAGAATCTGTCATGACCCACAAAACCTTGGAAGGGAGGGGAAGGAGAAAATGTAGATAGTTCATCATCCTAGGAAACATCCATGATAGCCCCCCCACTCTTCCCAACCCCTCCAAAAATATTCACAATTGCTGAAGGCATTTTAAAGCTTTTCCTTCTTCACTGAATTACAGTTGCAATTATCTAAGATAACTTTTCACATCCGCTGTATGAAATAGGTACCATCCGCTAGAGTTGTTTACATGTTCTCAAGGCAAACCCCAATTCACACTATAATTATTAAGGTTGTATGGAAAATACTAAACAGCCACAGAGATAAAAGCTACAAAAAAGAAGCCTGAAGCAAAATGTATTATTAATTACCAATATACATATTGGGTTATGTCAGCTATTGATTTCAAATTTTGTCATCATTTAAACTATGCCTGATAAATCTTTAGAAGACTGGCCTATATTCCTGTTAAAGAGCCAAATAAAGTTAGCACCATTTCCACTGTTACAATATTTTTCTATGGTCAGGTGGAAAATTGGAGCCCAACCAGCTGCCAGCTAAGTCATTTTGCAATTACTTCCAGGAGAATAGGTGCCAGCACTCATATGCTGACTATCAGACATGAATGGTGAAACTGAATGTGACCTATACCTTGGGGGCATGATTTTTAAAAGTGCTAAGCATTCACCTAACTCCACTCCCTCAGACATGAATTTAAAATGGAGAGCTTATGAAAATCCCTCTTTGGAAGCATTTGTTAATAATAAAGCCTTCAAAACTTTAAAAAATATGTACTATACTATATATGTTTATTTACACATAGCCTATGTTCACATGTAAACTGTTATTTCAAAATGGTTATTTCAAAATAAGGCCATTCGGACATGTTGTTTCAAAATAATGGTGTAGTTTTGAAACAATGTGCCCGAACAACGGCTATTTCAATTTCAAGCAAGGTTTTACTGTTTTGAAATAACGGAACGTCATGTGGACATAAGAAATTTTATTTTGAAACAATGGCTGTTTTGAAACAAAACTCTGGTCTTAACACAGCCATACAGACAGTGAAATCAACACTAATTTTAAAGGGAACATCGATGACTACTATAGTTAAGATTAGATACACCAGTTTCCCAAACTACAGACCACTTGCTGGTAGTCACTGGATTACTGTTTGATTACCATGGTGCTGGCACCTCCACTTTGCTTCCAGAAAAAACTGTAAAAGCAGCTGGAAGAAAGGAAGTGCCGATTTATATTAGGCTCTACTGTCACACCAGAGAAGAAATGAAACTGGATCCATTGTCAGGCACAAGAAATGGATATGAAGGGAAGTTTGATTCATGTTAAGTAAATGTATAATATGTGAAACACATACAACAAATATTATGGGCCCTAGCTCATATCTGTATGTATCCTCATTTACTTTAAACTGCAGCAGGAGTTTTCTAGATATGGTATAAATAGACTGGGCTCAATTTACAAGTAAAATTGAAAAAGTTATGAAAGCAAAAAGTAAAATGGTGAAAGCAGGAAAAATGAAGAAATAATTGCAAAAAGTGATCTCATTTAATATTTGAAAAATACTTGCAAGTCTCCCATAAAATACATTCTTTTTCTTAGAGCACAGAGTAACCAAGGCTGTCTACACTTTTACTGTTGAATTTGAATTGAAAGCCCTCAATTTGAATTCAAATAAGTGCTTGGACATGACAGCTTTCCTCAATTCGAACTGAGGAAAGCTGAATCTGAATCCATCAAACCTGGTTTCCCAGTGAAGTCACAGTCAATTCGAAGTGACCAATTCAAATTGACATAGTGTGGCCATGTCAATTCAAATTACTCACTTCGAATTGACCATTTTGCCACACTTGCCGTGGTGCTCCCCCCCCCCCCCCGCCATTCGAATTGGCAAGCCTTGTTCATGGGCATGCCAATTTGAGCTGGATTTCCTAGTGTGGCCATGTTAATTCAAATTGACTGAATTTGAATTGAATTCAAATTGCTATTTCAATTTGAATTACGCAATTCAAATTGACCAAGTGTAGGCATAGCCCCAGGTATTAAACTATGGATCAATCTTTATGATTAAGCCAGAAGGGATTGAACAGAGACCTCAGACAAGTTGGGGCCTTAGGATGCTAAGCACTGTTCAACATTATGTATTTAAAAAAACAAAACAAAGGTCCCATCTCGATTTCCCATACAGTTGGACACTGTACATGCAGATGCCAAATGCTGTGGGTTTTGCAGCTGCACATTCGTTTGAGATCTGGCAATTTTCACAATTCACTGTATCAAAGCACAAGAATTCCATCTTCTTCACTAGCCTACTAAGAGATTCTAAACATGCCATTTAGATTCATTCAATTTTGTCTCCCCCCAACCATGATACAATGTACAGTTCCACTGTTCAGGACATTCCCTGTACTTCTAAAGGGGGAAACATTCAAATATATAAATTTATTTGAATTCCTATACAACCAACCAATGTAATAAAATGATCAATTACAGTAATACTGCTGGTCCATAAGTAAAACTAGATAAAACAATGCAGCTGATCAGTATTTAACAGGGAGTTCTTAGGGGGATATATAATAGTGCACTACAAGGGTTTTAATTAAATGGAAATTGTTCAGTTGGAACATAAAAGGGCAACAGCAATGTGTGACATCAGCAGTCAGAGAAAATTCCAGGCCTAGGGCCAGCAGAATCTCAGTAAATGAGGCATGGGAAGGGCATGGTGAGCAGAGAGAAAGTCTGGCCAAGCCTAGATGCTGTCCACACTTCATACCAATAATGTTTGTTAAAGTAGCAAGTGGTGTTGTATGAATATTATGAAGTTTTATATTTCCTCACTCATGGATAGGCATTAGATTTCAGCAGTGAAGTAGGGGCATCAGTGCCTTACTACTTTGATTTCTCCAGTAGTAGCATTCCTATTAAAATTCTGTATTAGTGTTACTTTTGAAGATGCCTTTGTAAACAGCTGCCTTTCTAATTTTGGCAAACTGTAAAGCAATTTACATGGTCCTGCATTTCAAAGGAGTAAATTACATGTCAAATAAAAGACTAAGTGCTGGGTTGACTGTAGCATTATTCTGGTGTACTGAATTATAACCTCATGTACTGTAGCAAACATGGCACAGGAAAACAGGGACAACTGATATCTTTCCAAAATCAGAAGCTTTCTTTTTAATACAGAAAATATGAGTGTACTCTTGCTGACCTATAGGAATGCTTTAGATCTCGACTTCTTTACAGCCTGCACCTTTGCTTTCTTGTCTTATCTTCTCCTTCCTCCTGCTAGTATCCACCAGGATTCAGAATCTGACTCTTTCCACATGATCTCACAGTAGAGTTTGCATTGCAGCTCCAGTTATCTTTACACTGATGATTCTAATATCTTTCTCCTTAACCCTGACCTTTCTGTAAGGATTCACTAGGTGTGTCTCTAGTAACTCAACATGGCTGTCCCATGACAAAAACTAAGGTCCCATCTCCCTTCCAAACTTTCCCTTAAAAGTTCTAACATCCTCCCTGTTGTCTATCTTTTCAAACATAATCTATTTTCTACTTCCCTCTTTCTCTCAGCTCCTTAGGATTTCCACTTCTTCTCACCTCTTTTGGATTGTCCTCTTTGCTCTGCCAAAATCTTGTGCCTATCCATTCCTTTAGCTCCTTCTTTCACCATCCTCTACATGATGTCTTCCACATTATCCCCTTATATCTTTAACAATATCACTAACCCGGTGCAACAAACATTCAGCATCTCCTTTTTCATAATCCTCCCCAAAACACACTTCTATGAAGCTTATTACACCACATCATACCTACTCTACCATCTTCAAAAGAGATTAATTTTTAAAGACACAACAGTATATGGTAAGTCTATCTCTCAGTCATCCAGAAGTTTGCAGGTCTGATCTGTCTTCTAAGGTTGGAACCTTTTTTAAAGATGGGACTATATGTTTCTATTATCTTCGCTCTTGAAGGGGCATGAGTCAGCAGACTCCATTTTGGGTCCTGAGACACCATTTCAGGGACCCAGGGTAGTCACATCTCACCTGTCCTCACCATCTCCAGGTCAGTCACATGGGCCCAGAAGCACCATATTAGGAAATGACCCTTCCCTGACCCAGGTGAGGTGACCAGCCATATAAGGTATATAGCCCCCGACCCTGAATTATGATTGGCTCTGTGTCTGCCTTACCCCTTTTCTGTAAACTGTACTATAAAACCCACTGTACTGTACCCCTCTGGGAGCTAGCTCCACGAGATCTCTGTAAGGTAATAAAGCATATATGCATTTGTGACCTCCTCTGTCTTTGTGTGTCTTGGGACCACTTGGACCGACTCGGGGACTACCAGAGCTTTGTGCTCTAACACTCTGTCCCTCAGCTGGAACCCCATATCCTATTTTCCCCTGTCTTCAGTGGAATAGGAAGTAACGTACTGATCTGAGGAACTCTCCTTTGTCTACCTAATATTTAGAACAGCGGTTAGAGAGCTGATTGATGGCAGTGAACAAACACATCTTCCATATATGTAGTTATGTTCATACTTTCCTAGATATTGTTCTTCTGCTCTCTTTCAGACATCCTATGAATTTTGGTTTGCAACTGATAATTATTAACATTAATATAGTCTCAGTCAGCCAGCAAACAAGTCTGATAGCTTTTATTTTCTCAGTCTAATAACCTCAGGATAAGAGAGTGCTTGTTCAATACCCAGTACATATGTCCTTAAGGATTACTGGCAAATAAGGAGGACAAGGAACTGGGGCTTACAGGAACCATTTCTATAGAGCAAGTAGAAGTGAGAATCCAGGAGGATGAGTGAAGATGTTGAGACAATTAGGAGAGGGAATCAAGAAAGGTGTGTACTTATTTATTTAAATTTGTAATATCTACAGGCACCCATGCTTGCCTTTTCTTAGTAATTTAAGAATATCAGAAGTAATAAAATCTGCTACTTGTTTGTGGATTGGCTTTACACCTTATCCCTTCATTCCTCACTATTTAGTTTAGTGATTATCTTCATTTTCTGTCCCTGTCTGACTTACATTTCAAATTCTTCAAGATTGGGACTATACTTTATTAAAATCTGTGCAATACCAAACTGTAAGTGGGTACAGCACCAGCCCCACTGGGAGGGTACCTCCTAGTGGTGTTTTCATTGAACTTAGCTCAAGTGGTTCCCCTCCAAGTGGTCTGTGCTTCGCTTCTTCACACACCAACTCTGCTCTGAGACCAGTCCCGAGATCTTAGCCCTCAGGCTAAGTCCACTAGTCTACCCCTTCCAGGGTACTGGCTACTAAAACAGTCTATGGCCTGGCTGCATCTTGGCCACTAAAACAGTCAATGGCCACAGCTCACTTCTGTCCCAGCCACTAAAACAGTCTATGGCCAGTGAGCCTGTGCCCACCCTGGCACCTATGCTGCTCCTGGCATGCTGGGGAAGCAGGGAGGGTCCTGGGTCCACCCTCTTCTCCAGGCCCCAGCCCAGGGACCCTAAGCATCTCCACTGAGGCCTCCACCTCCCTCCAGTCTCTCCTCACAGGCCACATCAACTCCCTGGGCCACTTCTCCGCAGCCCCAGCCACATGCAGTCTCACCACTGGAGTCCAGCTGCTGTCTGCCCCCTGCTACCAGCCTGCTGCTCCAGCCACCACTGCAGTCTGTTTCCTTGGGATCCCCTGCACCAGTCAGCTCCCAAGGCATGCTCCCATTCAGAGCTCTCCAGGTTGCTGGCTGCCCCAGCTGGCTTGCCAGGAGGAGAACCTTCCCCCTGCAGCTCCCACAGCAGATTCATCTTGGCTAGTTCTGCTACTCCCACTCTTATACAGGCACCCTCCCTTTGATTGGCTGCTGCAGCCCTCTCCCCTGATTGGCTGCTTGCCATCCACACCTTTTTAACTCCTGGTGTGCCATAGCAGAGCCACTGCACTGTTACACAAACAAAAATACAGACTTAGTAGTAACAGTAATAACGGTTTGTGCCATTAAAGTATAATTAATCAACTAAAACATTAAACAATTGTTACATGATGCATGTTTCAATGCAAGCCACTTTTAATGTAAATGCATGTTAAATTTCATATGTTTTGATTTTACTTGCTATGTTTTGGTTTTACCCTATTCTACAGAAGTCATTTATCCTCCCACATCAGCTTTTTTCCTTCAAGCTTACTATGCGTTATTACCATTCACTTATGTTGGAGATAATTTCATCCTTTATTTTTAAAACTGTTTATTAAAACTAAGTTGCTGCTTTATTAGAGGGAAGACTTTGGTAAGTATGTGAGAACCCATAAAACAAACTATGACACCTAACCAAAATATTGTAGATCTTGTCAGTTACAAAACATGATTACAAGCCCCAAGGAAAAAAAAAATCTTTACCTGACAAGACAACCTCAATTAGATCTCCTTCTTGGATATCATTTGCTGACTTCACCAGCTGGAGAATGTTTTCAGAGGTAGGGTCATGGCGAAAAAGTAGAATTTTATCATACATTCCATAGAAACCACATTCAGGAAACTGCAAATACACAACCAGGAACATTTATTATAATGATATGAATACAGACGTATAAAATATAATTAACAAAACTAACACTTATTTTTCATAATGGCCTTTTCCTCAGATTTCTATATGATAAGGCTCAACATTTACATAGATGTGTTTTTTTAACTGATGGATTGCTTCTTATTTCACAGCTACCCAAGCATAAGGCTTATTACCCGCATCAGTACAATGAGGTGTGTGTTATAAATACTTCAGTATTCAGTAGCTAGATTATCTTCAGGCTATGGAGCGGGCTTCATCCTCCACCCCTCTCCCAGGTTCTTTTATGCTTCCTGTCCTTGCCACAGCTGCTATAGAACTTCCTTACAGTTTTCCAACTTTCTCATTATGCTCCTGCTAATACCACTATTTGGATCAAACAAAAAAAGGATGCCATTGGCATTCAACTCAAGTCACCTCCATGATATTTCTCATCTCAATATGAATGGGATATTCCAAAGCTAGAGCCCTTTAAATTTAAGTGCCATGAGTTGCAGCACAATAGCACCATATTTTTGTCATTTAACAGATTGTTTCCTTCAGAAGGCTCAGATTCATATCACCCAGTCCTCAGCTGTCTCACAGCAAAGCCACGGGGAGGAAGACAGGTTGGGTGAATTCCACATAGTTCACCATGCGCAACTTTCTTGGAACCATGCTTAGTTGGAGAAGCGTGAAGGTGATGCTCCACTTTGTCAATCCCACTACTTCTACTCCATTTTAGACATTAGATTTGATACTCTACCTGCCCCTCTTTCAATTCAGGATGGGGATTCATTGAAATCCCATTGGAAGAGGCTACCTGAGAGGGATGCTGTATCAGCACATGTCCAGGTTAGCATCATCCACTTACTCAATAATAAGAGCTCAATTTTTCTGCCATCAGTGGATGACTACTATCTTCCTGAAGATTATGAGATACATACAGTTTACACAGCTTTACTCTATCTAGAGCTTCTGCCACTGAAGGTCTGAAAAGATTATGGCCTTTTACATTCTTCTTATTGTAACCTCCTGTCACTGCAACCCATAGAACAGTGATAAAGTGAGTAATTGCAAGACACATCTGTATCTAAGTTTACTTTTTTAACATATATTTTCGCTTTGATCTGTGCATATCTGTGTCTACATCCTAGACCAAAGCCTGCCCGAGAAAGCATAATCTTCTGAATGCCAATGTCAGCTCTCTGGGTTACGTTTAACATTCAGCTATGCCAGTGTAAATTTGGAGTCACTACACTGAAGTTTTTGGAATGATGCAGGATTCACACAACTAAAAATTAGAGCTGAACTGGCCTCATTCTTCTACATATCCTTTCTTGATTTGCTCTGTTTTTAATGGCCTGAATAAAATAATAAAAATTTTGAGGATCACAGTTAGATCAATAAAAAAGAATTCCCTTTAATTGTATTTTCCAGCAGGGAGGATCACAGGTTCTGTGTCAACCTAGATAACAACATTTCTGATTTTTTTTTTTCCAGACTCCCAGACCTAGTTGCTTGGAATATCTTGTCTAAAAACTACTAAACATAATGAGATCACCAACATGCTAGTTAATTAAGACAGGAACTTCTTAAAGCTCAGTTAATTTCATATTCCGTTCCACAGACGAGGCAAACTATTTAGAAATACAGTACAACTACCAGGCATAATAGCATGTTCTTCAGGACAAGACCATCTTTTTGTTCTATATACAGCACCTAACACCATGAGGTTCTGCTCTTTGACTAAACTCTCAGGTGTTATAATGATACACTTATTAATAATAATTATTAATAATGATGCTCTGATTTTCCTACAGTAAATTGAACAGCAGCCTAATAAGTCTATGTTTAAATAAAAATATGCATCAGATGAGAATAGCTACTCATTACACAGACAATATGCAACTACTTGTAAACTTAAATATTATATTCAACTGTCTTTCAGACACTTTTTTATTCATCAACAAGAATTCTTACTGCATTTGCTGGGCCGTTTAGAAAAGACTTCAGTGTGATGTAGTGCGGGGCACAGAGGTCACCATGACAGCAGAGTTTCAGGCAGTGTTTAGTTGTCATGGCAGCAGAACCCAAGGCTTTTTTCAGACTAAATACTTATTTATGGGACAGAACAAATGTATGCATATCAGCTTTTGATTTAACAGGAAAAAACAGGTTGACAATCTTTCAACTATCACACTTTTAGAATAGAACCCCTACATATGTGATTTTCAAAAATCGTTCAAAATAACATTTTAAAGACAAAATGATCTACTGCACAACTTCACTTGTATTAACTGAAAGAAAATACTGAAAAAAAACAAAAACAAGGGAAACAACATTTCCTAATTTGGCAATAATCATCTGTTTTTATGTAAAGGTTTTCAAGTTTTGAAATCTGAAAACCCTCATTAAGCTAAACAGGCTTTCAGAAAAACTCAAAGCCTGTAAACTCATTTTGAGCTTATTACAAGATCAGTAACGTTTCTTCAGAGTCATTGTTGTTGTCGGCACACATATGAGATAAGTGATTTCAAATCTCTCCCAGTTTTAAAGAGCCAAATTTGCAATTTTGAAAACAGCCACCAATGTCTGAATTTAATATCAAAGGCTCAATTCAACTCTACATCAGTAAATTAACTCCAACTATGATGGATTTTTGACGATATTGTTAGAATTCACAATAAATAAATAAATATCCAGGCACTGAGATTTCTAGTAGATTAAGTGGACTATTAACTTTTAATAAGAATTTAAAGTTTAGCATTACTCACATGTGCTATTAGAAACATTGAAAGCTTGTACCAAATATAAGATGCTCATACCAAAAGTACTGAGAATCAACGGAGAAGGCATTATCCGCTAAGATTATTATGTACTTTGGCTGAATTATAACTAAAAGTTTTCCTTTTTATATACTTAATTTGAGTAGATCTACAATTGGCATTCTCTTGATTTATGGCACTTATCAAACTATAACTGACATGATACATAACAGTGGCAAACAGTCCTATGCTTTTGTTCAGCAATGACTTATCAGAACTTGGCAATTGGGCTGTGGGGAGATAGGAGAGGGGCAGATTCAAATCCCCTGCCCTGGCCCATTAAGCCTATACACTCCCTGCTTCTAGACCTGTAACCACTTTCATGCTCCTTTCCACCTTCACAGACCTCAGCTTCTGTTCTTGCTACAGTGAATGCTTCAATGTAAAGAAATGCTAGGTAAACATGAAAGGTGCAAGTCACTTCACTCAGCCCGGAAGAATTCTGTGCCATTGCATAATTTGCACAGAATTAATGTTCTGCACAGAACCAGGCCCAGAATAATGACTCGTTGAGCCCAGAGATATAAGATTTTATAGGGCCAGCCTGGAGGTAGGACAGTGGCGTCTGTAGCACTGGGGAACCATATTTATATGATGGCAAGGGGGAAGCGGGGCATGGGCCCACAGGTTTTCCTTGACTCCGTATGGTGCTGTAGCTGCTGACAAAAGGATACAGGGCAGAGTACAATGTGGGCCTACAAACACTCCCTCCTGTACACAGTGTGCTGCCAGTAGTGGAGGGGGGCACCATTATAACTCAGCACAGACAGACAGCTTAATGCAGCTGTCATAAAAGCAAAGCAAACGTAAGGATGTATAGAAAATGGGATGGAAAATAATACAAATGCCACTATATAAATAATCTAGAATACTGTGTTCAGCAGTGATCAACCTCTCTGAGTTAAAAAATAGGAGATGTAAGAGTGACTAGATGTGCATCACAAAGATTAGAGGCATGAAAATACTGGCATTTGAAGAGACATGTAATAGATTGAGATTGTTTCATTTATAGAGGAGATGAATAAAAAGCCACATGATTCTGGTCTACAATATAATGAAGGAAGGAAGTCAGATCCTCTTTTGATACCCTATCATATAAGAACTAGGGGCACATGAATGCAATGGAAAGGTAGCACTGATAAATGGAAAAAAACTTTTGTGGAAAAAAAATCTCAGTGCTTATTCAACTTATGGAACTCATCTCCACAAAATATTACTGAGGACATAATGTTAGTTTGAATCAAAAACCATTAGATGTGAATATGGGAAAAAGAACAGTTGACATTCCAGTAGGTACAATAAACTGACATAGTGACACAAGCCCTGATACTTTAAGAACAGATAAACTACTGACAATCTATAGTTGGGACAAAGCTCCCATTATTAGCAGTTTATTCCATAGTTAACCCATGCAGGAAATTCTGAACATTCAGTTTTTCACCCTAGTTCTAAATCTAGTATAATAATACTATCATAACTGGCATCCCAACATATAAAGAGTATATAGAAACCACACAACTGTTTCCATAAAGCAGAAGTGTTTCATTAATCTATCCTTCCCTGTGTCTTGCTATTATGGTGGTTTTTGGCCTCGATATTAGCTTAAGGAAAGAACTTCCCCCTTTTACATAGACTAACAGAAGATTAGGGTTGGAAGGGACCCCAGGAGGTCATTTAGTCTAACCCCCTGCTCAAAGTAGGACCAAACCCAACCAGGGGAATGCTATAGGTGGGCCTGGATAGGCAAGTGCCTTCCTGGTTGGTTGGCCAAACTTCGCCACCACAACTGCAACTGTGGATGGGCCAGCAGCAGGTGGCTGCTAGCAGAGATGGTTTTTGGGATATACAAAGCAGGCACCCACCTAGGGGCCCAGAGCACAAGAGGCCCCTTCACCTACCCCAAAATCAGTGTCTACCTCCCACCCTGCAGAACACATAGCAGGGGATTGGAGCCAGGGCCAGCAGGGGGGATGGGCTACGTGGGGAGGCAAGGCCCAGGACCGATTGGGCTACAAGAGCCCTGTTCCGGGGGGGGGGGTGCAGAGCGGGCTGCTTCAGAGGCAGGGCTCCTGCCCTACCCCTGGGCCAGCTGCTCCATCACCATGTGCAGGATGGGTCAGCCCAGAGGCCGAGATGTGTGCTCCTGCCCTGCCCCCTGCCTTTGGCAGTGGGGGTTTGTGGCCCCAGCAGTGCACTGGGGCCATTTTTGGGGCCCTTGGCACGGTGCTGGGCCCATAAAGGGGAGCCAGCCACAGGAAGAAAGGGCTGTGGGGGTGGGTTGGGGGCCCTGGTGGGACGTTGGGGCTGCAGGGAGAACCAGGATGCCAGGGCCACAGGGGGGTTTTCGGGCCCCTGGTAGGTGGTAGAGGCTGGCCCTAAGGAACCAGTGCAATGAGGGGGATGAGGTGTCATGGCTGCAGGGGGGCGTGGAGGGTGGACTGAGAGTCAAATGTGGGGAGCTAGGGCCATGGGGGGAGGTGAGCGGGCGGGTTGGGGCCAGTTGGGGAGAGCTGAGGCTGCAGAGAGGAGAGCCGGGATGTTTGGGTAGGGGTGGTGGCGTGGAGCTGGGGCCATGGAGGCAGGTCGTGCAGGCTTATTGGGGGCCCCACGGTCATCCCTGCACATGAGGTGAGCAGATGGGTGGGGATGGGCTGGTCTCCACCCACACAGCTCCGGCCCTGGGCAGCTGCTGCAACTTTTACACACCAGAAACTGGGTTGCCTCTCCCCTGCCCCCTTCCTTCAGAGATGCTAGTTGCTAGCTGTGACTGGCTGCTCCTCAGATCCGGTCTGGTGTGCCGCTGTGAAACCTCTCCCCCCACCCCTATTCCCACTCTTGAACGATGATTCACTCCACTTTTCCAGGTGACTACTCACTCCTGAGTCAGTCCACTACAGCCTCTCACATGTAATAAGTCCCAAGCAGTGGATGTGTGTCCTCAAGGGATGGTCCCGAAGCAAGTACACCCAGCTCCAGTTACCACACTGTGAGTCATTGGCTATGTTCACACAAAGGGGGTTATTTCGATACAAGTTGTATTGAAATAACGCCTTATTTCAAAATAAGTTAATTCGAATTAACAGTTTGTTAATTCAAATTAAGGAAAAAAGCAGGAATCGAAATAGCGTGTTCAGACAACAGTTATTTCGAAACACGTCACTGTTGTTTCGAAACAACATGTTCAGTCAGCATTGTTTTGAAACAATCATTTTGAAACGGCATTGTTTCGTCCCCACATGGGGTTTAAGTTGTTACGAAACAACAGTGCGTCGTGTGAACATGGCCTTTATTATTTCAAAACAACTTTTCTGGTTTCGAAATAAGACTGCTGTGTGAACACACCCATTGTGTACAGAGCTTGGGACCTACTCCCAAACACCATATACTCAAGTCTATCCATTTAACAATGAAATGGATTGTGGCCAGCCTTCCTCACCCAAACCCTCTAAAGACCACACCACTTTAGATAAAACTACTACTAGTTTGTTGATAAGATTATAATTCTAAGTGAGACTATGGCCAGTCAAGGCAGAAACATAATGTGAGTCAGGAGAGACCACAAGGAAATAAAAGGTAAAACATGCATACTAACCTAATATCTCTACTTAAACTAACCTTGCAGTCCAAGTTTACGCTCAAAGTGTTCAGCTGCCAGATGTTTCTACAGCCAGTCTCTGCCTGAAGGTAGGCAGGGCCCAGATCTTGCTTGAAGTAGTTTCAAGATGGAGATTCCCAGGACAAAAGCCCCAAATCCTTCCAGATGTCTATCTTTGTTTTCACTCTTTCAACCCTCTCCTTCTGGGCAGAGGCGATCCCTTTGTCTTGTCTGAGCCACCTCAATTAGCATATCTTTGTTGCCTCCTACAGGTACTGTTTGCTCACAGCTGTGGCTGTTTACATGTTGCCGTGAGAGAGTTCTCTCTGCCTCCCACCCCCTTGAGCCATGGAAAACATGTTTCACCTCTGTACACACGCATGAGGCTGCAAGAAACTTGATGCCATAGTAGTCATATAGAACAGGTTATAAGCCTCCATAAAAAAACTTTATATGGCATAATTGGGATAAAACATATAATCCCAGCGCATAAGTGAACAGAAAAATCATATAGATCATAACCCACGGTTCACTGGTACGTAATCTGTGACACTAGGCAACTGGAGCATGGTCAGGTAGCTTCCTGTTGCAAGAGCACAAGCAGGAATTGCCAGGCCCACCCTGCAGAGTCAAGAAACAGGCAACTATATCATCCGAGAAGTCTGGCTATAATTGAAAATCAACTTCTAAATATACTTTAGCTACAGTAATGGTCTACAAAATCAGCACAGAGAGAGGGAAGAAAGATTAAGTTCCAGTAGTATTGAAAATAAGCTTCTAAATATATTGTAAATACAGTAACTGTCTCCAAGACTTTCAATGTATGCAACATCTGAATAAGTATCCAAGATTCCTAGAAAATCTATTTTTACACAGGGTTGTTCATAATCTTTATCAGTCAGGGAGAGAATCTGGGAGGGTTTTGTTTTTTTTCCCCTTCTTCTGGATAGCCTCAAATAGATAAAGTGCATTTACATATCAAGGACCAGAAATCACAGCCAGGGTAAGAAACAGCAAGCAGTTTTTTCTTAAGGTCAGATTTTGTCCCTGGATTTCCTGAAGATTACAAATTATTCAAATGACCTCTGAGATTTTTCTTATTCATCACTGCCTTATCTTAGGCCTTGAAATTGTTGTTTTATCTGTTTAACAAGTTTGATCTACATCAAGCTGAGGTAGAAAAGAAGTCAGTTTTCTAGAACAGAAGCCAGGTTAAAATGGACTTGTAAGTAAAAAGCTGAAGAGATTGATCTTGAATTGTATCATACTTCCGTTGCATATTAGTTGGCTCCTACTACTCACTTTTTAGAAACTCCAGCAACTCTATAACAATCTAGTCAGCCTCTGGAAATTTCATCATTCACATTTATGTATTTTGTATTTAATAATGTTCAATATTAGGTCAGCCCCCAATAAAGAAATGATTCCTGATTTTTATACCATCATTCTCATCTTTTAAGGACTATATTGGATTTCCTGTTCTTGGAAAGAGAGGATTTATAGTACTATACATTTTGGCACTAAAAACAAAGGGAATAATCACCAAAAAGGCACACTAGTTTGACCTCAATTTTATGCAAGGCCTTAGAACAAATTTTGAAAGAGAAAGTAATTAAGGAAATATAAGTAAAAGGTAATTGTGATAAAACACAATATAGTTTTAGGAAAGGTCGATCATGCCAGAGCAACTTGATCTCTTTCTTTGAGATGGTAACTGACTTTTTAGACAAAGGAAATGTAGCACATCTAATCTACTTGGATTTCAGAAAAACATTTGACACAGTTCCATGTGAGAAATTATCAGTTAAATTGGAGAAGACGGGGTTTGTGATGGGGTGGTTGCCCTGCACTGGCAGAATAAGTGTTAAAAACGGCCCTGGGAGAGCAGCCAATCAAGCAGGAAGGCTGTTGGACCAATCAGAGCCCAGGACAGGTTAGAAAAGCTGGCAGTAGAGGCATACTAAGGGGTAATCCCCTGCAGGCACTGGAAGGTGAAGGTAATGTTGGCTCAGGGGCTGTGGGATCAGCACTTGGGGCAGCTCTCTGTGGGAAGCAGGGCTCTGAAGGAGACTGGGCCTGAGACCTAGGAGAAGACACCTGTGAAGAATCCTGTGGAGGGAGAAGAGGATTGAGACTGCTAGGGCTAGGGATGAGCCATAAGGGAGCCAGAGGAAGGCTGAGGTTGCTGGAACTTGTGTGGAGCATGAAGGAAGCTGGCAAGAGGCATACATTTTGGAAAGTATGGGGGCTGAAGGAAAGCGATATAGGGGAACTTTTGTGGACTGAGGTGGAGGTGATGCCCGTGGAGAGGTGTACCCGGGCCCCTCCTCTCCTTCCCCTATACTCTGCTGGTGAGCAGTCAAGGGCCAGAGACAGCCACTGTGACCTTGTGAGCTGCTGTGACTTGGCTGTTCCTGTGGAAGAGGTGTGTTACTATGGGGCTCATTTAGAGGGCTGAGTAGCTGAGCAGTGACAGAGCACAGACTGTGGATGGATTAACCACCTGAACTTAACTCACGAAGACCATTGCCAGAAGGTGCCTGTCCAGTGGGGAGTGTGCACCCTATGATAGGGTTTAGTATGAGAACTGGACAGTGGATAAGCAACTAGTTAAAGGGAAAACCACAACCAATTTTCTTTAACATTTTTATTAATGACCTTACCAGAAAAAGTGAGTGTGCTAAAATATGCAGCTAATAAAAATTTGGGACGTATTGTTAACATGGAGGAAAGCCAGAATATCACACAAGAAGATCTGGATGACCTTGAAAACTGGAGAAATAGAAATGGATTGAAATTTAATAGTGCAAAGTGCAAGGTCATGCATGCACTTAGGGACTAACAACAAGAATTTTTTCCTATAAGCTGGGGATTTATGTGACAGAGAAAGACATGGATGTATTGGTTGATTACAGGATGACTATGAGCCACTAATGTGAAACAGCCATGAAAAAGGCCAATGCAATCCTAGGATGTATCAGATGAGGTATTTCCAGTGGAGATAGGGAAGTGTTTGTACCATTACACAAGGAACTGATGTGACATCATTTGGAATGCTGTGTGCATTTCTGGTCTCCTATGTTTAGGTAAGATGAATTCAAATAGGGAAAAGTACAGAAAAGGACTAATAGAATGACTAGAGGAATGCAAAACCTACCTTATGATGGGAGACACAAAGAGCTTGGCTTGTTTAACCTTTAAAAAAGGTTGGGTAGAGAAACAATAGCTTTCTATAAATACGTCAGACCGATTAACACCAGGGAAGGAGAGGAGTTATTTACGTTAAGTGCCAATGTAGACATAAGAACAAATGAATATAAACTGGCCACCCACAATTTTAAGATTGAAATCAGATGCAGGTTTTAACTATCAGAGAAGAGAAGTTCTGGAACAGCCTTCCAAGGGGAGTAGTGTGGCAAAAACATAAGTGGCTTCAAAACTGAGCTTGATAGTTTATGGAGGAGATGGTATGATGATCTTCAACTGCTAGTAATCATCAGTGATGAGACAATATAAGAGGAGGGCTCTTAATTACTATGAAGATTTTTCTTGCATGTATTTGGCTGTTGGATACTGCCAAAATGTTCAGAGTCCAATTGTGAATGATGTACTTGGGGTTGGTAAGGAATTTCCCTTGTGGTGAAAACAGCAAGGATCTTAGGGAGCTTTCATCTTCCTCTGCAGCATAGGACATATGTCCCTTGTATGTTAAAACTCGTGTAAAAAATGGATTCTCTGTAACTTGCAGTCTTTAGATCATGATTTGAGGTCTTCTTTAACTTAGCCAGAGGTTAGGGGTCTATTAAAGGAGTGGGCAAGGTTCTGTGGCATGCAGTTTAGAGGGTCAGAGAAGATAATCATGATGGTCCCTTCTGGCCTTAAAGCCTGAGTCAAAAGCAAGTAATAAGTGGCATAATTTTAAACAACTTCTAGAAACCAAAACCAAAACAGGAATTATTTTAAAATACGTAAGATACTGTCCATTACTGTTTGACTGGGAGGGCACATTCTCCCATGCCCATTTTTGGTTGTTTGATTTCTGAAACCCTTTCCCAAACCCTGGCATAATGTCTTAACATTATATTAATTTGTTGGTTTTTTAAATAGCATGTTAATGTACCCTTTGTCTTCTGAATAAAATCTAGAGCAAAAACAAAACCTGTCATTTTAAGCATCAATTAAAAATGTCAAAATTAGTCATTTTACCTCCAAGATATTATGAGCCAGATTGTGATTCAACATGCGCAACACTGTAAGAAAGAAAGCCTTCCACAACTTGGCAAACTTATGCAGCAAGTTAGCCATGCTACCAGTCTTGGATCCCTTACACTGCTTGAAAGTGTGCTGCATTTGCTACTCCCAGCAGCATGCTGGATAAGTCAATGGATACCATTGAGGTAAAAATCTCCAGCAACAGTCCACACGGCAAACACATATCTAACATGGAATGGCCATCAGCAAGCACTCAGAAAAGAACACCTGTTGTCTACCCTCAAGGAAGTTACCAAATAACACAGCTTTCTGCATTTGAGCAGTAAGCCAAATTCATAGTGTAGAGTACACTTGAGAGAATTCAGATATTACTGGGGAACACTGAAAAAGTACTTAGTGAAATTTAGACTGTTCACTTACTACAAATTTTAGATATGATTTTTCTCATGTCATAGTCTTTCAGAAATATTACTTTTTTCCATTCCTTTGAATTTCTTTGGCAACCTTCAGTCTCAAGAGACCATGGGCATGCACCTGAAATGTAGAAAATTTATTCAATTGATTTTATAGCAGCCATGACCAAAGACTGTGGTCCTGAGATCTTACCAGTTACCCATATCTTTGTCCATTTCTTTGAAGTCTCAGTTGCATACATCCTTGAAATGCAATTTTGATTGCCCTTCACATATTTTCCCAATGGTAATTCACTGTAAAAGATATAGTTTGGGATGTGCCCATAATTAATTCAGCACACATACTAAAACCAGAGGAGGCATCTCCATTTACAAGGGTCTGCATCCTGGGTATACTGGCCCACTTGAGTACCTCAGTGTTGGTGACTCTGTTCATGCAGGAGATTCCATCCCCCTCCAAAATAATCCCACCCCACAAAGACAATGCATATGAAATCTGTTGAGCCTTTCTTTCCTGGTGACAGTATAAGGTCTATATCTTGCTCCCTTATAAAAGAGTAATTACAACGCTTGCATGATACACAAAGATCCTTGTGTGTTCTGGTAGTTTGCTTTTTTGACATAACCTCTTGCTCAGTCTAGATATTGTTGTGGCAGATATTTTGATGTGAATATTGAACTCCTTTTCAAGTGAAAGCCTGATTGCAATAGCAGACCCCAAGTATGAGAACTCATTCACTGTTACAAGTACGTTATTATTGATTTTGCTGGAGAGTGCTTCGTCAGCTCCTTGGCACATTGTGTTAGTCTTTTTAGGCTTACAGCATGTCCTAAGTCTTATCAGATTTTGGAAAAACTGTCCATGAGGTATTGGAGATGGGATTCTCCATAGGTTGTCACTGTTGTGCCATCAGCAAAAAGGAGATGTTGAAGAAGGGCCTCCCAAGTCTTGGTTTTAATACTAAGTCTTACAAGATTGAACAGCTTCCCTCAGTTGAAGAACTGAAAATTTATTTTAGTAACAAGGAGAAAATCCTGAGCAAAGCTGGGGAAAGTACATAGACATGCTTGATTCCTCCACCATTCTGGAAAGCCTTGGAGACTGAGCCATCACACTGGCTTGTGCCATACATGTTTTCATGGAAAGACTGTATCAGCTTAAGAGGTTGTGGGATTATCCAGTCTTTCCTAGAACCACATGTAATTTGCTTCTACTGACACGGTCAAACAGTACTTTTTTGTAAAGGCACTTTTATTCATTCTCTCCACTTCCCTTTTAGTTGTCTCAGCAAGAACATGACATCAACACTAACGTTTTGGATCTGAAATCACACCATAATGAAGCATAAATTCTGTCCGTCAGGATCTGAAGTCTATTCAGAACAGCTTGAGCAAAGGCTTTCCCCATGATTCTAAGAAGGGAAATATCACTGTAGTTATTACAGTAGCTCCTTTCACCCCTGCTTTATAGAGAGTGATGGTGATGGCATCTTTCATTTCTTGTGGTATTCTGTTTTATTTCCAGCAGACAGAACAACTCAAAGGTTTTGCAATAGGATAGGTTTTCTGATCACTGACAGTATGCCATCTTTTTTGGGGGGAAGAGGGGAGCTTCCATTTGGAAGACCATTTATGGCAAGGCTAAGCTCCTCAGCAACTGATTCATTGTTGAGCTGGTTCATAATAGGCAATCTTTCAATGACATTGATGGCTGTGTCCATAACAGTATTTTCACAAGAGTAAAGCTCAGAAACGTGTTCTGCCCACTAATCCATCTGCTTGGTGCAATTACTAATTGCTTCCCCTGTTGTTGATTTCAATGGGTCTGTTATCTTTGAGGTTGGACCCAGGGCCTTCTTGATCCCATCATGCGTGTTTCTGATGTTGCCTATATCAGCTGCTACTTAGATGCTTTCACAGATGCAGCTGATAGTCAATGGTGCAATGTTAAACAGTTTGTTGTATCTTGGTTCTTGCCACTCTTAACACTTGCAAGGTTCTTTCATTTGGGTCGCTCTTATAATTGATTAGGGCTGTATGTTTGGCCTTCATGACTGGTTTTATCTCACTAGTGCATGTGTTAAATCAGTCACCAGTCTTGTTTTCCTTCTTTCCAAAGATTGACAGCTTTGTCACAGACTGTGTTCTTCACTTGCTCCCATTTCAGCTAGGCACCAGAGTCAAGGCCTTGTAATATGTTCTTGTACTACTAAGATTTTCCTTGGTCTTCTATAATACTGATGTTAATACAGGGACATTCTTTTCCTTTAGATCTCTGTATTTTCTTTGGTTTAAATCTGACCTTGTTGTATACCAAACTATGGTCTATGTCACAATCAGAACTTTGATAGCTGTAGGAAATAAGGATGTTGTTAAGGTTGATACACCTTGTGATAAGAATCGGTTGGTGCCAGTGGCCAGATCAAGGATGTTTCCGAGATACTTTGTGTTGCAGCTTTGTTTGAAAGAATGAGTCTATTACACAGAGTTCATAGTAAGAACAAAATTCTAGCAGTCCCTGCTTCCATTCATTTTACCATTTCTGCATTGATCAAGACCTTGAAATTAGTTATATAATTTATTTCTCTTTTCTCCCTTTTTGTAGTTTTCCACTTGGTATACAGCAAGGTCAGCTATTTCACTCCTGTTTCCCTTTCCTAATTATCTCTACGCTTTTGGTTTACTTATAATAAGCAGTTTCACTCTATTTCAATATTAGTGCTCATACATGTGTGTATTGAACAGTAGTATATTGTGTGTTGCATGTAGAATAAAACTCAAATAAAAAAAAAAGAATTTCTGATGCATTTTTGTGAGGTTTGTCTTCTGGGTTATAGGTTTGTGCTCACTCCCAAAAACTGTTCCTTCCCAATAAAACAGCTATTTTGCTGGTAATGGAAACAGAACATTGTGTGAATGCAACACACTGATGCAAAACAAGTATTATTCCCTGGATCATGCCTATTTCTACCAGTAAAGATGTTGATATGCATAAACACAAGCAACCAACTACACATATTGATAGTAATTACAGCACTACAAAACTGCAAACATTTTTGCCTAATAGACCAAAACCAAACACATTATATGAAAATTGCCATATTGGTCCTGAACTCCCAAGAAAAACAAAGGCCCCTCTATATTACACCGGCTGTTTAAAGGGGATTTAAAGTGGGTGTAAAAACCTTATAAACTACCAGAGTGATGTAAATGGGGTTTCGTACAAGTGAAAATTAAAACCATAAGAATATCCACACTGGGTCATACCAATGCTCAGTCTAGATCTGCCTCCTCTCTTTGGAGAGTGGCCAATGCCAGTCAGAGCAAATTAACAGAACATGGCAATTTAACTGAATGATTCTTTTCCTATTATCAAGTCACAGATTAAACAGACTGAAGTTTAGGGACACCCAAAGCAGTCACTGATGAAACTGTCCTACAAGAATTTATTCAATTCTTTTTTGAACACAGTTATATTTTTGGCTTTACTGTTCCTCTTAAAACTACAGTGCCTACCTGCAAAAGTGAAAAAAGAGACTGACAGAGCCAGACAGGTACCCTGAAGTCAACTACTACAGGAGAAGCCCAAGAAAGAAAACAACAGACTGCCTCTAGTCATCACCTATAACCCCCAACTCAGACCTCTACAGCACATCATCAAGCATCTACAGCCTATTCTATAAGATGATTGCTCATGCCCTCAGGCCTTGGGAGACAGACTTCTCCTCGCTTACAGAAAGCCACCTAATCTTAAGTAGATACTTACCAGCAACTATAGATCAAACACCAGAAACATTAAAGCAGACATAAACCCCTGCAACAAACCATGCTGCCAACTTCGTCCACGTATCTGCACAAAAGACACCACCGCACGACCTAATCAAACCAGGTACCAGGAGTGACGTAGGCCCATGGGGGCCCCCCTTGGTCCCTACTCAGGGTCCAGGCCCAATCCTGTGCAGGGCCCCAAGCTGGGCCTAGATCGGGCTCCTGCTGCAGGAGGCCTGGCCCTTGACTGCTCATCAGGGAGGGGGAGGGGGAAGAGAGCCGCTTCCAGAGGTGGCCTGGCTCCAGACCCCCAGCCAGGCCTGGGGCTGGGGAAGACAGCCACTGCCGCAGGCAGCCCAGCAGCAGAGCTGGGGCACTGGTGCCAGGACTCAGGGTTTGAGCCTTGCCCCCATGTCTGGCATCAGCAACAACCCTGCCAGCTACTCTATCAAAAGCTCATTTACCTGCTCATCCACCAATGTGATTTATGCCATTATGTGCCAGAAATGCCCCAACACCTTATACATTGGACAAACAGTACAGTCTCTGTGCAAAAGAATAAATGGACTTGAGTCAACATCAGAAGTTACAACATTCAAAAACTAATAGGGAGCACTTTAATCTCCCTGCTCACTCCACAGATGATTCGTTAACATCTGTACTCAAAAAAATGGATAAGAAATTGAAGTTTCAAACAGAAACTTCAGAACTGGAATTTATATGCAAAGATGCTGTTGCCTCAGGGCTAAATAGGGACTATAGATTTTCTTCTAATTACAACAGATGATTTGATCTCACCTTCCTCTATATCAGGGGTGTCAAACTTATGGTGCAGGCCCTATCCAGCCTGCAGAGCTGCTGCCTGAGCTGTGCCTGGAAGCTCTCTGCAGCAGCAGCTAAAAGCAAACACAGTTTGCCACCAGTGCAGAGGAGGGCCAGGTGCATGCATGCAAGCACCCGCCCACACACACACACACACACACAGACTCACACATATAGAATCATAGGGTTGGAAGGGACCTCATGAGGTCATCTAGTCCGACTCCCTGCTAAAAGCAGGACCTCTCACTAAATCATCCCAGCCAGGGTTTTGTCTAACCGGACCTTAAATATCTCCAAAGACGGAGATTCCACCACTTCACTAGGCAACCCATTCCAATGTTTCACCACTCTCCTAGTGAGAAACTTTTTCCTATTATCCAACCTCGACCTCCTCAAGTGCAACTTGAAACCATTGCTCCATGTTCTGTTCTCTGTTACTACTGAGAATAGCCTAGCTCCCTCCTCTTTGGAGCACCCCTTCAAGTAGTTGAAGGTTGCTATCAAATTCCTTCTCACTCTTCCCTTCATGATCAGAGTCACAGCACAGGAGAACAAAGGAAGTGCTCCACACAATCCCAGGTCAGCTCTGCTGTGGTCTGCCAACCAATTAGAATCTCAGTCACAACAGGCTGAGCTGGGTTCCCAGAGAGCTATCACCCCACACTACCTGTTCACTATCAGTGAGCATGCTAATTTGATTGACAGCACACAAATCACAAATGAGAAAAGAAAAAGTGGGCGAGGCCCACGTGGGGAACGAGCCTATCAAAGGCCAGCCAGGAGCCCAGCCTGCCTGTGACCAAGACTGACTGCCTCCAGGTGGTAGAGGAAGTGGAAACAGAAGGGGGGTCAGGGAGCAGCACATCATGGGAAGTGGGTCAGGGAACTACACAGGAGGCGAAGGGGGTTTGGGCGCCATTGCGGTGAAGGGAAGTCCATAGGGCAGGGAAAAGGGAAGGTGTCAAACAGCCTGTAGAGCTGGGGAGGGAAAAGGGGAGATCCCATGCGCTGCTCTGAATGTGGTAGGGGAAAGCGTTGAGGAACCATTCCAGACACATGGCATGAATCAGGTGTCCTGCCTTCCAGTGTGACCCCTCCACACTGAATGAATTTGACCCCTCTGCTCTATATGCTGTTTCCCAGCATTTGGATCTTAAAGACTGATTTGATTTGCTGTCACAGTCTGACCTGATCCTATGACTTAACACTTCCCAGCATTTATTTTCCTCCCAGTCTGTAAGTTCCCCATTTCAAAGCATATGACAAAGTGGGTTATTCTCCCACAGAAGGTCATGTGATAAATGAATTTGTTAGTCTTTAAACATGCCACAGGACTCCTTATTTGTTTTGCTGAATTAGACTTACACAACTACCCCTTAGGAACTTACCAATCAGGGACAGTTCCTCAGATTTGCCACCTAAAAAAATGGCTCAAGTTTGGGAATGTCCCTCATGCCCCTGTACAGTGAAGACTGATATAAACAATTCCTTTAGCTTCTCTGCAATGGCCTTGTCTTCCCAGAGTGCTCCTTCAGCACCTCAGTTATCCAGAGGCCTTCTGATTATTTGGCAGGCTTCTTGTTTCATATGTACTTTAAAAAAAAAATTGCTGATAGTTTTTTGTCTTTTGCTACTTGCTGTTCAAATTGGTTTGGGCTGCCTAATTATACTTTTACACCTGACAAAGAAGTTTATGGTCTTTTCTATTTTTCTCAGTAGGATTTGATTGGCAATTATTAAAAGACATCTTTTTGTCTCTAATTGCCTGATTTACTATGTTGTTTTGCTATGATGGTGTTTTTTTACTCACTGTTTTACATGTAGTTTGAGCCTCTATTGTGGTGTTTAAGAAATTTCCATTCAGCTTACTGGAATTGCATTCTTATGACTGATCCTTTTCATCTCCCTGTAACTAGCTTTCTCATTTTTGCATAGTACTCCCTTGTGAAGAGGAATGCTACCCTTGTGGTGTCTTTGGCATTTTCTCCCATATGAGGCTGTTAAATTTAGTTTATTATGGGCACTACTACTGAGTGGTTCAGTTATGTTCAACTTTTGAACCAGATCATGTATGCTATTTAGGACTAAATCAAGAATTGCCTCATCTCACCTCTTGTGGCTTCTAGGATTATACTGTAAGAAGCAGTCATTAATAGTTTCTATAAAGTTCATCTCTGCATGCCATACTGATGTGACATGTTCTGAATCAATATGGAGATAGTTGAGAGCTCCCATTATTACTGGATTTTCTTATTTTTGTAGTCTCTCTAATCTCCCTGAGCATTTCACAATTACCATCACCAGCCAGATCAAATAGATGGTAGTATATTCCTGCTGTTATATCCTTATTAATCGAGCACTGAATTTCTACCCAGAGACATTCTTTGGTACTCTTTGATGTATTTAAGATTTTTATTATATTTGACTCTATTATATTGCTTTTTTTTTTACATCTATTGCCACTCCCCCACTAGCACGACTCACCTTGCCATTCCTATCTTTTTTATAGCCTTGTATTACCATGTAACATCAATCATCATTGTTCTACCTAGCTTCTGTGATGCCTATTAAATAAATATCCTTATTTAATACCAACTACTCAAATTCACCTCTTAGTATTTAAATTTCTTACATTTCAATACAAACACATATAAAATCTGACAATGTTTCATTGTCTTCATAATTGAATTGGACTCACTTTCATTTGACAGTTTCTCTTCAGTTCCTGCCTGTACGTTATCAGCTTCTATCCTCCTTTAGGATATTGAGTGTCCCCTTTAATAAATCCTTCCCAAGGTGTGTGTCTGTCCAAACCATGTGCTTCTCACTTCTTTGTTTTCCCCCAGCCCTATGTTTAAAAACTGTTCTATAATCTTCTTAACTTTAACTACTAGATCTCTAGTTGTTTTGGTTTAAATGGAGCCCATCCTTCCTCTATAGGCTCCTCCTCTCCCAAAAGGTTCTCTGGTTTCTAATAAATCTGAATCCCTCCTCTGAACTCCATTGTCTCATCCACACATTGAGGCCCTGCAGTTCTGCTGATCTAAATGGCTATGTCCACACGTAGCTTTTAAATTGAAACAACGGTCGTTGTTTCGATTTAAAAGCTGTCATGTCCAAATGACGTTTTGTTATTTCAAAATGATGAGCCCCATCATTTCAAAATAACAAACTTTATTTTGAAATAGTAAAACCTAGGCTGAAATTGAAATAACCGTTATTTCAGATTAACTCTTTTGTCCTTCTCCTTCCCAAGGTGCCTTCCTTTTCTAGATATATTGGGTGGGGGGATGGCCCAGGGAGGGGGCCATGTTGCCACATCTCTCATGCTGCCCCTCTCCTGACTTGAAATAGCAAGTCCTATGTCTGGACTTGCTATTTTGATTTGAGGTTTTTGCTTATTTCTATTTAAGTAAATTCAAAATAATGATTTTACTTCAAATTAGCTTAGTTTGAATTAACTTATTTTGAAATAAGCATCAACGTGTGGACAGAGCCAATGGGCCTGAATGTGTAACTGGAGCTATTTCAAAGAACAATGACACAAGAGTTTGGGACTTCAACCTTTCTTAAAAAAAAAAGTCTAAATTTGGCCTTCAGGGCTCTCTTCTACCTTTTCCTATATCACTGGTTCCTCTACGTATCATGACCATTGAGTCATCCCCAGCACTGCACAGCAGCCTCTAAATGTCTCAGGACATGGAGTCCAAAACAGCAAGAAGTTCAAAGTATACAAAATTCGGTTTGGTGTTTGGGTTGTTTTTTTTTTTGTTATGTTAAGGGAGCAGTTGACATAATTTAGGGAAAAAAATGTTCTAGCCATGGGAACATTTTAGATAACACATTATTTTAAATGCTTAAAGAAATAAGCAGTTTGTGCAATTTTTTTTTTCTGTTTTGTTTTTCCAGAAATGCATGTGAGGAATGAAAAAGCCCAAGAGTTCTAGGATTATTGTAAAACAATATTCCTTAACCTAACTTTAGGCCATGTAGCAGTTTAAAGTTTCATGCAAATGACTTCCTTGGGAATTTAGAAAAATAGAACATACCTATTAAAAATGTTCTCAACTTTGGAAGTGTTAAACATCTTGGATATCAGAACCTTTAATCTGAGCAAACAAACTCCAAGAACAATAAAAGAAATGGTTACATTCACATACAAAAATAAAATGAGTAACCTGGGGCAATCATGTGGTAATGTTATCAAACAGAACATTTGGCATATTGATATACAGTCTAGAGCTTTTTGGATGTTAGCTGCAGGAAAAGCAAAACATAAAAAGAGAAGTATGGATGTTTTATGGTAGATAAACATCATAGGTACCCAGTGCAACCTAAATCACTTTGAGGTATTCCTTGATTCTAGTTCTGTATCTTCACAAAATTTCTGAATTTAGGAGCAATTTGTACTTATACAGATCCTCTTCTTAACTCTAATAAAGATTTTCAAAATAAAAGCAACAAAATTAAAAATTCTTGATGGATATTTTTCAGAAATACATTTAACATATTCTGATTTTCATATATACATAAGGGGTGAGTTAAAGAATCAGAAACTCTGAAGTGACCAGAAAACTTTGATTCATCATAATAGCTACTCAACCTTGAGAGAAGCTGGGAATGGATTTGATGGAACCAGGGCAAACAACCTCAAAAGGGAACTCAACTTCTTATGGTAATAGATTTTTCAGTAAATTGATACAGTTATTATTCAACAGAAAATCCACGGCACAGGTAGTAGTTAGAATCATTTGATAGAACTATATCTGTGTTCAGGAGGCATGGTTTGAATTCTATTATCTGATAGAGAAGATAAATCTATTTAAAATAACTAAAAGCCATATATACAAATGGGATATACAGCATGATAGAAAACATGTTAACGCACCCATTTCAACTAACATGAAGTTAAATGTGATTTAGCAAACAGAAGGAGTTGTGTGGCACTTAAAGAATAACAGATTTATTTTCCGCATGAGCTTTCGTGGGAGAAAATCCAGCTTAATCGGATGCTTCGAAGATGGGTGAAGTTACAAAATAGGATGATGATAAATGCGAATGGGTGTAAAACATAGGATCAGGTCATACAGTAACAGCAAACCGCAGCAGTTATTAGATTCAAACCCTGGGAAGCCTGAAGTCAAAATACCTTTTGTAATGGGAAAAGAACCCATAGTCTCTATTCAATCCTGCTTTCACAGAATTTAATTTGCATATTAATTCGAGTTCAGCTGTTTCTCTTTGAAGTCTTGATGTCCCAGTCACACATCTGACGATGGTCATTAACAAATCATTTATCGAGTGATTAGAAAGATGGAAGTGCTCAGCACCTATTTGGTTTTTTTGTTTTGTTTTGTTTTCTGGTTTCTGATATCAGCTCTATGTTCATTTATTCTTTTGCGCAGGGATCGTTTTATTTGTCCAATGTATAAGATGTTGGGGCATTTCTGGAACATGATGGCATAGACCACATTAGTAGATGAGCAGGTAAATGAGCCTTTGATGGAGTAGCAGGCTTGATTAGGGCCTATGATGGTATCTATTCTGCAGATATGTGGGCAGACTTGTCAGTGTGGTTTGTTGCAGTGGTGTGTGCCTGCTTTAATGTTTCTGTTGTTAGATCTGTAGTTGCTGGTGAGTATCTGTTTAAGATTGTGTGGCGGTCTGTAGGCAAGGAGAGATCTGTCTCCCAAGGCTTGAGAGAGAGAAGGATCATCTTTTATAACAGGCTGTAGGTACTTAATGATCTGTTGCAGAGGTCTGACTTGAGGGTTGTATGTGGTGACTAGTGGTGTTCTGTTGTTTTCTTTCTTGGGCCTCTCCTGTAGGAGATGACTTCGGAGTACCCGTCTAGTTCTGTCAATTTCTTTTCGTACTTCCCCAGCTGGGTACTGTAGCTTCAAGAATGCTCGATAGAGATCCTCAAGATGTCTGTCTCTGTCTGAGGGATCAGAGTAAATGCAATTATATTTTAGGGTTTCGCTGTAGACAATGGATTGTGTGGTGTCTTCAGGGTGGAAACTCAAAGGATGTAGGTAACTATATTGATCAGTAGGTTTTCAGTACAGGGTGGTATTGATGTGTCTATCCCTGATTTCTACTGTAGTGTCGAGAAAGTGGATCTCCTGTGTGGAGTGGTCCAGATTCAATTTGATTGTGGAGTGGAAATTATTGAAATCTCTGTGAAAATCTTGAAGAGCATCCCTGCCATGGGTCCAGATGATGATGTCATCAATGTAGCGTAGGTAAAGAAGAGGTGTTTTGGGATGAGACTTGAGGAAACATTGTTCTAAGTTACCCATAAAGACGTTGGCATATTGTGGGGCCATGCGGGTGCCCACAGCAGTGCCACTGACTTGGAGGTATAAATTATCCTCAAAGCTCAAGTGGTTGTGGGTGAGCACAAAGTCACAAAGTTCAGTCACAAGCTGTGCTGTGGCATCATCTGGGATGGTTCTTCTAATAGCTTGTAATCCATTCTTGTGTGAGATGTTGGTGTAAAGAGCTTCTACATCCATAGTGGCCAGAATGGTGTCTTCTGGAAGCTCACCAATGGACTGGATTTTCCTCAAGAAGTCTGTGGTATCTCAAAGACAGCTAGGGATGTTGACAACACAGGGTCTGAGGAGGGAGTCCATGCAGCCAGGTAGGCCGGCGGAAGACTGCCAATGCCTGAGATGATGGGGCATCCAGGGTTTTCTTTTTTATGGATTTTAGGAAGTAGATAGAACGTTCCTGGCCAGGGTTCTGGTGGTGTTTCTGACTTTATGTGTTCCTGTGCTGTCTTAGGAAGTTTCTTGAGTAGGTGTCGTAATTCGTTTTGGTATTCCTCAGTGGGGTCAGAGGAAAGTGGTTTGTAGAATGTTGTGTTGGAGAGTTGTTCATAAGCCTCCTGATCATAATCCAATTTATTCATGATGACAACTGCACCTCTTTTGTCAGCCTCCTTAATGATAATGTCAGAGTTGTTTCTGAGGCTGTGGACGGCATTGCGTTCTGCAGGGCTGAGGCTCTTGAAAATACAGTACCCAGCTGGGGAAGTAAGAAAATAAATTGACAGAGCTAGACGGGTTCCCCGAAGTCATCTACTACAGAAGAGGCCCAAGAAAGAAAACAACAGAACACCACTAGTCACCACATACAACCCTCAAGTCAGACCTCTGCAACAGATCATTAAGTACCTACAGCTTGTTCTAAAAGATGAGCCCTCCTCTCTCTAACCCTGGGAGACAGACCTCTCCTTGCCTACAGACAGCCACGCAGTCTTAAACAGATACTCACCAGCAACAACAGGTCTAACAACAGAAACATTAAAGCAGGTACACACCCCTGCAACAAACCACACTGACAAGTCTGCCCACATATCTGCAGAATAGACATCATCATAGGTCCTAATCAAGCCTGTTACTCCATCAAAGGCTCATTTACCTGCTCGTCTACTAATGCGATCTATGCCATCATGTTCCAGAAATGTCCCAACATCTTATACATTGGACAAATAAAACGATCCCTGCGCAAAAGAATAAATGAACATAGAGCTGATATCAGAAATCAGAAAACAAAACAAAAAAACCAACCAAACAGGTGCTGAGCACTTCCATCTTTCTAATCACTCGATAAATGATTTGTTAACGACCATCATCAGAGATGTGACTGAGACATCAAGACTTCAAAGAGAAACAGCTGAACTCGAATTAATATGCAAATTAAATTCTGTGAAAGCAGGATTGAATAGAGACTATGGGTTCTTTTCCCATTACAAAAGGTAATTTGACTTCAGGCTTCCCAGGGTTTGAATCTAATAACTGCTGCGGTTTGCTGTTACTGTATGACCTGATCCTATGTTTTACACCCATTTGCATTTATCATCATCCTATTCTGTAACTTCACCCATCTTCGAAGCATCCGATTAAGCTGGATTTTCTCCCACGAAAGCTCATGCGAAAAATAAATCTGTTATTCTTTAAGTGCCACACCACTCCTTGTGGTTTTTTTGCTGACTAGACTAACACGGCTATCCCTTTGGAAGTTAGTAAATTGACACATTCCTGTTTAAATATATATTCACTAACAGTAAGCACATAGTATAGATGGGGTTAAGCTATGTTCAACGTCATGTTAGTTAACAGGTTTTTCAATAGGATGCATTTTCCCTATGTGACAAGTGCCAAAGGTTTTAACCCAAACGGGAGAGGGCTTTGCAGAATATATTTGAGACACATCACACTTTAAGCTATGACTTAATTTTTGTTCATTTTGAAATATGAATTGTGAAATTATAACATTACAAAATGTTTTAACTCTGGTGTCGATTGTTAAAGGATAACCGTATTGATTGTCTGCATCGGAGAAAATACCTATACATAGTCTCAGGCATTTTTTTTAATGGAGGGAGAACAGATTTAAAAGACACCATATTTTGTTTAACCAGTAACCCAATGTTTCAGGGTTAAATGCTTATGGATTTAGGGCTACAAACAACATTTAGTTCTGAGTGTAATTATTCTGTATAGTCTCTGTGGTTAATGGTAGCATGAGTGGTTAGGAGGATCTTTCAGTTAATTTTTTAACTATAACTGGATTTCTGCTGATTAACTAGCATTCATTTTTCTGAGTACTGAACAGCTCCACAGCTGGAAATAAACAAGTACAACTGTCAGGAATAATTCACTAGATTTCACTGAATTCAGGGACTGGGATTAGCTTCTCATCTCTTGACAATATTTATACAGGTAATCAAAGTTTCTTAATTGTTAAAACTGAGGTTCAGGTATTAGGGGAACTACATTTTCTTTAAATCCAAAGCATTATTTACAAAATCATACCATTTCAAGCAGGTAATTCCCAAAACTAGGGCCAAAGCCAGAGTGAGGTCTCAACACGCCACACAGTATTTTTATCACAATTACTGTTGCTTTAAATCCTGGACCTAAGGTATTTCTTACACAGTTTAATGGTAGAATAGTCATTGATACACAGTTTCCAAGAATGGTGCCTCTACTTGTGATATACCAGAGCTTATAATAAATACCTCATATCAAAGTAAGACACAAATCAAATAGTTATGTGAAATTATGCAGTTTTATAGACTACAAAACTAGACTTCAGCACCTTTTTACTGACAATATTTGTTATTTATGTCAGTAGAATTTAAAGTCTTAATTGGCCTGTTTATTCCTGTTGATTCCATAAAAGACCATCAGAATAGTGGGTTATTAAGAAAAAAAAAAAAGAGAAATAATTTCATTTTTCCCTTGATACCATTACATTTGAATAAAGTATCTTTTCATTACTAGATAAAAGGAGGAAATATTTAATAAGAAAATAATGTGCATATAATTCTTAAGAGAGCTATTTAAATTATTTTCTTATATAGGAATTCTAATCTTTAAAATAAAATCTGCATATTAATTATTACCACCTGTAACTGATTTATGAGAAGCCCACTACTGTTGTGTAAAAACAGATTATCCTGTATTACATCTTGACAGATTATTGCTTAGTGAAAGCTATTAGTAAGTCTCAGTAGGCATGCTCAAATTATTCACACAACAATAATTAGGTGTGTGGATTTACAACTGAAATGAAAAAGCACTTCACGCTATCTCTCTCACACCCTGGAAAAACTGTCAGTGCAGCAAAAAGAAAATTTTATGCTTCATAATAAATCTACATGTTTTGTTCATTACCTTAATGAACTAGAGGTGAGGGACACAAAGAAAATATCTGACAAATTAACAAACAACAAATTAAAGGCTTTGCTACACACAGGAGTTGTACTGCTTCAGTTAGTCTCAGAGTTAAATTGATTCAACATTAATAGCTTGGATACAGTAATAAAAGTATATCTTATTTCTATACGAGAAGTACACAACATCAGTATATGCTGCCTTTATACGAGCATAACTGCATTCACCTACGCTTGGTCCCAGTAAAAGAATTTTGGTTAAAAAAACAAAAAAAAAACAAAAAAACACAACCCAACCAACATATATACAAAAATTGTGCTCAGATCAAGTCAAAGGCCTTGAACCTGCAATTTACAACATGTGGGAGGGACTTCCTGAAGCCACACCAACTTAACTTTCCTATAATTCCACTGAAGTCAAAAGGACCATTTAGATGAGGCACAAAAGGGCTATGTCTACACTACAGCACTCAGTTAACTAAGTAGACTTGAAGTAGACCTTATTAAATCAACTTAGTGAGGCCCCATTTGTTGGGAACCCATTTAAAGTTGACTTAGTAAAGTTGACTTAAAATGGATCCCCTGGCTTAAGTTGACTTTATAAAGTCAAGTTAAAAGGCTTTACTGCACTAAGTAGAATGTATTGTCAATTTTAATGGCCACATTTTGTTAAGTTGACTTAATAATGTGGACTTAACCTGTAAATTTGACTTAAGCATGTGCTTAACTTGATTTAATGAACTCCATACATGGCCAGAGAGCTGCTTAAGCCCCTAGTGTAGACAAAGCCATAAGGTCAGTAGGATCAGGCTCTATAGTCCTTTGCAAAGCAATTTATGTAGGTGAACACATACAGCCAATTAATTTTAGACATGATGTTGATGTAAAGTTGTGATCTGACATTTTTCAGCTGTAGAGATCTGCTCAAAAAGACTGCATTGCAGGCATGAGGCCTAGAGCTTTGTATTAAGCTTTTCAAGTTCCAAAGCCCAGAGTATTTCAAGATTACTCAGGAAGAGTAAAAGTACTTGCTCGTTTTAAAATGAAAACAACCAGCAATTTACCAAAATGGGGATTAGGTTTTAATAATTGGTTGTATTGATTAAAATGCTGAAAATAACTTGCTTCATTCCTGGAAGTTGAAAACTGTGAGAGTGTGTGTGAGAGAAACAGAACTGGGAAGGTCAGTAAACTCAGGGTCTAGATGTGATAATTATACACACACAATGACAGAATGAGGATTGCTGAAAATGAGCCACAAAAAATTCATCTGTATACACACAAATAATGTAATAATAAATATTATTTTGATCAATTCAGACAATGAACTGTGCATGACAAAATATGGACTCAGAGGTTTCACTTCTTTTGTTCTCTTTTACATCAAATTTTACGAGCAAAAACAAGAATGTATTAAATTATATTACTACAATTAACACTGCTCTCTTTTTCACCCAAGCAGCTAATCAAAGTTTCAGGCACTAGGACTGTTTTAGCTGAACCTACAAATTGTTGGAGTCTGGCATTTTCTTTGATAGTTGTGTTTATTGACAATGAATGCACAAAGAAAACCCTTCTGTGTTCAGAGACACGAGAATCGAAATAGCAAGACACAACTTCCTTCGCTCACAACACCAAGAATACCTATTAGCCTATACACCCCTGACTAAAACACCTACACTAGGTATCTTCCAGGTATCAATCCCATGCCTTCAGGTGTTCCTTTATAATATTTCTCTTTTTCCCAGTTTTTTCTTTTGTTCCTCCCCACCCATCAATAACCAAAACAGTACTTGGTTAAGAGCTCCTATGTGGGATCACTGACACCTCTTGTCCTACATGATGGTTTTAAGTCAACCCCTAATAAAGTTCCACCCAGCTCAAAACAATAATGTTGCTTTTAATAAATCAAAGAACTGTAACTACAATCATAAAAACAATGGACAAATTATTAAATATCAATGCCAGAGAGATAGCTCAACTGTCACCTGTAAAGTAAAGGTATGTTTACAGAAAGAATTTTCAGTCTTTGCCTCTCAGTGAAGCTAATGTTATACTGATGATTTTTCCCTTCAAGTATTATAACACTGTGATTAAAAAGACAAACAACCCCCCCCAAAACAAAAAAAATTGTACCACCACCACCACCACGTGTGATAAATGTTTGATAAATATTCATTCCTACATGCTTTTTTAAAGATAGATGATTATAAATAATTGCTTCAAGGTTTATTATGGTTTTTTACAACTCGTTTCCCAGTCAGTAGTGTCCGGGGGCGGAAAGAGCATTAGCACTTTAAACCAACTGTCAGATTGCATTTGAAATTGACGATCTTTGCATTTCCAGAAAGCAAACTTTAGCTACGGTCAGCCGTAGTCTTGAAAATGCTAAACAACATTGTCACTGAAGGAACTTCGTTGGATGGGACTTCAAGGAATATTATATTATCGAGGGTCTCCTTAGCAAAGGAACAGAGGACTAGGTGATATTGCATACCAGCTCTATCTCAGCAGCATTTGTAGCAATCAAGTGAAAGGAATAATTCCCCCTAAAAAACTTCCTTATTGGCTGGAAGAGAGTCAGGCAACTATGCAAATTCTGGGTTCTCTATCAGACTCAATCCCAGGAACAACAAATTATACACAGATCATTTTCTGAAGAGGTTATCAGATCTCTATTAAACACATGCAACTTCAGAAAACTTTAGTTCTTGTAAACAATTCATCTACTCTATTTTCATTGATCAATAATGTGAATATAGTACTCTGTATTCCATTCACAAATCAACATTTTGAGACTGGATACTGGACAACAGAAGACTAGAACTGACATTTCTCAGTCACAGAAAGCATTATTTCTGCACATCCTATTCGATAAGGTGAAATTTTGATGTTCTAACGAAAAACAAAGCTCCAAGGAACTGTTGAAGGGAAATTGACTGATTTAGTTTGACAACCATGAAGATCATTAACGACCCAAAATAGTTACCAGTTGGTGGTTTATTAACTATCTTTATAAAAAGAGTCAGTGATCTCAGTACAATTCGTACTGGACATACATATATCAAATTATGGCAAACTGAGCTAACAAACTAAGGGTGAAATTCTGGTCCTACAATTATTAACTTCAATGGGGATTTCACCCCCAAGAATGCATCTCACACACTGACGCTCTGAGGTATTCCAGGTAGAAACACACTACTGAGAAAATGAAAGAAATCTTGTATTGCAGCTAGTCTTGCTAAACCTATCCTGTAGATTAACACGTGCAGAACTATCCAGAAAATAATGGAAAGGTAGAGACCTTTCTCTAAAGCCTCAGATATTACTCTGTGCTGGACGTTTGGACTAACCAGCTTAATAGACTAATGGTCTAACTGGGTATGGCAAATCATGTTCTCCTACACAGAGGGCTTCAAATTCCATTGTTGAGAATCAGGTGAATTTGAGGAGAACCACATTTCACTAAAAAACAAAACAGAAACACCGCCATGCCAAAGCTACCTAAAATTTTACATGCTATACTTTTAATAGTTTCTTACAGGACAAGGGCTCAATGATGAATTATTGGGAGGAAAAATCATTGATAACTATTAATATTTAGGATTCCAACATCATTCCAGTCAGTCAGTCAATGGATTTCATTACTGTACAGGCAAAATTTTTAAAATTTAGTAAACCTAGTACTTAGCAGAGTTGAATGATTATACCTACTTCCAACATGAATTGGAAACCTTTCAATAGATTGTATTCATCACAGACGAAATTATATGGATAAGCTGGAGTATTCAATCTTCCCTTTTGGCTTTATTAAAATAAAAAGTGCCAGATTTAATCAAGAGGGAAATGTGGATTTTTTAATGTAACCAGTCAGTACACTTTCCTTACTAGATTGTTTTAAATAATTAGTTGAGGGTTGTACAAGATTATTGTATTTCTCAGTGAAGAACTGCTAGAGGGGAAATAATTTTCTACCACATAAAGTACCTTCCCTGACAGATCTGGAGAAGCAGCTCCTTCATTTGGATGTTTGAGTGATTATTTTCCCTCCGTACTTCTACTTTAAATATGAAAATGTATTTAACCAATTAAGATTTTAAACCAATAATATGGCAAAGTTTATTAGGCTCTTGATCTGTTCAAATCGTTAAATTGATGATACCACTAAACAAGCATCCATTTCCAGTATTATTGTATTTATGATCATCTCCAAATTGTTATAGAAAGAGTTGATATAAAAGTCTCCTGAGCGCCAAAGGTGCAAAACAGCATCAAGAAATATGAAGGGATTATTTTCCACTATTGTAAAAGGAATGTCAGGGCTACGGCTAGACTCCTTGCTTTTTTGTTCTCAAATCCTTCTTGTTCTTTCCCGATATGTTCATCTTACCTCATTTTTATACTGTTCACCACCATATTTATTTCTCAACCGTTCTCATCTAGCACTCCCTATTTAATTCTATCCATTATAGTCTACCATTTTTATAACAAGAAAATACATAGTAAATACTCAAATGCTGAAATACTTGGCTTTCTCCAAAGCCCATCAAGACCGTACTGACACTGATGCACATTAGATCCTTCATCTTCAGAACCAGTTGCAGAATGAAACAGATGGAGACTGTGTCTAATCACTTTCCCTCTGCAGGTATAGCTAATGTGTGATGTGTTCATATAGTGTGAGTCATGGGTTAAACATGGGCTCATCCTTTACTTTTGTAAGGAATATGGGACATGCCCATAATTGTTGCTTCTGGAATGGGTAGCCCCTGAGCACACAGGCTTTTCTACACAGTTTTTAACACCGATTTTACTACATTGTTTTTCCCTACTGATTTTAAATTGCTGCAAAAACTGTGTAGACAAGGCCTTACCATAACCATAAGAAAGAACCATATAATCAGCTGAGATTCTAGCAAGAACACTTGAGTCCTTTTTTAAGCATGACAGAGGACTAACAATCCAGCACACATAAGACTAAACATTGTCTTATAGCCTGTGCATAAGGCCAATCACACTGCAAGTTTAGCATAATTTAAAAAAATAGAAAACAAACAAAAAAATCCACCACAAAAGCATGTCACTGAACCAAAAGTTGGCTTAAAATACATAAAAGCATCTGAATCAATTATATTTACCAAACCACAATGCACAATGTTCTGCTGAAGGCTTCTTAAAACACAAATGTTCTTAATTTTTAGAACTGAAGACTTCTTTTCTATACAGAGTTTAAAAAACAGGAAGTTTATGACAAAAAAAGCAGACAACAGTTTTGGCAAAGAGTCTACAAAAAGCCGTTAGCACTCACTTGTATATAATAGCCACTGTTAATGTACTACCTCGGAAACAGTAAAAAGTTGTTGTACTGAAAAGGGCTCTCTACAAAACTCAAGATATAATGAAAATATTAATCTGTCCTTTGTAATAAAGTAAATGCTGAAAAACTTCAGTCTGATTATAGAATGTAAGTATCTGAGCAGTATATTAGTGAAAAAAATGTGTTACACATATATAGCAACATGCTACTGCAGAGACATTCCAGCAGTTTAGATGAACATGAAAATGTATTTCAAAACTCTTCAACAGGAAGCTTAGGTTTAAAAAAATTAGAAGTACCAGCTATTACTATTTTTAAATTTTGAATTTAAATATACTTAAGACAATTGTTCAAAACTACTAATTTTTGTTTTACAGTTAAATGTATGCATTTGAAGTAGATGCACAGCCATAAAAGACTGCAAAAACAGTAATGTCTAAACCTGTGTTTCCTAACTAGTGTGCTGTGGCACACAGGTGTGCCATGGAATTTATTTTGATAAACTGCTCCAAGAGTTCTGAACTGGCTCATGAGCATTCAGGAGTTCATTTGGCCACTATATAGTATAAAGGTATCAAGGTGTGCCACAGCAGAGAAAACGATGGGAAACCCCTCTTCTAAAAGGGCTTTGTTATTCAGTGTTCTTTTTAAAAAGCTAGAAGACAAGCCTACAACATTTTCATTGGAAAATATCAACAGAAGTGTTTTCTCTTAGAAAACATAGGTCCTTTGAAACTAACCAGAGTTTTTCACAAAATTGTGTGTAGATTTTATTTTGGAAGAAAAAGATTCTAACAATGTCATAAAAGCCTATTTTGACATTTAGATTTTTTTTTCCTTCAACACTTTTATTTCAAAATTGTTTTGTTATATAATCTATTATATTATAAAATAAAGTTAAAACCAAAAGATAGCTAAAATAAAATATGTTCCTCAATCAAGAACAAAAACATTTCAGAATTTTCTTCTAAAAGAATTTTGGAATTTTCAGGTATCATTGTTAATGTTGAAATATCAAAGTCCTTTCCAAAACAAAACTTCCATTGTGTGCACAGCTCTTGACAAAACATTAATAACTTATCCTTCAAAACTACATTTCACAACAAACCATTAAGAAAAATAAGGGAAAGGGAAGATATGAAGGGAAACTGACTATGGGAGAGCACTGTTGTGAAGTATTATTTTGCTTAATAATTCATTTTCTTCCATGTCTATCTTTAATTTATCATGTAGAGTAATTTTCATTCCCTGTTATCTCCTCTCTTTCTTTTCCTCTTTTTCAATTCTTTCTTACTTCCTTCTAGCTCATGAGTCTCTTTTGAAATCAATCTATGTTATGCAGTCCTGAAAAGAGATGAAGATGGGAAGGAAAATCCACTCTTTGATAAGGACTGAGCAGAAGACCAGAACTCTGCATCATTTAATGTAATTAACATTTATTTTTCTGTCCTGACACAAAAGATTGTTTTGCAAAATCCATACTGTGACTGAATATTCTTTTATGAAAAGAGTGTTTAGAAGCCTCTTTGTGATCACTGTCATAAAGGATTTAATCTATAAAATGAGAAGTGGTTATGAAACCATGAAGTCTTTGACAATTTTCTGCTTTCATTAGTCCCAGAGAGTGACACACAAACAAATGGAAAGTAACAGCTCCTGAAGGAATGCATGCTATCCAACCAACAAGGGCACAGGTAAAGCCTGTCAGACTGCACTAAAATGTCATTATATTAAAGGAAAAAAAAAAAAGGAGAATTTCAGTGAACTGAATTAGCCAGTTTCTGATTCAGACTTATTGCTTCTAGACATTGGAACTCAGGCTGTTTTATTTTAGCATCTCAGACTACTAAATAATTTTGCATACTTCCATATCATGCATGAAATTTTTGAGCCAAGGAAACTTTGTTCGTATCAGGTGTACCTTAAATTACCTTAATATTAATTCTATATTTTATTTCGATGTTAAATTGCTGCAAGGATTAAAGTTTGTATAAGTGGCATAACTTCCCATGCAACATTCAATATACTTTTTCAGAGAGAAGGGAAGTAAAGGAATACATAGAGGTTAAATCATTAGAAATAAAAATAAAACTCCTTGTCTATTATATCTTTTATATATAGTGAGTGGAAAGCGTAGTAGTTAAGCATGCCATAGTGGTTAAGAGTGACACCCTTTGATGCAGGAGCCTGGGGTTCAAATCCCGGTGGATACCTGTCTACTTTCCCAGTAGGGGTCCTTGGGCAAAAAGACCCCCTAATGCCTCACTTGCCTACCTGGAATATGAGAATGACACGAACTAGGAGAGTCATGCCGGCTTGGATGTGGCCTGGATTAACAAGGTCCGCCCCAGATGTTGGGGAACCAGGACAATCTGATGATAAGTCAGCTACTGGAACAAACCATACATGGATGAGACAAGAGAACCTGGAACTGATGGAATGCTACTACAACAGTAGACCTAATGACAGCGGATATATGAAATGTATCAGGGAACTATGGATGGACAAAAGACCTACATCCACACTAACTGAGAAACAGCTAGCTACCCAACGCTTCAACATAGTAAAGAGGCAGCTGCTCTCAGAAGTTGAGATAGACCAACTCCACATTACATCCCCCACCCAAGAAGAAGACCTGGAAGAACAACTAGATGTGCAGCCAAAACCTGAAACTGGAACTTCACTGCCACCCCCTCCATTACAGAGCACAGCAGCTGATATGAGGCATAAAATCATGGATAAACTAGTTACAGTCAACCCTCAGGACCGCTTACCGAGGCTCATTGGAGAAGTACCATCAGATAGTATGCTAGAAGATGCCAATAGAACCCTATCGACAATTCCTACTACCACCATAACTCAAACCAATGAACTGCTATACGCTACAGCCTCTGTAATCCAGGAGATACCTGGCTACACGATCAAAAAAAAAGAACAGCAGTACATACTCCCCTGGAAAATGAGGTTGGAGAATAAGATCAAGGCAACCCAGAGAGAAGTTAGTCAACTGGTGGAACTACAGAAGGGTGTAGAGATTAAGGGTAAGACTCGGCTACTGAAAAAATACAAGGGCCTGACTCCATTTGACGCCCTAGAGACTGCTAAACAAAGGCTCACAGCACTGGCTGCCAGGCTAAGGAGATACACTAGAGAAGCAGAAGCCAAAAAGATAAACACCCCATTCTCCAAAGAACCATCCAAGGGATACTCCCAACTGCAGTGCAACAACACAATAACAGCAGAGCCACCAACAGCAGAAACTGAACAGTACCGGAAGAACATATGGGACAAAGAGAAGACTCATAACACCAGTGCAAAGTGGCTGCAGGACCTGAGAACAGACCACAGCAATCTCCCAGAACAGGAACCAGTCACCATCACAGTAGCAGACATCCAACAGCAGGTCAAGAACATGAAGAGCTGGTCAGCACCTGGACCGGACATGATCCACACCTACTGGCTAAAGAAACTAACAGCAGTGCATGAACGCCTAGCAGCACAGATGAACCAGCTGCTAGCAGCAGGCTCCCACCCAGACTGGCTAACACAAGGAAGAACAGTGCTGATCATGAAAGACCCCCACAAGGGAACAGCACCGTCCAACTACCGGCCAATAACCTGCCTCCCCACAACATGGAACGTCCTATCAGGCATCCTAGCCGCCAAGCTACAGGACCACATGGGCCAGTACCTGAGCACAGCTCAGAAGGGCATTGGGAACAACACCAGAGGCTCAAAACACCAGTTGCTCATAGATAGAGCAGTCACCCAAGACTCAAAGTCTAGACAGACCAATCTGAGCACAGCCTGGATTGACTACAGGAAAGCCTACGACTCAATGCCGCACACATGGATCTGTGAATGTCTGGCACTATACAAAGTCAACAGGACACTAAGGACCTTCCTCAAGAACTCAATGGGACTGTGGAAGACAACACTGGAAGTCAACTCAAGACAGCTTGCACAAGTGGCCATCAAGTGCGGCATATACCAAGGTGATGCACTGTCCCCGCTGCTGTTCTGCATTGGCTTGAACCCCCTCAGCCAGATAATCACAAGGACTGGATACGGATACAAGTTCAAGAGTGGAACTACCATTAGCCACCTCCTCTACATGGATGACATCAAGCTGTATGCTAAGAATGAACAAGACATCGACTCACTAATCCACCTGACACGGATCTACAGTGAGGATACTGGGATGTCATTCGGACTGGAGAAGTGTGGCCGGATGGTCGTAAAGAGAGGGAAGGTAGTCAAGACTGATGGGGTGGAACTACCAGCAGGCCACATAGCAGACATACAGACCAGCTACAAGTAACTTGGCATCCCACAGTCACATGGGAACCACAATGAGGAGGCAAGGAAGACAGCAACATCCAAGTACCACCAGAGGATAAGACAGGTCCTGAAGAGTCAGCTCAATGGGAAGAACAAGATCCACGCCATCAACAGGTATGCCCTGCCAGTCATCAGATACCCTGACAGTATAGTGAGCTGGCCAAAGGAGGACATGGAGGCTGCCGATGTGAAGACCCGGAAGCTCCTCAGAATGTACAGGGGTTTCCACCCCAAATCCAACACCCAGAGACTGTACACCAGCCAGAAAGAAGGCGGGCGGGGTTTGGTGAGTGTCAAAGCCACTGTCCTGGATGAACCCCAGAGCATCCAGGAGTACATCAGTAAGATGGCACCCAAAGATGAGCTGCTGAGAGAATGCCTGAGCAGCAGCAGACATGGGAGGAAGATCAAGCAGAAGTGCCATGGCAAGACAAGACCCTGCATGGGATGTACCATCGACAGATAGCTGAGGTGGCTGACATTGGGAAATCCTACCAGTGGCTGGAAAGGGCTGGACTAAAAGACAGCACTGAGGCACTGATCATAGCAGCACAAGAACAGGCACTGAGCACCAGATCCATTGAAGCAGGGGTCTACCACAGTAGACAGGACCCAAGGTGCAGACTGTGCAGAGAAGCCTCAGAGACAGTCCAACACATAGTGGCAGGATGTAAGATGCAGGCAGGAACAGCATACACTGAACAACATAACCAAGTAGCTGGCACTGTGTACAGGAACATCTGCACAGTGTATGGGCTAGACCCTCCCAAGACCAGATGGGAGATCCCACAGAAGGTCGTGGAGAATAACAGGGCTAAGATTCTGTGGGACTTCCAGATCCAGACGGACAGGCAGGTACTGGCCAATCAACCAGACATCGTGGTAATAGACAAGGACCAGAAGACAGCGGTGGCGATAGATGTCGCAGTGCCAAGTGACAGCAATATCAGGAAGAAGGAGTATGAGAAGCTGGAGAAGTACCAGGGCCTGAAAGAGGAACTAGAGAGGATGTGGAAAGTAAAGGTCAAAGTGGTTCCAGTGGTGGTAGGAGCACTTGGGGCTGTGACTCCTGAGCTGGGAGAGTGGCTCCAACAGATCCCAGGAACAACATCAGAGCTCTGAGTCCAGAAGAGTGCAGTGCTAGGAACAGCTAAGATACTGCGCAGAACCCTCAAACTCCCAGGACTCTGGTAGAGGACCCAAGGTTGAGGAAGACACATACCACCCATAGGGGTGAGAGGGGATTTTTTTTTTAATTTTGTGTGTGTGTGTGTGTGTGTGTGTGTGTGTGTGTGTGTGTGTGTGTCCTTCCAAAAATGTTAGAAATATTGGTGTTAATAATTCAACCTACTGAAATAGCTTTTCTAAAATGCTACTTGTAATAACTTCTAATAAATGTTTGTTTTTTCAATATTCTTCTTCTTATTCTTTTAAAATTATATCATACTACTACTTACACATCCAGTCATTACATTTGTTTTTCACTCGGGGGGCCCAGTGAGTTGGAAGCGGCTGGTGGAGAGGAGCTAGTCTTCCACCCAGGTAGCTTGGGGGGTTGCTGCTGCTGCTATTGCATGTTGCTGGCTTCAGGATAGGGGTGCTCAGGGCTGGGAGGGAGGGGCTGCTGGCACTGGATCTGGAATGATGGCATAGAGAGAGTTTGACTATCTAATTTGGGCAGTAGGCATTATAGCTGTTGAGGATTTGGCAGGCACTTCCGAGCACGACCTGATCAGTGCCCCCCCCCGACAAGTGCAGGGAGATTATTCATCCCCTACCCCAGTACGCTACAGCACCTGGAGCTGGGGAGTTGGCACTCGCAGCCAGTCACTGGGCTCTGCCAGCCAAGAGAGCAAGAGTAGATGGAGGGGGGTCTTCCTTGCCCTGGTGCCCACCAGGGGTGTGCACTGGCCGGATCCACCTTGGAGGAGCCACCGCTCTCTGACATTCCCAGTTGCCACACTGACCTTGGCCTCCGGCTTGCTCCCCCACTCCCAAAGCCCTGTCTCTCCATATGTCACTTAGGTCACAGAAGCCTGCCTGGGGACAGCACTAGATGGTGCGCAGGCTGGCGGTTAAAATACTTGGGGGGGCATTGCCCCACCATGTCCCCCCAATGGATGGAGGAGTGGCTGCTTTGCCTGGCCAGTGAAGGAAGCAGGAGGAAGGGGGGGGGCCTGCTGAGCTCATCCGACTGGAGACTGGAAGGGAAGGACTGTTTCTTTGCCCCAGCAAACTAGGCTAGAGCCCTGTGCGGATAGAAAAATGTGGAACAATGTCCGATCCGCATCCAGTCAATTATAGCATTGATCTGGTATAAAATCCATATACCAGGTTTTAGCAGCATCTGTAACCACATCTGCCACCAAGCTTTGCATCACACTTAGCATTTCAGCCTTTGATTGGTCCATTCCCAATATGGGTCCCACCTACTTTTTCCTCTTCCTGTTTGCAGTTCACACTCTATGCTTTCAATCAGATCCTTGCCTACCAATGAAATCTTTGATTGACAGCATGGCATGCAAACTGCAAACAAGAAGAGGAAGAAGTGGGCAGGGAAATCATGGGGAATGAGCCAATCAAAGGCCAGCAGTGGTTCTCCAAGCCCCACACTGAAACTCTGATTAGCTGGCAGATCACAATCAGAGCTGAGCTAGGATTGGCTGGAGCACTTCTCGGTTCCCCTGTGTGCTGCTGACACAGATCAGCGGAGGAGCTGCAACAGTGGATCGAACTGTGAGAAGATTAAAATAGAATCTGCATCCTGGAGTCAATCCACAGCAGTCAGTATGCGTTTATCCGCACCTGTGGAACTGCAGCCGATACCCACGGATTTGCAGGGCTCTAAACTAGGAAGCACAGTCAGTGACTAACTCACTGACACAGACTGCTGCTGAGAGCTGAACCAGGAGTTTAGGTGCATCTCTGCTCAGAAACCAGTCGGGGAGCCCCTGCATAGCTGAGCTGCAAACCAGCAAGTGAGATGCTCAGAAGACAGGCTGCTGCAGGCTGTTAGGGATCTGTGTGTTCCCCAGCAGAGAGAGTGGAGTCACTTTAATACAGTGGGCCGGACGGAAGTCTTCAGTGCGCCGGAGTGTGACCTGCAAGTCGCACATTGGACAAGCCTGACAAAGCATGTGCATCTTCAACACTAAATCACTTTTGAAGGTGCATGGCTAATCAATTATTTATATTTAACTGAGGTCCATAGGCCACGTATAGTCAACTGAATGGAAAAAGTTTTATGGTTCTTACACATTCGGTCCTAGAGGGGCACACTGTCAGTCTGAATTCAAAATGTCAAAATGGGATTGTCTGTAAATTTAATGGGTGTAAAAAAGTTGTTTCTATATTTAGAATTTACTTTGCTAGTTCCCCTGTATATGTTTTACTAAACTGACTCTTCAGTGCATGAGCAACTAATAAAAAATGGTGTGACTTGATTAACTTTGTAACATAAGAGAGTCACATTCAATTCTTACTATATATCAACTAAGTACAGGCTGTCAAGAGCTTCTAGAGCAAAATCTTCACTAATTCTCAAACTTTTTCCCACCACATACATATCACATGCTCAAAGACAGAATTAAGTGGGAATTAATTATTTAGAGGAAAGCCTTTGATATTTCACTATAAAATATGCAACAAAATAGAAATAATTTTGTTATAGAAAAATAATCTTTAAACAAGCATATTCCATTACTCAGATTTTAAAATAACCTGTTTTAATATTAAAATGTGTGATTTCTTTGGGAAACAGAGTAGGTTCTTCTTACCTGCTGTGCTTAATTTCTGAATCTATACAGAGATTTTAGGAACCATTTGTTCTTTCATCCATTCATCACATTAAAACTACTTTTATTAAAAAAATAAAACATTCTCATTGGAATGCACGTTCCAAGAAATATCTTGAAATGTTTGACATTCTTTCTAGTGGGCTGCCCTATACTGCAGTGAAATAGTGAAACTGAATGTTATTTTAACAACTATTCTAAGCGACTGGATTCTAATTTTCATATAGATTATGGGGTTTTTTCCCTTAGCTCATCTGTCAGTAAGAGATTTCCTTTCATTTTCTAATATAAGGGTAAAAGACTGTAAAGAACTAAAATACATCAGAGAACAGGGTAACCTGTTCACTTATCTATAATGTGTAGGAGAAAAGCTTGAGTCATCACAGGGGACTACAATGTCCTTTGACGTAGGTATATTGGAAATCTCATGCTGCCAGTTTTAAAAAGTCCTAGGAATGTCTAAAAATTATACATGACAATGTCCTAAATCAAAAAGCACTGCATCCAATACCAGGGAAATCTATGTTAGTGATGTCTGAATTAAAAGAAGTTACTTATCTGTGACTGGTGTTCTTAATGATGTGTTGCTCATGTACATTCCAACTTAGATGCGCACATGCTGCACACATGGATCGCCGGAAACCTTTCCCCTGTATTACCTGAAGGGTTGGCAGTGGCCACTAGGGGCCCTCACCTCCCTATATATTTCCCTGCCGACCCTTACCACTCCAGTTCCTTCTTACCAGAATTCCAGTTGAGTAGAGGGGGGCAGGTCTTGGAATGTACATGAGCAACATGTCTCAAAAAACACCAGTTACAGGTAAGTAACTTCTTCTTCTTCAAGTGATTGCTCATGTAATTCCAATTTAGGTGGTTCCCAAGACTTGGGTGGGACAGAATTCTTACAGCTTGACCGACTGCAGCACAGCCCTGCCAACTGCTGCATCATCCCTTGCTTGCTGGACGAGCGTGTATTTGGTAGCAAAGGTGTGTACAGATGACCACGTTGCTGCTTTGCATATGTCCAGGACTGGCACTTTCACCAGGATCACAGTAGAGGATGCCTGGGCTCCTGTTGAGTATGCTATTAAACTAGGGGGACTGACCCTCACTAACAAGTAACACTGCTTTATGCAGGATGTACTCCAGGTTGACAGGCTTTGGAAAGACAGGGGATGGCCCTTCATCCTATCTGCCACTGCCACAAAGTTGCGAGGACTTATGGAATGGCTATGTGTGATCTATATAAAACGCTAAGGCCTGCCAAACATCTAGAGTATGAAGGTGCTGTTCTCTATCGGATACATGCAACCAGAAGGCATATGTTCTGGGAGACATGCAACTGCAACACTACCTTCAGTAAAGGATAGGTGTGGGTGAAGCTGCACTTTATCTTTAAGGAAGGGCTTGTAAGGGGGCTCTGACATAAGAGCACGTAGCTCTGACACTCATCTGGCTGACGTTATCACCCTGAGGAAGACTGTTTTCCAAGACAGCAGAAGGAGCAGGCAAGTAGCCATCGGCCCAAAGGGGGGTTGGGGCTGTTGAGCTTGGCCAAGACCAGGTTAAAATCCCCCTGGGCCGTGGGGAGGTGGCCACTTGGGAGCATCTTCTCCAGACCCTTCAGGGAACACTTGACAATTGGGCTCGAGAATAGGGAGCCTTCAGGAGAGCCCTCATGGAAGGCAGAAATAGCTGCAAGATGAACTTTCACTGAGGAGGCCGACAGACCTTGCTCCTTCAGCTCTAAAATATAGTCCAAGATTAAGGGTACTGGCACCAGATGTGCCTGAACTCACTTTTCTGCTGCTGACCAGGTGAACCTCTTCCACTTTGCATGGTAGGAGCACCTAGTTGAGGGTTTACCACTGTTTAGCAGAATCTTCTATACTGGGGCAGAGCACTCATACTCCTCCTGTGTGAGCCACTGAGCAGCCATGCTTTGAGGTGGAGGTCCCTAAGGTTCAGATGCCTGAGTCCTTCTTATTCTTGAGTCAGAACATCTGGGAACAAGGGAAGTGGAAGTGGAGCCTCAGCTGGGAGATCCAGGAGCATCAGAAACCAATGCTTATGAGGCTACTCCAGAGAATCAAAATCATGCTTGTCCTGTCCCATTTTGCCTTGAGCAGCACCTTATGAAGCAGGGGTATCAGCAGGAATGCATAGTGGAAACTGTAGGACAACTTGATTAGAAAGGTGTCTGACAGTGACCCTGGGCTGCAGTTCCAGAAGAAGCAGAACACATCACACTTCCTGTTAGAATTGGAGCCAAAAGGTTTATCTGGAGATGACCACATTTCTGGAAAATGCTAGTCATGACATCTGCTCTGAGGGACCATTCGTGTATCAGAAAACGCCTGCTGAGATCATCCACTAGAGCGTTCTGGCACCCAGGAAGTTATGCTGCTGTTATATGTATAGACTGTCCGATGCAGAAGTCCCAAGGGGCTAGGGCTTCTTGACAGAGGGGGAGGAGTGAGCACCGCCCTGTTGGTTTATATAGTACATCTTGTTGGTGTTATCTGTTTGAACCAAAACAGCCCTGCCTACTAGCCTGTACCTGAACGCTGCCCACGCCAAGCAGACTGCTCTCGGCTCCTTCAGATTAATGTGCAATGGAATTTTCTCTCTGGAACAGTGACCTTGTGTCCTGATGTCCCCTAGGTGGGCTCCCCATCCCAAGTCTATGGCATCCACGACTCGAGTCAGTGATGGAGCTGGCCCTTGAAATGACCTTCCCACACAAACATTATAGCGCACACCGCACCACCGAAGAAAACATAGGATCCTGCACAGAATGAAGACCAGACCAGCCAGGGAGTCTCTCCCCAGGCTATATATTGAGGCCAACAATGCCTGCAGAGGTCTGAGATGCAGCCAAGCATGTTCTGCTACTTAAGTGCACAAGGCTATGCGGTCCAGCAACCTTAAACTATTTCACATTGAGGTCTGGCAGGGGGTTGGACTAGATGACCCATGAGGTCCCTTCCAACCCTATAATTCTATGATTCTATGAACTCCATGTCTTGAATTAGGTCCCTTATAGCCTGAAAACAGGCCTACAGTAGAAATGCCTGTACCTCCCTCGAGTCCAAAACTGCTCTGATGAACTCTATGCTTTGGGTGGGGGTTAATGTGGATTTGCCCTCATTGATCAAAAGTCCCAGCCTGGTGAAGGTGACCTGTATTATATGTGCATGGGTTTGCACCTGCTGCTATGAGCAGCTTCTCACTAACCAATCGTCGAGATAAGGAAATACTCAAATTCCCCGCCTGTGGAGAAATGCAGCCATTACTGCTAGCCATTTCCTAAAAAACTCATGGGGCTGTTCCTAGGCCAAAGGGAAGGACCTCGAACTGGAAGTGGCACTTCCCAAACAAGAAATGGAGGAAGCGTCTATAGCAGGAGATGATGGCAATATGAAAATAAGCATCCTTCAAATCGAGGGCAGCGTACCAGTTTTCTGGATCCAGAGAGGAAATAATGAATGCAAGGGAGACCATGTGGAATTTTATTCTGCGAAGGAACTTGTCCAGTCCTCAAAGGTCCAAAATAGGGAAAAAGCCCCCCTTCGCCTTGGGGATTAGAAAATAGCAGGAGTAGAAATCCTTCCATTTTCAGTCTCTAGAACCTCCTGCACCACTCCCAAGTCAAGAAGGCCCTGTACATCTGCCTCTAGGAGATATTCATGAGAGGTGTCCCCGAAGAGGGACAGGGAAGGGTTGGGTGGGTGGGGCTAGGGGGGACGGAGGAGATTTGGAGTGAATATCCCCATTTCACTGTCCAAAGGACTGACCGGTCTGAGGTGATGTTGGTCCATACCCAGTGAAATAGAGAAAGTCTGTCTATAAACTAGGGAGGGGAGGATCCATGGGTGAGCCCGGTCTGTTGCTCTCGGGCAAACCCTCAAAAGTTTTTCTTTGAGCTATGCTGGTTATGGGAGTGGCCCTTTGAGTGGCTAAAAGACCTCTGGATGGAATATTTGTTCCAGTTCCCTCTCTGAGAGAAGTCTGATCTTGGCAGGTAAGTATGTGATGGGCGCTGAGGGTGGAAAGGACGCCACTGTGATCCTGGGGTATGCAGCCCCAACAACTTCAGCATCGCACATGGATCTTTTAAGTTTTGGAGCTTTGAGTCCATCTGGGAAGAGAACAGGTCCTGACCTTCAAAGGGGAGGTATTGAATCATCATCTGGACCTCCTGCAGGAGTCCAGATGCTTGAACCCAAGAGCTGTGCCTCACTGTAACCCCGGAAGCCATGGCCCTGGTGGCCATTTCCGTGGCATCCAGCACCAACTGTACTAGGGCTCTCGAGACCACATTTGCTTCCTTGGCCATGGCTGATAGCTCCGATTTGGAGTCCTGTGGGAGCACCGCTACGAACTTGTCCATGGATACCCATGAGTTAAAAGCATAACAACTAAGGATAGCCTGTTGATTAACAATCCTAAGCTGTAAACCCCCAGTCGAATAAACTTTCTTCCCAAACAATTCCAATTTCATAGTATCCTTCGATCTGGGAGTAGGGCCTCAGCACAACCTTGGCACCCCCTCTCGTTAGCTAAAGTAACCACCAAAGAGCCTGGAGACAGATGGGTGTAGAAATGCTCATGGCCTTTTGCCAGCACACATTTTCACTCCATCCTTTTGGTGGTTTGCAGGATAAAGGATGGGGTATCTCACAGGGCCTTAGCGGTATCCCTTATAGTTTTAGTAAGTGAGAGTGCGATCCTGGAGGGGCCTTCTGGAGTCAGGATGTCAACCATCGGGTCTCCTTCCTCCACCAACTCCTCTGCTTACAAACCCATGTTCTGTGCACCCTCCTCAATAGCTCTGGAGTTGTCCAAGGTGGTTGCCAGGGTAGCACCAGCCACTGCCTCATCCAGTAGGGAGGAAGAAGATTCTTCGTGATTGCCCTCCGGAGCTGGACGTTCTGCCTGCCGACTAGTCAAAGATACCTGAATGTCTCTTGCCCTATGGTCCTCTGGGCTCACATAGCCCTCGTCAGAGTTGCCTGCCAAATCTGGAGGAGCACTCACAGTCTGCGATGGGAGTGGCCTGGGGTCCATGGAGAGGGACCATCTCATAATGAATCCCTGGGACTGGTGATATGTCCAGGGAGTCCGGAAGGGCCACTAGGAGGGCATATGCCATTGTGCCCACTGGTGCCGGGACTGCTGTCCACTCCTTTCAGCCCCACTGTCTCTGCTGGGGTGTGAGATGGCTGAGCGCTCATCTGAGCCCAAAGAAAAACGGTTGCACAGTGACCAGGGTGGAGTGGTACCATGTGCTGTCTTGAGGTGGTTGTACAGGAGCCAGTGCTGGTGGCTCTTGGTGTGGGGGGAATGATACCAATTGGCCCCTGCTGCTGCCACTACCATTGGCGGTACTGGGAAGCAGTGCTGGGGAGACATGGGTTTGGTTGGGGCATGGCACAAAGGCAAATGGGACCTCAACTTCTGCCCTGATGGTACCAACGAATGCTGATGTGGAGACAAAGGTTTGAGCGGGGTCAGTTTCCCTCACAAATGTGGAGTTGGGGCGTGCTCCAGCACCGAGATGGTCTCCCTGGAGGTCTGGGCTGTCTGCGCAATCAGCCCTCTAGCTGCATCGAATGTCTCAGGGGTGGAGGGCAACTGTACTTCTACCTCCAAAATTACCTGGGTCAGAGAGGGCACTGACACCAGGCTCAATGGCCCCTCCACTGGAGCCAGAGTCAACAGTGTTGTAGGGAATGGTGCCAGGGTCAAGTGACCCACCTCAGGTCGCACCTTAGACCCATGATTAGCTGGCTTTGTAGAGGGGGAATGACCCCCATCCATCTTCCACTTCTTCAGTGCCAGAGATTGTGAACAATGCTGGTGCGTCTCCGACGACAGCGGGGAGCACCAGTGCTCGGAGCTTTTACACGAGTCCTTGTTTCTGCCTAGTGCTGGGGTATTCTGTATCGAGCCAGCCCTACCAGAGCTGGAGTCAACAATCTCTGCCAGATGGAGTGCCTCTTCCATCATGATGAACTGAATCTTTTGCTCTCTGTCCTTTTGGGTGCGGAGCTTGAAACTCTTACAACTGCGACTCACCCAAGCACCATAGGCAAGAGGCACTCAAGTCTTCTTAGAAACAGAGCAGGCTTTAAAGCCAGACATACCCCAACCACCTGGTTTGGGGTGCAGTGAAGCCCTGAGACAAACACTTAACAACTATCTACTAAGTACAAGTATGAATAACTAATCACTAACTGTCTACAACAACAAACACCATAAGGGAATCGCTGGCTGTAAGAGCTAGCACTGTTCCAACAACTGTCAGGGGAAAAGTTTCTGGCAATTCGTGCACCTAAATTGAAATTACATGCCTGCCCCCCACACCAGCTATTACCCCCCAGGGTGGGTAGGCATTTGCAACCACTTCTGAGTACCACACACATCAGTTACCACTCCACTCCACCCACCCTCCAGCTACACACACACTCAGGTACACACCTCCACCTAAAACAAGATCTGCCAGAGCACTGAAGTGGTGCTCGGCAGATTTGGCAGCATTTTGGCAGCTGGGGACCCTGTGCTGCCATTGAAAGTAATTGTGGCAGTTTTTCAGCAGTGGGGATTGTTGGAGCTATGCACCTTAGTTTGAAGTTGGGTGGCAATTTTGTCGAGCCCTGTGCTACATCCCAGCAAGGTGCTAAAGAGCCATTAGGTTTTAATTGGCCATTCAGCAGGAGGCAAGGGACAATTCTTTGTCGAGCGCTGCTCGGATACATTAAGAAATAGGTGTCTCCGTGCTGGAGTGCTGGATCGGTCGGAACTTTTTGCCCTACCTTGTCAGAAGGGGGCAGGCAGCCACTGCCCCCCCCACCCCATGGCCATATATGTGGCCGCCACCCAGCCCCTCCCCAGTTTCATTTCTTCCACCTTCGCTTCAGTTGTGGGACTGCCTGCTCCTTGAGCTTTGCAAGCAGCCTGTCCGTCGTTCACTTTATGAGCTTTTTGCCCAGCTGGGAGCACCTATTTGTGGACATAGTTCCACCAAAGATGGTCTCCCCTCTCAGGCTGGAACATCGCGCTCCTTTGTCAGCAGCCATGCCGGGGTTCAAACCCTATGCCAATTGCAGCAAGGCCTTCCCGTGGGACAATCCCCACAAGAAGTGCCTCTGGTGCCTGGACAAGAGCCACATGGTCACTGCTTGCTCCATCTGTCTGTCCTTCTAGCCAAGGACAATCAAGGACAGGGATCAAAGGTGCCATGCCCTGGCCTCCAAGCAGGCTTGGCACTCCTCCCCCGAGGCTTCGGGGCCTCTTGCGGCACCATGTGCCAGGTCAGCACTTGAACTCACCTGGCACTGCGCCAACAGGGGCCACAGGACAAGCTCGGTACCGACCTCGGTACTGCGGCGCCGTCACTGCCCTGCGTCACTGCGACTGGGCTTTCTCCGGGAACGGGCGCAGTGGACCCCAGTACTGTGGCGCTGACATAGCCCTGCATCGCTGAGACAGGGCTCCCCCCAGGACCGGGCACAGTCGACCCCGGTACTGCGGCACTGACCTAGCCCCACGCCTTAGACACAGGGCTCCTCCAGGGGCCGCTCAGGTTCAGTGCCAGTCCCGACAACCCTGGAGGCAGTGGAGGCTGCCAGGGTTCTCCTCATGCTGCCTACACCTCTTTCCCCGGTGCCGGTTAGAAGGTGGAAACCAGCCTTCATGTCGAGTTGTCCCTTCCCTCCTGCTGAATGGCTGAATGGCCAATTAAAACCTAATGGCTCTTTAGCACCTTGCTGGGATGTAGCACAGGGCTCAACAAAATTGCCACCCAACTTCAAACTAAGTCCTCAAACTAAGTCCCCACCACCGGCCCTGGGCTCTGAGGCGGAGCCCGCCCCCCCTCGGGTCCCAGTACCATGGAGCCGCCCCTTGGCAGCATATCACCCTGCCATCCCCAGAACCACCCTGTGGGTCCCCAGATGATTCCCCTTGCTCCATGCCGGGGGAAGGAGCCTCAAAGGGCTCTAAGCAGCCTTGGCGCCAGATTTCAGCGCCATCACTCTTCCGGTACCACCCTCAAGAATGGTCCCCAAAGGAAGCCTCTGTGACCATGCCAGCACCACCCCCGGCACCAGGGAGAGCCCTAAATCCAGTACTGTCATCTTACATGGGAAACTTGTCGGCACATTTTGATCTCTTGCACCGTGCATCAGCTCACATGGGTATCGAGGTTCAATCCTCCAAGGTGCCATCTGATGCTCTATTTGGCCCTGTATTTCCCTCAACGGAACTGGTCATGGTTCCCCTCCACCCCAGCATCTGGGACTTGGCCTCCTCCTGATGGCAAAACCCGGGTTCCATCTCCCCAGTCTCAGATATGGCAGAACTCAAAAACAGAGTCCTGGGATCAGAGTTACCCTCATTCGCCCACCACCCAGTCCCACCTAGTGCTATGGTGGAAGCGGCCTTAGGGCAGGGACAGACTTCCTGCAATCCCCTCCCGGCATCGAGAGACACAAGGGAGTTAGAGCTGCTGTGTAGAACGTTATACACCTCCTTGGCTTCCCAGTTGCGGGTCGCGAATAGCCAGGCCCTAACCAGCAGGTACATGTTGGATGTGTGGGAGGCATTAAACAGATGTAGACACCTACTCCCACCAGACACCAAAGAAGAGTATGATGCCTTCTTGGAAGAAGGTAAAATAGACTCCCAGGACCTCCTCCTGTCAGCATGGGACGCGGTGGATACAGCGGCCCGCACCATGGTCTCAGCAGTAACCCTGCACCATGTGGCTTGGCTACGAGAGGCCAGAGTACCCTCGGCCCTCAATATCCCCTTTGGGGGTGACGCCCTCTTTCCCCCAGAAACCTCGGCCATCTTGGGTACTGCTTGTGACGACTGGGGGGAGCTGAAATACCATGGACTTCTCCCGACGGGACCTCTCCCATGCCCTCTGGCCCCATAGGGCCCATGGCAAACTGCCCCCCCCTTTTTTCCTTTTCAATAGTTACTGGTGAGGAGTCATCCTCACCACCACAACTTCAGTTTGAAACTCACCCTGGGGACCTTCCCGGCAAGGCCCTTCCCTGCCCAAATCCAGGGAGGGATTCCATCCGGTTATTCAGCAGTATTGATTCTAATCGCAGCTTCGTTGCCCTGCTGTGGAATACCCACTGCCTCATCTCAAGAAATCAAGGCTTAAGCAAAGGGTGGCTGTTTGATTTCTCCACTGCCCAATAGCTACCCAATTAACAGCCTCCAGCTATACTGGCTCCCCAAAAGGTCTAACCCATGAGTGATTCAAGCACAGACCTCTCCGGTGGATAACTCGGAGGTTAAGTAGCCTCTCCTTCCCCGGTTAGGGTTAAGGTTCCACCTTGTCCATACCCCCGCTGTTAACCCTATTGCAGCAGTCACAACGGAGACCTGAGGCCCAATTCCCATGGGCATCCTCTAGAGAATAGTTTTACTCCAAGGGTGCTATCATGCCCCCCACACAATGCCCTCCCTTGGGCGGCAACTCCTCACCCCTCAGGACACAAGGTTTACAGGATATACTCCAATTATCAGAGTATATGGTCCCATCGATCCCCGTTCCAAACTAAACAGGCCTTCTGCTTACTGCAACTGTCCCAACACCTGGGAACGTCACTCCTGCGTGCTTTCCCATAGAGAAAGCCCTCCATCCTACTCTCTGACCAGATGGTTGAAGAATCCCTTGTTGACCCTCGCTTCCCTCTCATAGGGAGCGTCTGAAAGGCGAGGGACAGAAGGAGCCTTCCCTCCCTTCCCATACATTGCCCAGACCAATCTAATCGTCAAACACTATTAGCTGTGCCTAAACATAGCTCGTACTTGATCAGCCTCACCAGAGTCTTAAGGTATATGCTTCTAGCTCAGGATACTGCAACACCTTTTGACCCCATAGAGCAGACATATCGCTCCCGCCCCTCAGGTACCGGCCTTGAAGGCCAGAGACTGGTCAACGATGCACTCGCAGTCCCCATACCTGTGGTAAAACCCTAACGCTCACTACCACCAGCTGGTTCACAGCCTGGCAAATGACTTTGTGAGAGGCCTCACTAACTAGACCCCAGCCCCACCTTCTGCCTTCCTTTCTCACATAAAGACGGGCTAACATTTTTGATCAATGGACTCTCTCTCTCCCACCAGGCCTGTCGATCAAAGCCACCCAGAATGCCCTTTAAGCCTGAACATCTATACTGGGACCCCCTTTCCCTTGATAAAGTGGACTAGTGTCATTTCCCCTCCCTCCTTTCTCTCCCTACCACTAATGTGCCCATTCTCCCCACCTGAATCGGGGGGCTCTCAGGTCACAGTCTTCAGAGAAGATGACATAATAATACCAATGTTTCTTCCACCTCTTTATCACTCGCCTAAAGGTGAAGACACTTGTTCTTCTGCTTTTCCCCATCAAACTCATGGTCGATGCTGCTTGGACAGTTCAATGAGTAGCCAAGAGGCCTTCACTCTCAGAGTAAGGGGTCCAAGACCTGGGCTGGGTACCCCAAGCTGAACTCCACCGGTATGGTCTGCAGACCACTCCCTCAGGTGGGGTTCTAATTTGACTTCAGTCTTCACCCCCCAACACCAAGTCTACCTGTGGGGGGCGATGACCAAGGTCAGACTCAAATCCCACCTAAGGGCCCCTCTCATAGCTTCTTCTCTAGGATGGTCATAGCACCTGGGCCACCCTGGCCTAGTCTGGGATAACCCCACTCAGATATCTCATGGGTGCAACTCCCACTTCCTTATCATGCTCCAAAGGTTTTCTAGCCACCACAGTCACGATTTGGCATTATGCTCAGGCTTAATCGACCACTCAGTGTCTTTCTTGTTTCATAGATCTCTTATTACACGAGCCGACATCCTGTCCACCGACTGGGAATTCTGCAGCTACCTGTCTCTGACAGAACCCACTCTCAGCTTAAGTTCTAACAGTGACAACAGCACGTTCGTAGAAGGCGACTTCAGATAAACCATAAGTGTCATAAAAAAGGCTGCGGGATGTGCACCTTCGGGGGGCAAACCTTCTCCGCTCACTCCATAGATGCTGTTCCCTCCCCCTGTACATTCCGGTTCCCTCTATGAGCTCTTCCCACGGGGTGCCCCAATCCTGACGCGCGTCTCTGTGTATCGCCAGGCTAGAGGCGGGGTTCACACTGCTTGGACTCTTCCCAGTGCTATGAGGTCACATAAGCCAACGTGAGCCTATTCCCGTAGGCCATGGAACTCGACACTTGGGACTACCGTACTTACAAGCCGTCCCCTGGGTGTTGCATTATCACACTCAGCTCCACATATACTCCGCCGGCTACTTGCCAGCAAAAAAAAAAAAGAAAAAAAAGGAGAAAGATGAAAAGACAGGGGAAATGATGATAATACCACTTCCTTGTGTTGACACAACGTTATTGATACTGGCAGTCCTATTCAACGGAGACTACCACAGTGCCATCAGTAGGCTCTCGTAGGTCAGGGATATACTCATCAGGCTCATGGGAAGTTCTTCCCCTGGCCTGCCCTGGATAGGGCCATTTGGTGGCCGGGCACCTGCCTTTCCCTGTGGCGATCTGGTGCTTCATTTGCAGTGTGCTCTCTGAGGTTGTTGGCTGCTGCCTCCGGCTGCTTGTACTTCCTCCTTCAGCCTAGGACAAAGTAACTCTCCTAGACCCTATCTGCAGGTGGCCCACCTCTTCTGTGGGATGCCAAATGCCAGATTTCCGTACCTATCGGCTCATGGCACGCAAGTGTCTCATACTGCCGAGCTGAGGAAAACATGGTCTACCTTCCCTCCAGTCAGTATCCACCAATGCCAGCCCGACAACCTTACAGCCTCCTGAATTCCCTTACAGGAGGCACATTAACACATGTTGCTGCCAGAATACTAATCTTCTCGTTTTCTTGAGCATCTGCCAATATGCCTTTAGGCAGAGTGTCAGAGTTGACTTCAATCACGATGCTCTGGTATCTCATTTATGTATAAGGTGACCTCAGGCCCTGCTGCTTAAGCACCACATTAGGCGCTTGGACAAAGTCGGCCTACCTTCTCCACTGGGTTGAGTCCTGCAATCCCTGCTTAACCTTGCCGGGTCGACGGTCCTTGCTTTGATCTCCTCAACCTCTCCAGGACCCTGCTCATGGGACAAATACCCATGTCAGGTTATGCCATGCTGAAGGCGGAAGAGCCAACTCCACCCACCATCCATCAGCATGGCTAGCAGTCACCTATTTCTGAATGTATCCGAGCAGCGCTCTAAGAAGAACAGGGGGTTACTTACCAGTAACTGTCCTTCTTCAAGATGGGCTGTTCAGATTCATTCAGAGCCCTCTCCCCATCCCCATTTTGGGAATTGGTGACTCTGAGGAACTGGGGAGGGGCCAGGCAGCGGCCACATATATAGCCATGGTGTGGCGCAGGGGGCTGTGGCCACCTGCCCCTTCTGACAGGCAAGGGCAAAAAGTTCCGACCAATCCGGCGCTCTGGCACAGAGACACCTATTTCTGAATGAATCCGAGCAGCCAATCTCGAAGAAGGATGGCTACTAGTAAGTAACCCACCAGTATAAAGGTATAAAGGAGTAATTTACATTTCGTCTCACAAACTTTAAACCTCATATAGACAGAAGATTACTCAAAGAAAGGAGGAGGGTATTTTTATACACAGTACTTCTCTCCACCTCACACATCTCTTATCATGACATCAAGGAATAACTGAAGAACACTGGACTAAAGGGAGTAATCCCAAATTAAGAAAAGATGCAGCCTGTGAAATATATTGCAGCTTATAGTGAGATAGCCCCTTTTTTTCTTTAAACATAATAGCCTTAATAAATTCTAGGAATAGCTTGCCTTTTTTTTTTTTTTTTTTGGTAACCAATTCTGACTTTCATGGCTCATTGCTTGAAACTGCTGAAGCTCTTTGTCTTGTTAACAAGCTTGGTTTATGGTTTTGTCTAAACCAGTGTGTGTCTTGGTTTAAGTGCTTTAGAATCTCTCCCTAGATCAACAAGCCCGGTGCATAATCATTATCCAGTGTTGGAATGACAAATTATCTAAGACAGGTGTCAGCAATCCCCAATACCCATGCTAAAACTGGCACAGGAGCCAAGCCTGAGCAGCATGCAGCACTGCCCAGGCTTTTCCATGGCTGGGCAGAATGAGCCACATCCCTCGGCTCCAGGCTGGCAAAAGCCACAGCGTGCAGCTCCCAGAACCCTGCTGGGCAGGGCTGGAGGGGAGCGGGGCAGGTCTTCCCCTCCCTCCGGCTCCACCTATGGAGCCAGAAATTGCTAGATGGCATGGGTGAGAGGCACCTCCAGCTGCACCCAGAGGACATGGGGGGACAGGTGGCCCTGGCCAAGACCCGGAGGCCACCTGCCAGCGAGGGTGGGAGCTGGTGCTGTCCCTGAACCAGAGGCCTGGCCCTGGCCTCAGCACCCACTGAGGGTGCAGTGGGCAGAGCTGGCACAAAGGAAAGCAAAGCTTGCTAACCCCTGATTTAAGAGCTTGCCTTGTGCAGATGGATATCGAGCAGGATAAGACACACATATCTGGGGAGGAAGGCTAGGACTGAGGCTACCTAGGCATCACCCTGTATGTAGCGCTCTGCAGATTTGAAGGTATTTGTTTTATATTCACACGTATCCTCATCTACGGATGCGGATAACTGCAGACCCACTGTTGCAGATTGACCCTCAGAGGCAGCTCAAAGTGGATCGATGGCTGAAGCTGCTGCTATGATCTGTGTCAGCAGCACACAGGGGAACAGGGAAGCGCTCCAGCAAATCCCAGCTCGGCTCTGATTGCGGTCTGCCAGCCAATCAGAGACTTAGTCACAGCAAGCTGGGGCTTCGGAGACGCTGCTGTTAGTTATTCAACATGCTACCCTTTGATTGGCTGATTCCCCATCCCTTCCCTGCCCACTTCTTCCTTTCTGATTGACAGCATGGCATGCAAACTGCAAACAAAGAGATTTCATTGGTGGCCAAAGAAATCTGATTGACAGCATAGCATGCAAACCACAAACAAGAAAAGGAAAAGGCGGAGGGGATCCATGAGGGAAATGAGACGATCAAAGGCTAAAAGACTAACTGTGAGTGCAAGCTCGGTTGGAGATGCAGTTATGGATATACATAAAACATGGCATGTGGACTGCAGACTGGAGAGATGCTGACAATGAGCAGATGTGGATCGGATCCAGATCCCCTTTTTGTATCCTGTATGTAATTTATGAATGCCTGGGCACAGATAGTTGTTGTATGAAAGCAGGGCCTGTTCACCAGCAAACTAGTGTAAAAGGCACCACAGGCTGGAAAGCTAAGAGGACACAGCAGCCCAGCAATTCCGATTGCACTCTGAAGAATGTCACATGTATGTAATAGTAATGAATATAAATTAATAGCTAGGCAATATGGGAAATTATTGAGGAAAACAAAATACACAATGTCAATCAGTGTCCAAGAGAGTTAAAGAGAATTGGAGGAAATTTTCTAAGCAGTCTAAAAACAAAAACAAGATTAACAACAGAATTAGTCATTTACTTAAGAGAAATTATAAAACTGTCAACAATAGTGCAAAAAAGGAAGGAGTGTTTATTAAATATTTCTGTTCTGTATTTAGGAGGAAAAGAATAATGTGAATATATCATATGATGATGGAACACTTTACATTCCAACAAGAACTCAAGAATATGTGAAACAGCAGCCAAGTTACATATTTTTGCATTAGTTTTTTAAAAATCTAATAACAAGCATTCCAGAGTTTTAAAAGAGCTGGCTGAGGCGCTTGATGGACTAATTAATGTTGACTTGCAAAAATACTGAGGATGTTCTAGAAAACTGAAAGAAAGCTAATGATGTGTTAATATTTAAAAATAGATCAATCAAAGGCAAAATAATGGAACAGCTGTTCTGATACTAAATTAACAAAACAAACAATTAAAGGGGGCAAGATAATTAATGCCAATCAACATTGGTTTATGTAAAATAGACCCACTCAAACTAGCTTATCTTCTTTTGATGAGATTATAAGTTTGTTGATAAAGGTAACAGCAATCATATAATATACTTTGACTTGACATCACAAGACATTTTGATTAAAAAATCAGAATGCTATAACATTTTAGGTCCCAACATATTAGACACACAAGGGTTTGATAATATCCATTCTTGAACCAACTTTTTGGTGAGAGAGACATGATTTCAAGCTACATGGAGCTCTTTTTCAGCACACATTAAATGGAATAAAAGCCAGTTAACTCATCGGTCTCAAAAAGTAACCGTAAAAGGGAATCCTCATTGAGTTAGTATGTTTCCAGTGGGACCCTACAGGGATTAGTGCTTGACCCTATATTATTTTATATTTTTATCAGTGACCCAGAGAAAAACATAAAATCATTACTGATAAAGTTTGAAGATGACACAAAGACTGGAGGAGTGGCAAATAATAAAAAGGATATGTTACTAAAACATAAAGATTTGGATCACTTGATAAACTAGACAGAAACAATATGCAACCCCGTAAGAAAATATAAGGTTCTAAAGCTAGGATCAAAGAAGGCAGGTCATACGTATACAATGTAGGACTTTATCCTGGCAACCAGTAGTTAGGAAAAAAAAAAGCTTGGGGATGAGATAGATCAGCTGAACATCGGCTTACAGTGCCATGCTGTGTCTAAAAGGGCTAATCCAATCCATGGAGGCAAAACCAGGGAATATCATGTATGAATAGAGCAGACTTCAAAAAATCTGCCAAACACTTTGGGGCCTGCCCAAAAGCTCAAGCACCCCTAGGTATCCGGTAGAGAATGAGTCTCTCACCACCACAAAGCTGCCACGGCCATGACTCGTCTCAGCAACAAACCCCTTGCTCGCCACCAAAAGAGACCTCCTGTCAGTTACTCTTTTAATGGCACTTGGTAAGGGGGAGGTGAGGAGGGACAAGAGGGGGAAATGGCAGTGCTCTTCCCCTCTGGTGCCACGATCTCTCCCCTGTGGCTGTGCGCCCCCAGCAGCAGCTGTTTTTGGCAACTGGTGGGGGGGGGTCTTTAGTGCATCATACTTGCTGCCAAAAGAAACCCCCCTCCCTTGCCACCAAAGAAAAGCCGCTACCAGCAGCTCTTCCAGTGGTGGTGGAGGGTAGGGAGAGAGAGAGAGAGATGGTGCTGCAGAGGGAGAGCACTAAGGTCTTCCCCTCTTCCCCCTTTACCACCGAAAGTGCCGCTAGCAGCAGCTTTTTCAACAGCAGGGAGAGGGAGTCGTGGCAGCTTTTGAGCAGCAGGAGCCAAGCGCACATTGCACAGTGAGGGAGGGCCCTTTGCCCTGGTGCTCTTAGGTGCCAGAGACAAAATCTTAGATGCCATGGCAACCTGGCACATAGGATATGATATGTCAAGACTTGAAATAGAGAGACTATATAGTTAGTACCTTCATATTTGGTATAGGCTAAACTGCCCCTGGAAAACTCTGTCTAGCTCTGTTGGTCACAATTGAAGTACAATGTTGATAAATTAGATGGAGTTCAGAGAAGAGCCATGAGAATGATTAAAGATTTAAAAGACATGACATATAGTGAAAGAATCAGGGAGCTTAATATATTTAGTTTCTCAAAGACAAAATTAATGGGTTACTTGATCAGTCTGTAAGTACCTATATTTCTAACAGAAATTTGTCAACAGAAGGCTCTTCAATCTGGAAGAGCAAGGTACAACAAAATCCAATGTCTGGAAACATTTTTTTTTTTTTCAGTGAAAACAACTACCCAAGGGGTGATGGATTCTCTGTTATCAGAAATGTATAAATCCAATTCTCGACCCCCCCCCCCCAAGTTGTACTCTAGTTCAAACAGGAATAAATTCAGCAAGTTCTATGACCTGGGTTGTTCAGGAAGTTTGAACAGATGATACTACAATCCCTTCTGACCTTGTAATATGACTGTCCAAAGACATGCTCTGAAATTTGTGGTGGTAATAGTTTCAAAGGGCAAGGGCAAGATGAGGAATTCTCCTTGAGACTGCTGCAAATTGCAGAGAATTCTGTTTCTCCTTAAAAACAAGAGTCCTGTGGCACCTTATAGATGAGCAGATTTCTTCGGGCGTAAGCTTTCACAGGCCACTTGCATCTGACGAACTGGGTTGGAGCCCAAAAAATCCCTCTGGATGCTTCTCTTTAAAGGCACCAGAGAAAAGAAATCTCATCTTCTTGAAGATTTGTTCTGTTGATGCTGAAATAGTAACATGTCATTTCACATGAAAGCAAAGCCAGTAGCTTTTCTTTGATTAAGCAGTGCTTATTTTCAGTTGTTTAAATTAAGTTCTGTTTTTGAAGCATTATAGACAACAGCTGTACCGAAAATCTTCTGGAATGTACAGACATACCCACATATCTGTATTCAGTAGAAGCCATTATACTTGGTTAGAGGTCAAGAATAATAGAATACAGTGGCTGTATAAAGCAGTTTTTGTTTTTCCTCCAGTTCAGTGTTGCCTTTCAAAAGCTACATTCCTGCCACATTCCTTTCAGCCTACCTAAAATTCCCCTGGTTGGTTCAACTGGCTATGTTCTTCCCCTTTTTCTATTCTGAATTGTTATGTAGAACTGTTCTGCATTATTAAACAGTTGCCACATTTCACAAAAGAGGTTTCTTCATCTCAGTGGTGGATGAATACATGTCCACCCCCAATCACTCAGTACTGACAGATTATTTGACAATTTAATTTCAATAAGGCCTATCTGCCTTAGGAATATTTTTAAACATTTTAAAAAGTCAAGATGGAAGCTGCCTTAGGGTTTAGCTCATCTGAGACGTGGTTCTCAGAAATCATTTCTTCTAAGACAAAGGAAACAATATCATCACACTTGAATGCTTCACTGATTTCCTGTCTCATTTGTCTGCAAATGAATTACTCTCACTTTTCAAGCTTTATAAAGCTGTGCCCAACTACGTTTCATCTTCCTTCACTGGTAGGAAAACCTCCAGGCAGACTAGGGCTGCTCACTCAGCAGCTCCTCCAGAATCTTCTCAGGTCTGGCTGCACTTTTGCCTTTCCCTCCTCATATTCACATGCCCCATCCCTGGCCCCATAAAGTCACAAGACCTTCTCATCAACCATCTCCTGATACTGGCCAAGCGAGCCATCCACCATGCCAGGAGGACAAAGCTGGATGGTGAGATGCTCTAACAGGGGTGGCCAAACTCATGGAACTCAAGAGCCACACAAATTGATTGTTAAACCTTCAAGAGCCACACTGAGGCATATAGCCATATACTTTTACTTACTACATTGATTTGCTGATGTTCTTCCACGAGCCACATTTTTTCGTTAAAGAGCCACATGCAGCTCCCGAGCCGCAGTTTGGCCACACCTGCTCTATGACCATGGGGGCCTAGGAAGGACTGGGGGGCCTACTTCCATCCCACTCAGAAGTCACATCTCCAGTCAAAGGTCCCCTGAGCCACATTAACTGGCTCCCTAGATACCTTCAAGGAGCGGTGGGTGCTCTGAATCCCTGAGTTTGGCCCTGTGGCTTGCACTCTCATCCTTTTTATTTCCCGTTTGTTGCCCCTGTATTTACTGGTGACTTGGCTCCAGTAGCCTCTCCCCTTAGGAAAAGCCTTAAGATGTGGGTGGGCTTACGCCCACCCATCCCCAGATGTTCGATAGCTGCCCTGATTCAGCCCTCAAGCTGAGTCAAGCAGAACTCTGTTGTGACTCATCCCTCAAGCATTCTGCAGCAGCCTAACCCTGGACCATATCTGGGTCAGCTGATCCCCAGGTACAGGTACTTCACTGTTAGTACGAGAGTCGTAAGTTAGTTTATACAACAGCACCACCTGTACAGAAATCCTCTTGCCCCTTTGCAGCCATACAGATTTCTTGTTTCCAGCAAGCTCTTGATCCTGTCTCTGTTCCTACCCCAGTCTTCCCCAAGCCTTGTTTCAACCTGCTTCAGCTTTGCTTGTGCCCTATTTTGAACCTGCTCTGATCCTATTATTTCCTGCCTCCCACCCCATCCCCACTGCTCCCGCACAGAGCCAAGAGCAGTGCGCATGGCGGGGAGGAGGGTGGACTGGCAGTGCTGAACCAGGCTGCCCTTTTGGCTGGCTCGTCGCAGAGGTCTACGCTTCCCCTGGACTGGCTGGCCCCGCCCCCCAGTGCCAGGGGTGGTGATTGGGGGGCCCGCATAGGGCGATTCACCCCCCTAGGGATGGCTCTGTTGTCACCCTCATGCTCTCCAACCATACAAGTGACTCTGCATTTTCTCTCCTGCAGCCATCTAGGGGTAGAATCTCCTCCCTGATCCTGCCCCTGATTCAGTAAAGCAATTAGGTATATGCTTTCAGTCCCAATGATTTTTAATGGGATTTTAGCAAATGCTTAAACTTCAGCAAATCTTTAAGTGCTTTGGTAAATAGGGATGGCTTCATTGTGTTCCTAAGTTTGGGGGAAAACAAACAAACAAACAAACAAACAAAAAACTTATTTTGCACCCTCTACACAAATATAAATGACTATACAAGTTATGAAAGCTTAAACCTGACACATCTAAAAATTATATACACAGCTTAAAAAAAATCTAATGTGTGCATAGAACATCAAAAAGGACTTGTTATTCTGTGGTTCTAGAATCTTACAATTTGTCATAAATTAATCTCTTATCGCAAACCTGTGATCCATAATTTTAACTTGTGTTTTAGGGAAGATCTTTGTTCATAGTTGTAAAGATAACCTTATAAACAAGAATAGACTGTAAAATTGTGCAACACTTTTTCCTAAATTTTCATGAAGCCTGAAGAACAACTCTAAGAAATATGTACTGACAAATTGCCTAATCCTTTCCATGGTTGATAACAAAATTGTTATTCTTGTAATTTTAGCAGAATTTTCAATCTAATTTTCTTTTCCCAGAATATCTAAGTAAACAATGCACACAGCATTGTACAATTGCATTATTTATTTCATTATGTTTAATTTGAAAGATAGCATCCTGTAAGCAGGAGCCAAGATGGCTGCCCCCGCAGGAGCCAAGATGGCTGCCCCCGCAGACCTGCCAATCAAGCAGGAGGGGAAGGGGCGGGGCAGGAAGTATAAAAGCCAGGCAGAGGAGCTCAGCTCAGCCCTGGAGGCTGGAGGAGAAGGATGGCTCTGGCCAGGCTCCTCAGTCTCAGCCCTTCCACCGGCCGAGGAGGACTAGGGCTACCCGCCACCCTCGAGCCTTCTGTCAGGATGGCTGGCTCGGGCCTCCCATGGTGGGTACCAAGTGGGAAGATCCCCTGCCCTGGGAGGGGGACAAGCCGTGGTGGCCCGAACTACAGCGCCCCTCAACCCACTGTGAGGATCCGGACTACCGGGAGCCTGCCTCCCCAGCTGTTGGTGAGGACCTGGAGGAGCTGCCTCTGGCGCTGCCTGACGCAGACCCCCCTTTGGGGATGGACCTGGGGGTCCTGCCCCCCGCCCCCGACCAAGGGGGGCTGCTGGACTCGACCCTGGAGGAGATGGCCGTCGACATGGAACTCCCGGACCTGATGCCTGGGAAGGGCTCTACTCAGTGCCCCTCAGTGAGTACCCTGAGGACGCCGAGGAGGACATCAACCAGGTGCCGATGGGAGAGGGGGAGGGCAGTAGCCCAGGGGGAGTCTCCTCCGTACTGGGGTCAGCGTGTTGTGGTTGGGACCCCGCTGTCTGCAGGGCTGGCTGCCTTTAGGGCCCTGGGCTGGGACACAGTGGAGCAGGGCAGGCCTGTGTCCCCCCTCCTCTTCTCCCCCCGCCCTTGTTGAGACGACAACCCTATTTCGCCCTCTGACCTCATTGATCCCCTACCAGACCTGACTCTGCGACTGGACACCCCTGTAAGG
>ML681963.1:71521208-71533793 GCA_007922195.1 Podocnemis expansa | reverse complement strand
CTCTGACCTCGTTGATCCCCTACCAGACCTGACTTTGTGACTGGACACCCCTGTAAATGTCCTGGGGCCCAGCGGGAACTGCTGTGCCCGGCCCCGGGACTACTGGGTGCACCCCCTTCTGGGGGTTAAACGAACTGCTTGCCCCTCCCTGCCGGGGCGGGGCAAACTGATCTCGCTGACTTGAGCGAAGAACTCCCCACATAGCCCACCGAGAGTGCCCTCCCGGTGGGACGGATGATACGGATGTTTACACATCCATTTAATTTACCAGAAATCGCTTCAGAATTTTCAAATTTCCACCAGAGTAATGTGGAACTTAAGTCCACCTTCCCAATATCTGTCATAATTTTTACTGTTGTAACTCTTGTCTTCCCTTCCTCCAAACTTTTTTCACCATGCATGCTGGGCTGTGTCTAATTTAGCTTGTAAGTTCCTCAAACAAAGACTGACCTCTATTTGTATCTAAAAAGTCACATTTCTGGAGAGCTATAGAAATAGAGTATGAAAAAAAGTTACTTGGTCATTAAGTATGAAAAAACATTTCAATTTGTTTTACAAAAAGCAAGATATACAGGGGATGTATTTTTTAAATGCTGCACTGCGCCCCGCCCTTTACTTTACTCTACCCTTACTTGGTTTAGTGAAACAAACTAGAAAGCAAGTCAAGGCAGCAATGCATATATTCATCTTCCATCCAATGGGTCCAATCCCGTGAGGTGCTGAGTGACTTCTGTGGGAGTTGAGGGCAATCATCTACTAAAAGAGGAAACAGACAGATTGCTAGAAAATTAGTCACCAGCACTATTTTCTCCAGCAGTCAAGTTATGAAGATCAATAACAGAATCCTTTAGTAAGGACTGATTGAAATGGGGCTCTCATCGATAAAAGTGTGTTTACTTCAAACATAGATCTAGACCCTATGGGTGTGTTCACAAAAGTCTTATTTTGAAACAACAGAGGTTGTTTCGAAATAAGAAAGGCCATGTTCACACGACGCACCGTTGTTTCGAAACAACGGGTTCCATTGTTCTGAAACAACAGCTTTGTTTCGAAACAACTTAAACCCCATGTGGGGATGAAACAACATTGTTTCGAAACAATTGTTTTGAAACAATGCCGTCTGAACATGTTTCGAAACAGTGACTCGTTTTGAAATAACTGTTGTCTGAACCTGCTATTTTGATTCCTGCTTTTTTCCTTAATTCGAATTAACAAACTGTTAATTCGAAGTAATTTATTTCAAAATAAGGCATTATTTCGATACAACTTGTATCGAAATAACCCCCTGTGTGTGAATATAGCCTATGAGATTCTATATGCTACACAGAATCATAGAAACTGGAAGGTACCATTAGAAGTAATCGAGTCCAGTCCCCTAGACTCATGGCAGGACCAAGTACCCTCTTAAGCCATCCCTGCCAGGTGCTTATCTAACCTGCTCTTAAAACATTGCAATGATAGAGATTCCACAACCTGCCTAGGCAACTTATTCCAGCGGTTAATCATCCTGACAAAGAAATTTTTTCCTAGTGTCCAACCTAAACCTCCCTGGCCACAATTTAAGTCCATTGCTGCTTGTCCTACCATCTGTAGTTAAGGAGAATAATTTTTCTCCCTCCTCCTTGTAACAACCTTTTATGTACTTGAAAGCTGTCATTATATCCCGTCTGTCTCCTCTTTCAAGACTAAACAAATCCAGCTCTTTCAATCTTCCCTCATAAGTTGTGTTCCAGACTGTTAATCATTTGTGTTGCTCTTTTCTGCACTTTCTCGTATGATGCTGATGAACACCTCTCATGAGGTACTACCTACTTCCCATGTGCCCTCATCTCTTATTGTCATATATTATTTTCTTATGTACAAATATGTGGTTTATAACTTCTAAAGAATTCCATGAAAAGAATGTCTGTTGTCTACTACACAACAGATGCCAAAGCGTGACATATGAAGTCTTTACCAACAGCCAGTAAAACACAGGTCATCATAATCATTAAGGCTATGTTCACACATAAATGTTTATTTCTAAATAAGTGAATTTGAAATAAGTTATTTCAAAATAAAATCATTATTTCAAATCCACTTACATCGAAATAAGCAAAAACCACCAAATCAAAATAGCGAGTCCAAACACAGGACTTGCTATTTCGATTCAGCAGAGGGGCACCATGGCAGGGCCATGTTGCCACCCAATCCCCTCCCTGGCTCTCACCTGGAGAGCCAGGCAGGGGAAAAGAGCCGCCGGGACAGGGATCCCCCTGCCCTGCATTCCCCGCTGCTGGTATGACAGCAGAGGAGGGAGGTGGGGCACCCGGGCTGCCACCTGGCCAGCGGATCCGGAAGCCTCCTCAACCCACTGCCAGGGCTCAGCAGCTGCCAGCAGGACAGCGGATGCTGGAGCAGGTTGGACCCATTGCCCCAGCAAGCTGGCAGCCAGGGCAGGTGACAGGTCCCCAGCCAGCTTTCCCTGCTGCCCTGGCAAGCCGGCAGTAGGGGGGTAGAGGGGGGGCCCCAAGCCAGCTGGAACTGCTGCCCCTGCTAGCTGGCAGCTGGGGGGGGCAGGTCCACAGCTGGCTCTCCCTGCTGCCCTGGCAAGCTGGCAGCAGGGAGGAGCAGCAGATGCAGAGCCAGCTTCGCCCGCTGTCTCTGCTTGTGGGCAGCAAGGGGGGGCAGTGGGTGCCCAAGCCAGCTGGACCCACTGCCCCAGCAAGCTGTGAAATCAGCCCCGCCTGTGAAATTGACTAGGCTGCGGAGCCTGCCTGGGGCTGGGGGAGCCGGCATCTCCCCTAGCCACTTGCAAGCGGCCACAGGCTGGGGGACCCGCCCAGCTGGCAGCCCCCGAGCCCAGGCAGTGGGTCCAGCCGGCTCCCTTACCTCCCGCCTGGCTGGCAGCTGCCGAGCCCGGGCAGAGGGTCCAGCTGGCTCAGGGACCCACCGTCTCCCCCCGCTGCCCGCAAGTGGAGGCAGTGGATGAAGCCGGCTCTGTGCCTGCTGCCCCCCCCGTGCCACTCTGCACCGTCTGTCAGCACCCTGGCCAGGGTGCTGGGGCCTGGGACTTTCTCTCAGGGTGCAAGGTCATTTTGTTATATCGATATGAGAGTCATATCAATATAACAGAGCCAGACAGGGTTATTTTGACACCACAGTTTCAAAATAACCTTCATTTTAATATATAACCAGGTTTTATTATATCAAAATGATTTTCCTTGTTTTGAATTAAAAGCCTCGTGTGAACACAGCCTAACATTGTAAAATATATGTAAAGTTGTTATTTAAGAAGTTATGTACCCATTCTGCAAATTAGATTCTTAAAGGTTTAAAATTAATAGCAGTCATCAGGAGGTGACAAGCCTTGGATAGATCTTGTTCAGGGAGAGGGGTAAGAGATGTTTCTGTCTCTGTCAAAAAACTGTTTGTATTCTGCATTGTAAACAAGAAATTCTACGGCACTTTTAAAGACTAAGAAATTTATTTATTGCATGAGCTTTCGTGGGCCTACCCAGCTTTGTCAGATGAATGAAATGGAAAATATAGCATGACAGCTGTAAATATATAGATACAGAGAAGGGTGGGTCACAAATTTAATTGAAACGGATCTAAAGGAACAGAAGACTAGCATATAATTAGCATGTAACGATAGCATTTTTTTTTACAGAATGTGCAGATCGACTGAAATATTCATGTACCAATTCTGTAAAAAAAACATGCTAGCTACAGTACTTCAGCAAAAACAACTCGTAAAAAACAGACTGGAATGTGGCACTGCAGAATTGGAATTTATATGCAAACTAGATACCTTCACACTCGATTTGAATAAAGTTCTTGAATGTCTGGGTCATTACAAAATGTAATTTCCTTTAATCAGCTCCTGCCTTCCTATTTGACAGTTTGAATCCAAACATCTTAAATTACTTTAAAGAGAGAGGTTAGCATTCTATCCCTCCACATCTGTTTGAAGTAACTTTGTGACCTATACTTCTATCTATGTATTTTTAAAAGGTATTAAGAATAAGGCCCTAATGTCATCTTCCCAGGAGAAAAGGGAGGAGACTTGAATTTTAAGAGTATCACACTAAATGAAAAACAAACAAGGAGTCCTGCAGCACTTTTGAAGACTAACAAATATAAATACACTTTGTAGTCTTTAAAAGTGCCACAGGATTCCTGTCACTTTAAGTGAAAAAACAAAGTTTAGACTTGTAAACATCAAAAACAGACCTGAGACCTTTGTAGATTCTAATAACAAACAAGGCTGTTGTGAGAACATCCATGACCGTGAAGCCTTACCCATTTGGTTTCCAAGATATCACATGGCATTTGGCTAGCCAGAGCAAAGAAAGACACTTGATACAATGTTCCTAGCACTCAAAATCCTATAGGAGTGACTGGATTACATTATAATACTGAGAGGCAACTTCTTTGATGTTAAAAAGGGAATAGTGGAATACTTTAAAGAATTTGCTCTCTTTGGTCCTTTTTGATCTTTCTGGATTACTGAGCAATCAGAGGAAAAGCCATATAATTGAGGATTGAGCAGGCATTTGCTGTTTGGGCTTTGTGGAATCCTGATATTTGGAACAGGACGACAGGAGGCTGATGCAAGGAACAAGACACACATTTTAAAATTGCTTCATGACAGTCTCTTCCACCACCCATTTTCCAGAGATAAATAACTGATGACTGAACCAGCTATCATGACCATTCTCTTCATACTTCAATACTGACTACCTCTTCCAGAGAGACAGATCTTTAAGGCTTTTTGTTTCAATATGGAAAATCTTATTTCTCTCATTCTTTTGTTATATTGCATGGGGACAAGCTTGTGTGTGAAAAAGGAAAGCTGGAAAACCAATAACTAATTCATTGATTGATGGACAAGACACAGACTGACTTTGGATCAACAAATTAGCAAGACGCCCTTAATTTTTGAGACAAGCATCCCAATTAGGGGATTTATATGAAAAGAATCCTCAAAGGTGACTTGATAGGTGGATCTTCCATTCAAAACATCATAAAACTCTGAGGGAGCTCTAGATTAATGTATAAGCACTATGAAAAAGGACTCTGTCTACCTTTGAGACAGAAGGAAAATTTGCAAGTTTCTCACAGGAAAGGCCTAGTTCTTCATCTTCAGAAGACAGATAAATGGCTATGTCTACACACACATCGTTATTTTGAAATAAGTATTTCGAAATGAGTTATTTTGAAATAAAGTCCTTATTTGAAAATAAGTTAATTCGAATTAAGATAAAGCCTGCTATCAAAATGGCTGTTTCAAAATGGTTATTTCGAAACAAGGCCATTTGGACATGCTGTTTTTTCAAAACATGTCCAAACGGCCTTATTTCAAAATAACCATTTTGAAATAACAGCCATTTCAAAATGAATGGGGTTTAAGCTGTTTCAAAACAAGGATTCTTATTTTGAAATGACTGATCCCGTCATTTTGAAATAAGAAAATGTCATGTGGACTTAATCTCTTTTATTTCAAAATAACCAGTGTTGTTTTGAAATAAAAGGGATGTGTAGACATACCCAATCAAGCTGAGCAGCTGTTTGTTGGTTCTGTTTTTGTTTTTCTTGGCCAGAGATGATTATTAGTGTGGAAAGCAGAGTTATGGAAGAGGCAAAGTAGTATAAAATTTAATAGATCTTTTGTCACAAAAAACATGACCTCAACTGGTTATGAAGCAAGCTCCCAAATGATCCAGTTCCTGAGTCAGAACCTACAAGCTTTCATAAGGTTCATGATGCGGTCTTGGAAAGCTTAAATGACTACAATAGCATCCTGGAAGGAAGTAAAACTTGCAGGTCTTCACATTTATTTAACTCACTTGGAAATGAAAGCATGATTGGGCTTATTTCTTTCTTAGAAAAGATTTAAGTAGTTATTTGTAGGGCCTGTTAACCTAAAAGGAGAGAAAGTGATGCCTTTGAAATGAACATGAACCTCAAAAGGACTTAAGTTTACAGTAGGGAACAGTCTGTTTCCCTCTTTTTTTTAAAGACATGTAGTTTCTTTACATCAGTCACACCTCTGTATTTTTGGGGAGATCAAAGAGAGGTTGCCTGTTTGAGCTGCTTTGCAGGACTGGGGGGCAGGTCTTGGAAATAAAGTCAATATCACAAACCATCAGTTACATATTTCTTTAGAAGCATGAAAAATGCCATCACAGGCAGAAAATTCAAGGAGGAGAAGAATGAATTTGTTTGAGCTGCATCTTCTTAGGTACTTTTACACAGGACAAGGAACATGTTTGTGACAGGGGTCATTGCAGCTCAGAAAGCTACTACTGCAGAAACATTTTTCCATTTTATGCTCAACGCATATATGTACTCGATCTCACCATCCACTTGAATTGTCTCTAATACAGTGGTGGCTGAAATTTTGCAGTCAGTCCTTTTCTGCCATTACTGCAGTTTGCTAAGCAGAGGAGCTTGAGCTGAAGGTGGAGCTGGGGGCAGAACTAGGGATGTGTTGGAAGGGGAAAGTGGCCTGTGGGTGGAGCAGGGAATGGAACTGGGCTAAGACCTGAACAGAGCCACAGCCAGAAGTGAAGCTCTGGCTGGGGACAGAATGGGGATGGCTGCTATTTCCTTTCCTCCCCCTGTGGGCACTGGCCTGGGCCTCACTAGGGCCCCTCTCAATGTTCCCCCATTTCTCCCTGAGGAGCATGCCACCCAGTTTGGGGACCACTGCTCTAATAAAGTATGGTGGGACATGGATGCATCTGATGGGGCTGCAGCAAATGTATCTACTATATTGTTTTGGATTCTATATAATTATGAATAAAAGATTGTCCTTTTTTTTGTTTGTTTCTTCCAGTGGGCTTTACAGGAATTTTTTAGAAGACGAGAGAATTTATCAGTGGATAAATTCATCTAAATAGTTTCTCACCCTTAGATTAGTGAGTGAGTGCCTGGGTACATCAGTTTTCTTTTCAATAATTGTTCTGATCAAAAATTAACTGACCTGTGTACAGTGCTAGAGTATACTATCTAGAAGTGCCAGAATAGCTATGTGTATAATAGCAAATCTCCCCATTCATGTCCTTAATAACAATAACTAAGAAACATAGTTGGTTACGTTACCTTTGATTCAGTTTAAACAAATGTATTTTCAGAAGCATTTGTTGACTGTTAATTGCTATGCTTCCTCAACAAGGTAAACAAGCACTTGAAAATACTCTAGATTGGATTTACTGAACCCACAGACCAAGTCAAGATGCCAGCATTCTTCACAGGGTAAAGGCAGCAAGGCCATGAGTTTCAGAAGCAATCTGGAGTGTTCTTATACAAGTTGTTAAAGCTATTAAACACGCAGAGAGAGGGACAGCAAACAAAGAGACTTTGCAGGCTAAGGTTAGTTACTTGATTATGCTATCTTTATGTAATACACTAACGAGCACTAGTTGTCACATACAAGAAAGCTTTTAAAAATCCAAAAGTGAGAATCAAAGACACTGACTGTCGATTAACAAGATATGTGCAAACAAAAGCTCTTCTTTATAATGAATCTCCCTTTTCTTGCTGAAAATTATTCATGGATGTGAGAATCCCATGCATTATCTTATTTATGCACACAGGAGAAATCTATTATTTATTCACCAATTACCTAAGAAGCAAACAAAATGAGAGAGAAAATCTGAAATTAAGTAAAATATTACAGGTTGCAATTTCAGTGAGACTCATCTTTGCATGTGTGAAATTGGTGTGGACAAAATCAATTTCACATGTGGAAATGCTGCCTTTGTCTCTACTAGCAGGTACACGCACACAAACTGTGTGAGCCTGCAATGATGCCGGTTGGTTTCCTACAATTTTGCCCTCTCTGCCCACTGGTCCATCGTTGACACTTCACTTTCATGACTAGAGACTACAGCTTAATTTATCCCACAGCACTAAAAATCAGTTACACTCAACCCTGAATTACCAGCCTCTCTGTAAAAGACATAGAGATAATCTCCTCCTTCAAAAAGCTATTATCTTACTCAGTATAATAGTCAAGAACATGCAAGATCAGAAGGATGAAAACCTGTGTCTATTCATGATACAGCAGGGAATACAAAATTTTAAGAAATAAAGATCTTAAATGCTGAAAGGATATTTATAGAAAAATTAGCAGACTTATAAAATGTAACTGTTCTGTAGTTTTAGTTACACAAGAAAGATGGCAAAAGTAGATTACTTTAGAGCTCCCACAAAGCATGTAACTGTTTCCATCTGACTTTGTCAGAGCCAGATTTAGCTACATACTTGTCTATCTTTCATTAAATCAATCCTCTAAAATATAGGCCAACTCTTTCTTTGGTCTAAATTGTTACAGCCAAAAATGAGTGGGAGACTAGCAGTACTGTATTGGTAGCTCAAGGAAAAACTATGGCTGAGGAGTTCCAGAGGGGTGGCCCCTTGTCTGTGACTGAGAAGACGCTGAGCTGTGTTCCCATGGACTGCCCACATGTTGCAAAGACCAATCCATGCCAAGTCCCAGGACAGTTCCCTGCACAAAGGCAGACTATAAAAAGCTCGGTGAGGAGAGGGGTTAATTTCATCTTTAATGCGCACACAGCAGAATTAAAAAGTGATCTGATTCTGAACAAACTACATTTATGAAAAAGCTACCAAGAAAAAGAATTGAGCCATGCAGAAAGAGTTTCAATAGCAGAAGTCATCACACTGGGGTGTGTGTGTGGGGGGGGGGGGGGGGATCTGCAAATTCTTGCTGCTGCCAAAACTGGAAAAAGTTCCTTTTGGCTAAACTAAAATATGCATATATGTACAGGAGTAACAAAAGACCAATTTTCTTGTAAGAGCACTATAATTTAATCTAAATACCAGGTGTTCCCTCTAAACAGAATGGCAGTTCAAAGTAAATCCAATCCCATTCTTCAAATACAGAACTCATCTCTAGAATTCTGGCTTTAAGAAATCTTCAAAAGAGTAAAAAGCAAATTAGCTGAAAAATCGCAAACTACATTTTATACAAAACACACACTCATCAGGCAAATAAATTCACCCTTTAAAAAAAGCCTCAAAACTTCAAATCTTCCCAAAAAAATGTAAAAGTTACTGTTCCATGCAGTGCCAAAGATTTTAGCTTCAGGCACTAAATAACTCAATGACGAGAGATTATTATAGTCACTATATAAAAATGTCATTCCTATAAGTTTGAGGAATAAATAAAAGTATGCATCCGTGATTATTCAAATGAAATCAGCAAGATATTTAGAACAGTATTTTACAGATAGAGTTTCCAGTGATCAATAATTCATGTAAATTGAAAATGCTGATCAGTTTATTTGCATTTATGGAGATATGGCAATGTGTCCATATATAAACTGCAAAAGTGCTCACTCTACTAACTAGCTTGTGGCCTTGATTAGACCCAGAAGAGTGAAGGCATCCTTTGGGATGTTCAACATTTTCATCAATGATCTCGACGATGGAATAAACTGCACTCTCAGTAAGTTTGAGGATGACACCAAGCTGGGGGGAACAGTAGACACGTTGGAGGGCAAGGACAGGATTCAGGGAGACCTAGATAAATTGGAACAGTGGGCCAATAGAAATCTTATGAGGTTCAATAAGGACAAGTGTAAAATCCTGCACATGGGATGAAAAAACCCCATGCACTGCTACAGGCTGGGAAACATTCAGCTGAGTAGCAGCAGTGTAGAAAAGGACCTGGGGGTCATGGTGGATGGGAAGCTAGATATGAGTCAGCAGTGTGCTCTTGCTGCCAAAAAGGCCAATGGCATACTGGGCTGCTTCAAAAGAAGTGTTACCAGCAGATCAAGGGATGTGATCATTCCCCTCTATTCTGCACTGGTGAGGCCACATCTAGAATACTGTGTTCAGTTTTGGGCTCCCCACTACAAAAAGGACAGGGACATGCTAGAGAGAGTTCAGAGGAGGGCAACCAAAATGATTAAAGGGCTGGAGCACAAGCCCTAGGAGGAAAGACTGAAAACATTAGGCTCATTTAGTCTGCAGAAGAGAAGATTGAAGGGGGATTTGATAGCAACCTTCAACTACTTGAAGGGATGCTCCAGGGAAGATGGAGCTCGACTGTTCTCGGTAGTAACAGAGGACAGAATGAGGAGCAATGGTCTGAAGTTGCAGTTAGGGAGGTCGAGGCTGGATATTAGAAAAAACTTTTTTACTAGGCAAGTGGTGAAGCATTGGAATGGGCTGCCTGGGGAGGTGGTGGGATCTCCATCTTTGGCGGAGTTTAAGGCCCAGCTGGACAAAACCATGACTGGGATGGTTTGAGTGGGAGTGGTCCTGCCTCTGGCAGGGGGTTGGACCAGATGACCTATGAGGTCCCTTCCAACCCTATGATTTTATGACCTCGGCCAGAAGCAGCTGACCCAAGTATTTCACACACCTCCTCCTTTAATCCCACCTTCACTTTCACTGTTCTCCTTTCTCTTCACTGAGGAAGAGAGCAGAAAGAGGAGGAAAGGGAGTCAAATGCTGTAGCTGGCTCTGAGGATTGTCCCTGGCAGTGGCAATGGTGGTGGGCGAGAGGATTGGCTCCCATCTAATGGTGATAACGGGGGAGCATGATGATACAATTTGCTTCCCAAGTGGGGTGGCCATTGCAGGCTCCCTGTGTCAGCCACTGCCTTTAACTAATAGATGCTTTATTTCCTTACTGTCCAAGGGCTAGTCTGACAACCAGGTTAGGAATCTGGGAGGGATTTTTTTTTCCCTTTATGACAATATTGGCAAACTGCTCCATGGAATTTTCTACCTTCCCTCATAGCATTCAGGAAGTCTGGTGTGTTGGAGATCTTTCCTGCATAGAGGTTATATAGTTCCAAAGGGGTAGCCATTTTAGTCCAGTTCAGCAAAAACAAACAAGGAGCCTGATGGCCCTTTCAAAGAGTAAGTAATTTACTTATCACATGCACTTTTGTGGGAGAAAATTCTACTTTGGATTCTCTTCCATGAAAGCTCATGCCATAAATAGATTTGTTAGTCTTTAAAAGGGCCACCAGACACGAAAGCGTGGAAAGGAGGACAGGCAAGTATGAAAAGGAGAAAATTGGAGGACACATACACATCCAGGACCCTGCCTGGGCCCCCTTCATCCACCCAGCCATCGCAGCTCCTGCCCCCCCAAATGCTTGCCCCTTTGATCACCCAACTCCAGAGAAATCTGCCTAGCCTCTAATTACAGTGCAAGATTAATTGCAAGAACAGCCATTCAAGAATATCAAATGAATGGCTTAAGTATCTTAACATTAAAGTAACCAAGAAGCCAACCACTTTAAGGAGTCACAAAATTAAGTATTTAATGTTTATATCAAGGTGCAAGGAGAATCACACTGTAGAACTCCTATCCAGATTGATATTTTTACATTGTGAGTTGCAAATAGAAGCAGACCTCCAATATATTTAATGTAGAAATTATGGACAAAATTGAAATCAGTTTAAACACAGTAAATTCCTTCACAGAATTCACTCTCATTGTTTGACACATGGAGGGGTAGGCCCTTGACTACATGAAGTCTAACAGAATTTGAGGTGTTGGCTTCTAAACGAAAAGTAATCTCTGTCAGCAGTATTCTCCCCATGACTTGAAATTAGGGTGTGGTGCAGGGGGTGCTAACTAATTTGGTATAACACTTACTACTTGACTACAAGTGAGGGGGTGCAGGAGGAGTGTACAGAAATCCATGTCTAGCCTCAGTTTTGAGCCTCACTGTGCAGTATTTTAAAAAAAATCACAGACAAGCTCTTTAAATTTTACACACACATAGGAAAGGAGAAATCAGAAGAAGTGAGAGCTGCTGGTTTTTATGTGCAGACCTGCCTGAAACATAACCTTTTACCTAAAATCCAAATTTCTGGAGACATCACATCCTACTATGTCTGCCATAAATCACTGATGGATATATATATCTATTTTATGACAGCTGACATTTCTTGTTTGCTTTTATGTGAAATACACATCAAATGGGAGGGGGGCGGGGAGTAGAATTAGATGTTTGTGACTATCAAATGCTCCACCCAAGATGACAGCACCTATTCTTAGATACAATGATCAGTTTTTTTCCTAAATATACCAAAAAAACCCACTCCCCCTAAAAGTAAAATAAAAATAAGCCTAGAATATATAAGCAAAAGGCAAAACCAAGCTGCTTGGTTGCTGTGATTTGATAAACTACTAACAAGGACACACATTGTAATCCTTGCTCAATCAAATTTCCCATGGACTTCATTTAAACTATAGGATCAGGCCCAGCCCAGCAGCTACTTTAGAATATATAATACTTGCACATCTGTGTATCTTAATAAAATTTAAGGATACATCTATAGTGGACTAATCTCATCTTGGAAAGAAGAAGCAAACTGAAAAATCACATTGAGAAAAGGAAAATCATATGGATTCAAGCCTCCTCACAATCAAAAGTGAACTTTCCTTGACCACTAAACACAAGATTTGTTGCCAAAAGCCAAAGTTCATTAGAAGGAATAAAGATCTGGCTTAGCCCAGCCATTAGAGAAACAAAACCTCCTCAGAAACTTTAAGCAGGGCAGCAAAGCAGAAAGGCTGTGCTCTCACACAGCCAGTTATTT
>ML681963.1:71510510-71520808 GCA_007922195.1 Podocnemis expansa | reverse complement strand
CGTTCCAAAACAACATGTTCACACGCCTTGTTTCGAAACAAGGGTTTTGAAACAAGTTTGTTTCGACCCCAAATGGGGTTTAACTTGTTTCGAAACAACACAGTTGTTTTGAAACAGGGGCTTCCCCTTGTTTCGAAACAACTGTGCGTCGTGTGAACAGCTGAAACCTTATTTCGAAACAACCTCTGTTTCGAAATAAGGAGGCTGTGTGAACACAGCCAAAGTGAAGCAGCAGCCACAGGTTTGTCTCTGGGCACCATATAGACACCATCAAGCTAAAGAAAAGCCACAACCCCTCCAAAAAATAAGATCAAGCCTTCCCAAAATCAGGTGGTGGGAAAGGGGAGCAGACCTGAGCTGGAGCCTGGAAAGAACCCCAGGGTGAGGAGCAGAAGCAACAAGGCAAAGCAAAACCACTTCCACAGCCCCTGCCAGCCCTCTTCACTCTCAATAAAAGTGCACTAGCCCAGCAAGGGATCCTCTCCAAATTCCCAACCCCACCAGCAGCTGCAGCTGGGCTGAGCCAGCAGGGGAACACATACTGGAGCTGCATGCTTCTATTTTAGAGTGCTGCCCCAGCCTCCAGCAAAAAGCTGGACAAAAAGCACTTTTACACTAATGCCTGCAGGATGGCAGGGCAAAGAGGAGGACATGTCCTCCTTTTGCTGGACATCTGGTAACCCTACACCAGACTCCTTGTTTGTTCTGCTAGAGATTATATAAGCAATCTTGTGCAACTGCTCAATTGGCAGACCTCTCTGGGGAAGAAAGTGGGTGGTCTTGTGCAGACCTTGCACTCCAGTGGGAAATATACCCTTCAAAGATTAAGTTAATGTACCTTATTTTATACAGTGCAACAACATAAACGTGATGTAAATGTTCCTACTGACTTTTGCAGAATATGTCTGTGGCATAAGTAATTTTCACTCACTGACAAAAGCTGCACCTTTTATCAAATCAATATCATAGTTGAAATCAGCTACACATTTAGGATCAATTTTCATTCATTCTATCCTATTGCAATGTAAAGGAAGTATCACAGTATACCAAACATTAACTGCTAATTTAATTGTAAATATTTTAAATAAATACAGTCAGTAAATATTTTAAATACAGTAATATAGAAATCTCCAAGGATTTTCCCCCCAACAGCTAATATGTGCTGACAGAACAAAGAATCAGAGATGCTAAGAGAAAAATTTATTTATTTATTTATTTATTTTAAACAGACCGCCCAAATATATATTAGACAAAAGTCTGAAATATAGATATTAAAAATTTTATATTACTTTTTTATATCACCTGTCATCATAATACACAGATGTTGCCATAACATCCACTTCAGTAACACTTAGTCTTAGATTCAATATTTCATGAGAAATTACAGTTTTTAACTTCAGAACCATAACCGGATATTTTGAATCAAGAAAAATGGCTTTATCAAGCCTACTCTGAACATGTTTCCCACTTTAGAGCATAATCCAAATAAAAAGCTTGGTGTTAAAAGAGAAAAAGAACTTTCTAAATTGAGGCTGATGATTTTAACATATCCTGATTTTTTTTAAATTTCTTTTTAATTATGTCATGAAAATCAAGTGCAACTCTTGTACATTGCTTTGAGTTCCTTTTGTGCAACTCCAGCCTTGATCCCTTCCCATCTTGTTTTCTGCCCTTTCCACAACACAAACAAAACATTTGTTAACACTGCTAACTACTAGTTCCCGATAAAATCTCACGACTAGTACTCTATCTTCATCCTCCTTGACATCTGTTACTTTCCTTTTCTCTCAATACTTTTCTTATAGTCTTATCTCTGGCTGGTTCCTATCATTTCCCCACTTCTCTGTGTGAGTCCCTAATAAAACTAGCTACTCCACCAAAGGCTCATTAACCAATGTGACTTATGCCATGATGTGCCAGAAATGCCTCTCTGCCTTATATATTGGACAAACAGGACAGTCTCTGTGCAGAATAAATGGGCATAAACGTGACATCAGAAATCACAATATTCTAAAACCAGTGGGTAAGCACTTCAATCTTCCTTTTCACTCTATTCACGGTTCACTAATTGCGGTGCTCAGACTGAATGAATACCAGATAAAGGCTTCTAAAAGAAGCTCTGGAGCTGGAATTTATTACCAAATTCAATTGCATTGTTTCAGGGCAAAATAAGGACTTTGAATTTTTGTCTTATTACAACAGGTGATTTCATCACATATTCCTCTATAAGCTGTTCTTAGAGTGTTTGAATCTCAGCTTTGATTTGCTGGTACAGTGTGACCTGATCCCATTACCTACACTTCCCTGCATTTATTCCCTCCCATTCTGTAAGTTCACCCATCTTCAAAGCATCTGATAAAGTGGGATTTTCTCTCATGAAATCTCATGCAACAAGTAAATTTGTTAGTCTTTTTTGATGAACTAGACTAACACGGCTGCCCCTTCTGAATTTTTAGAGTTACAGTATATTGCACCTGAGAGAATTCTGTGACAAAATATTTTAAATTCTCCCCACAGTGTTTTAAAATTCTGAAAATGTTATTTGTCAAAATAATATATTCACACCATTTTCAATTATTTTGGCAACTGATTTCAAAATACCCATCAGCAAGTACATCTAAAATAGATACAACTGGGAGCGAAGTTGGAGGGTTACTGGGTACGAGTAGGAGAAGTATGAAACAATTATTGAGGCTGAATAAAAGGGGAGTAAGTTTATTAGGGAGAGAATGAGTGTCTTCCATGCAGACCCATACCTGCCCTGACACACTTTTCCTCCACTCCCATGCAGCCGTTGCTCAATGTTATCACTGCAATAGCTCCTGTTTCTCTGCCCTAGATTGTCCCCACAACTAGTCCTAATGAATCCCAGCCTATGTGGCTCCACAGCAGTTCTATGTGTCCCTCTCTGCCATCCCCCTAATATCCCAGGCATCTTCATTCAGCCTATGCCTCCTCACTCTACAGGATGTGTGCTCCAACTGGTGACCCAGCTGTCCTCTTTTCTTGTGCCACACCTGCCTCTGGTGGGCAAAAGGTGTAATTGAAGCTTTCCATAAGCTCACCTCAGAATCAATTAGTTTTGTGGTGGGAAGGGGGGAAATCTGCAGGGGACATTAATTCTGAGCTTACATAGAATTCCCTCAAGAGCATTACCTATTTTCTCTTCTTTATATACTGAGGTAAGATACCTATTCAAGATGGCATTCAGGAAAATTTTATTAATACTGCACCAAAAATACAGAATAATTATTCATCCCTTCTTCATACTGAACTACAGCTCAGAAACGGTAGAATTTAAATATTAATTCATTCTGCGTTTATTGTTACTGCTGTTCAAAATACATTTGGCATCACTAGGAAAACAAGCAACCTTGAAAGTGCTATACAGAATCCTCCCTATTCTTACCTCCTCCTGGAAAATTCATTCTCAGAACCAAGTTACCACAGCAACAAGTGAACTTCCACAAAGCAATGAATATAATCAACGTGCGTCATTATGGAAAAGATAGTGTATTGGGACAAATGTCTAACAACTTAGAATATCAGCACGTACCAAAAGAGTATTTAGGAAAGGTAAGAATGATTTGACAAGAACTCTAACACAATGAAGAGATATTTTTCCAAAGTGCTAAAGTTCCCAGTGGGTATACCATACACAGCTAATCATTACATTAGTCAATAGCAATTACTCCCAGCAGAACACCAGCAATAGGTTTTAACTAGAAACTCTTCAGAAAAAAAGATAAACTTGCAGTAACAATCAATATGTGATGATTTTATACACTGAAGTAATATGAATCCCTATATGATAATTGCATACACACTACAAGGCAAGCAAAATACATTCGAATATAAGACTAATGAAGACATAACATATTTTCCATTTGGGAAATTCATTGCACTATAGAAAATCTAAATTCCATCTGGAATAAATTATTAATGCAATGTAAGAAAGAAATGAGATTTGCTATCAACATTTACAACAGGAGTTGCCTATTTCCTTTCTTCAGAATGCATCTGCACACACTGACTTTATTAATAGTCCATAATCATTGTAGGCTCAACCAACCTGACACGTAAGCAGAGTTTATTGAGAGACGGGTTATTTTAGGAGCCTGGTACAGACGAAGTTGATACAATGTATGCTATTGATTTACTAAAAAACATCAATATATTGTTTTAAAAAATATTTTCTTTATCATGTTTCATTGCCAGCAGCAAGAACATTAAAGATCAACAATATATATTTATGTATATCTTTACTTTGGAAGTTGTCATATTCAACTATTTTAACAATTGCAAAAAGGATGCTTATTTTTCTTAACGAAACAAATAAACATTCATGGAAATTTTCCAAAGCTGATTTGGATCAGAAGGGCATAAGTGGGGAGAGGGAACACATTCCATCATTTAATTCCTTCAAATCTTAATGAACATTTTCCATTGCTTTGTTATGATCTAAGGCATATATAGATCATAGAAAGAGCAAGGACTTTGACAAAAGACATAGCTTTGATGGGAAATAAGTATAGCCCAGTATTACAAAAGACCATCATTACTAAAATTAGCTTAAACTTTAATATTAATAGTAACATTAAAATGAACACAACCAACCTAGAAATCTCTATCTGTAGATATAAGAGATCTAATTAAAGGCAGCTAAACATCATTATCCATTTTTACAGATAAGAAAACAGACACAATGAGACTGTAGAATGGAGCCTTGGTGAGGCAAATCTAGAGAAGATCTATCAGAATCTCTCCCTGGGCCATTCTTGGTGGGGAGGAAGGAGACAAAGTTTGTAGCTATTTATGAAATTTACTTATTTTTCTGGTTTTATTCATTTACATGATTTCACTTCCATGCAACCATAAACATTAGCCAAGTTACAAAATGTATTTTCTCTCTGTGCTTAAGGCAATAAGTCAACAAAATTATGTATTAAAACTATTTTTAATCACTTACTTTAATGAAAGAATATAGTGAGAATTGATATTTCTGCCAAGTATAGATGTGTTCGGAAGTTCAAAAATGTTAATGAAATCATCAGAATAATTCACAGTCTAAAGTGATGGTAACCATATAGTAAAAAGAAAAAAAAATCCCACCCCACTAGTGGCCTTGATCTAGCTATTCTTCCTCTATATACACTACTATACTATTTTGTACATGGCTTGCACTAATTTTCAGTTTATTTATGGGACATGATGGTCACTTGGTATTTTATAATTACCCACTGGCAGAAAGATCCTGCACATGAGATCCAGGTTATCAAGTAATTAGCAATGGTCAGAGTGATCAGGTACAAAAGTGAATGTGATTTTTTGGAGAAGACTGAAATCTCAATATGTGTTTTTTTAAGGGAAAATCATGCCTCATCAATCTACTAGAATTCTCTCTCGGGGTCAACAAGCATGTGGTCAAGGGTGATCCAATGGATCTAGTCATATTAGATTTTCAGAAAACCTTTGAGAAGGTCCCTCACCAAAGGCTCTTAAGTAAAGTAAGTGGCCATGGGATAAGAGGGAAGATTCTCTCTTGAATCAGTAACTATAAAAATACAGGGAAAAAAAGACTAGGAAAAATGGTTCATTTTCAGAATGGATCACTTCATGTTTATTTGTTTTATTCTTTCCTTATGAAGTACCTGGCATTGGTCACTGTGGAAAGCCAAGATAATAGGCTAGATGGACAATTAGTCTGATCCAGTATGGCCATACTTGTGGTGTCACTGAAAACTTCCATATGAATTTCAAAAGTCTACGTTTAAAGAATGTACACTCCGAATCCCATTAACAAAGTAAATTTCAATCAATTCCCCTCAAAGTCAAAGAGACTGTACACTAAGAAGTTACATATTGCAGAAGGTACCAGGAGACAACTTTTCTTGGCTAAAATATATTAATGAAAGAATACTGTGGGAAATGTTGTCATTAAAAATAGTTTTAATACATATTCATGTAGGCCTCCTCCCTGTAACAAACACAAAGAAAAAAATACATAAATATGCTTTTTGCATGAAACAATAATTAATTGAGGAGGTACTTAATTAGCGAGCCTGGAACAAATTTGAATGAATGAATTCGCATTATGAGTTTGATCACATTTATTCCAGCTCTCAACCACATATTCATTCTTATTTATAGCTTGACCCTGCTCTCTGCTACCCTACAGCACGGGGAGGAGAAAGAGGACACCAAGTACAGTAGTAAGCAGAATACCACCTTTGAGCATAACACATTGTCAGGTGGAATAATTGTTTTTCCAGCACAATAAAGCAAGTGCTAACAGCACTACAGAGCGAAGCAGCAAAATACTTCCCAATCATTGGGTCTACGTAGGGTTTAATTCAGATTCTCTTCAGAATGGCTATGTCTATGCTGCCCCAGACATTTCAAAATAGTTATTTTGAGATAATTATTTCTATTTTATTTTGAAATAACATTATTTTGAAATTGTTATTTCAAAATTGGAGTTCAGGGAAGACGCTCTGTTTTGAAAAAAGGCAGGAGTTCTTATTTTGAAATAGAAAGTCTTCAATAGTTTTGCTGGATAGCTTAGTTGGTAAAGCTATTACTGTTTAACTCTGGGCTTGTGGGTTCAAGACCTCTAAAAGATACTTTTAGCCTTGGAATGAGCTGCCGAGGGAGGTGGTGGAATCTCCATCTTTGGAGGTGTTTAAGGCCCGGCTGGACAAAACCATGACTGGGATGGTTTAATGGGAGTGCTCCTGCCTCTGGCAGGGGGTTGGACTAGATGACCTATGAGGTCCCTTCCAACCCTATGATTCTAATATTTGTCCTGTCATAATTAAAGTGTGCTATGAATTTTAAACTTAGTGGTTTTGGAGTAGGTAAATGTATATGGCTATATTTCTCAGTGCGGCTCTCAAAGGTTTAATAATCAACTTGTGTGGCTCTTGAGTTCCATAAGTTTGGCCACCCCTGTAAATACAGTATCAACACAAAGATACTGCCCTGACAATTCAACTTGCAGAGAGGAAAACAATGCCCTTGCACATCTCAGACCACCTAGCTAATTGGGCACAGAAAAAACATCATCCATTCAATTCTATACCAGTTGTGATGCCCATGATTAAAACATTTAAGTTTCTACCCTCATGTCTTCCATATACACACTTATTAACCTGAACATAAACACACTCCCAATTTATCATCTTAAACATAATATGAAACTCAATTTGCAGTTAGATGAATGCATTCATGTTTTTTATTAGCCATTTATAATGCAAATATGATCTTCCCTACATAAAAAGGTATATTTTAACAGGTATTAATGAATGCTTGTTAAATACTGTGTCAAAATCTTGGTGTGGAAAAAGCAAGCTGTGAGTTTAATGTGTGTTGGCAGGCCAAGGTAAACCTTAAACTTACCACCACTAAATCTACAACTGCTCTATCTACACCAGGATTTTAACACATTAGCTACCATGCTAAAAAAACACCTTTTTTCCTGATGAAGAAGAGGCTTTCTGAATGTATATAATAAACCTAGAAATGCCTTAACTATATATTTTTATTAATTGTATGAGTGAACTTAGGAAGTTTTAAGATCTGGAATTTCTTAAAGCATTTACATCCTAAAATGTTTTACGCTGCGTTTTGAGTAATACTTCGTATGCATATGTTAATGGGTGTGGAGTCTGCAAATTTGTACTATTTAGCGTTATATAGCAAGTATTATCCCTTTTTAAAACTTACTTCTTCACTACTCAGAACTCACTAGAACTTATTTTTTTACTCTATTATTGATCTCTTTTTTGTTACACAAAGGCACAGCATAGGGCTGTGAATATAAGAAAGTAAATCAGATTGTTTCTAAAGAGCATCCTAAACATCTCACAGTGTGTGGAAGAGCAAATGATGAAAAATAAGGAGTAAATAGTGTATTATGAGTCAGCCACCATACACACTTACATGAAATGTACATGATTTGCTTCAAATAAAAAAATTCCTAGTTATTTGCGTATCCTACTGCTATATAATGTTCAGCCTTAGTTTGTTTCAACAATTGTGTCAGAATGGAATTACAACAACAGTGCTTGTGAATAGGCAGCAATCTTCGAAATGATTTTGTTAGGAACAAGAAAGGTTCTAAGAAATTAGCTTGATTTGTTTTTAATTGATCTCATTTGAGAAAGATGACATGTCAAAACTATTTCTAGGATGAGAAACTGTTCCTCCTGTTGCTGAAAACACAACTATCTTCTGATTCAAATTGCTGCAAACAAAACAAAACTGCTATTCAAAATATTACTATGAATAATGGATGTTAGTCTCCAAGGGATGATATTAAGAAACCTACAGGAGACAGGTGCTTGAGTGCAGAGCTCTATGTGATTTGAAGTTATGTGGGAGGTTTTTGTTTGTTTTTTTGACTGAAGATATCAAAGGAAAACAGTATTTATGGCTTTTTATTGTGTATGTTTACACACACAGAGGCCTGTTACTAAAATATCTGACATTTATTGCACCAGAGTACTGACCCAAGTCCCTAAAGTTCCCCACATTGTCCAGTGGAGAGAGTAAGCAAAAGCATGTGGAACTGAGGAATGAATGAACTGAATAGAAGTAGATGTGTAGCATGTTTCTCTCCATCACATATCTAGTAAGAGCCCCCCACAGTTCCATGTGAAGAGGTGCAAAGAGGAAAGGAGGAACAGCTAGTTTTTTCGAATATGTAAGATAAATATTTTGATCACAATTAAGACACAATTAAGAAGACAGGGTTGTGTGTATGCTTTCATCACTACAGAAATCTATTGCACTGAGTGTTGGAGATCCAACGGTTTTGCAGCATAATTTTGGGATGTGATTCAGTCATCTAACCATTCTCTTCTTGAGCTCTTGTTAACAGCAGATAGATGGCTGGTCACCTCATGCCAGTTCCTCCCTCAGTGCTGTTGAACGCTATTCAAGCAGGAAGTGGAAAGATTAACCGCCTTCAGATGACAGGTGACAACATATAAAAATAGCTGTAGCTACATGCAAATATGGCTATTAATAAATGTAACTAAAATAACTTCAAGCTAAATAGTTACACCTTGCTTTTACACAGTGCTTCTCACCTGAAAACTCAAAGCACACTGAAGTCAGCTGTATCATTATACCCATTTTATAGACAGGGAACCTAAGGAACAGGGAGGAGAAGCGACTTGCCTAAGATCACCACACAGGCCAGCTAGAGGGTTCTGCATGCAGGAGCAGGAAACCAATTATTAAGCTCACTCTAGTTTTTACAACAACATTTTGGTGGGAAGGAGGAAGCAGGGGGGAAAGAATGAATTTGCAGTTAGTTTTACTACTAGTTTTTTCCACAGAGAATTATACGAAAGACCTCAGAGCTATATAAAATGGGCTGGGCCCTATTTTGCTCTCTAATTGTGTAATTAATTACCTAGCAGCTGTGCCAAAATGAATTACCCACACTGACACAAACCCTTACTTGAAGTGGGGCCTGGGGGTAGGCTGTTTTCAGGATGAGATTCTTAATGGTGGAATTAGTTTCCTTTGTCAGCTCACCAGTTCCCTGATTTGTGAACTTGGAATAACTGAGTCTTACATTTTAATCTGCAAGCCTTGGGAGCATCTGTGTTAGGCTATGTCCCAAATCATTAAAATGGTCTGATTTATAAACTGAAATAAGTAATTACTTTATATCACACTGAGTAAATTCTATGCATTCTGAGCTGCAGTACGCTAACTATATTATGCATATATAAGAGGATTAACTTTGCCTTGTGATATAAATACAATACTTCCCATCCATGAACAAGATCTTTTATAACTGATACTAAGCTAACATTCTGAGTACTTCTAGCACAATATAGGCTACGTTTACACACAGAGGGCTTGTTTCGAAACAAGACGTTTGGCAACAAGCTATTTTGAAATAAAGGGTTATTTTGAAACACCTTATTTCGAAAGACAGAAACAGTGTCTTCGAAATAAGGAAGCGAAATAGCATGTCCACAGTGTGGACATGCTATTTCGCTTGGGGAGGGAACTGCAGACACCCGCAGGGCAAAGCGCAGCTGTGCCCCACCCCACGGGTGTCTGCAGGGGACGGCAGGCACTGGCGGAGAGCCGCGCAGCTGGGCACTGCACCCCCTGCCCAGGCTGCCCCCAAAGTGCACTGTGGGGCGGGGGCGCCCGGCTCAGCCCGCCACTACCGGGGCCGGGGTGAGCGCCGCACCTGCTGGGGGCGCGCCCCCAGCAGGAGCGGGGTGCCGGGAAATCCCAGGGTGGCACTCACCCTGGCCCCAGCAGTGGCA
>ML681963.1:71470332-71510110 GCA_007922195.1 Podocnemis expansa | reverse complement strand
GCTGCGTGGCTCTCCGCCGGTGCCTGCAGTCCCCCTCTGCAGACACCCACGGGGTGAGGCACCTGGCTGCGCTTCACCCCACAGGTGCCTGCAGTCCCCTGCAGAGACCCGCGGGGTGAGGCGCCTGGCTGCGCTTTACCCCGCGGGTGCGTACAGCCCCCTGCAGACACCCACAGGGTGAGGCGTGGCTGCGCTTCACCCGGTGGGTGCCTGCAGTCCCCCTCTGCAGGCACTGGTGGGGTGTCGCGCCCGGCTGCACTGCTCTCCGCCGGTGCCTGCTGTCCCCCTCTGCTGGCCAGGGGACACCCCTCAGCACCCTGGCCCTGGCCAGGAAGGGTCAAATGCTGTTTCGAAACAGCCATTGTTTCGAAACAGCATGTCCCGCTGGCATTGTTTCGAAACGAGATGTTTCGAAAAAACGCTGTTTCAAAGCGAAACCAGGTTTAAGCCTGGTTTAAGAATGGCTGCCATTTCTAAACAAGGGGTTTGCTTGTTTCGAAATGGCCGTGCGTCGTGTGGCCATGGCAATTGTTATTTCGAAACAACCTCGTTGTTTCGAAATAAGAATGCTGTGTGAACACACCCATAGTGGTCAGAGAAGTGATCCACATTAACTTATGTGGTAGGGAAAGTCAATCCAGGACTGTTGCAGCTTTTAATCATATTCATATTTTCATATGAACAATGTAAAAATATTACAGAAGGATAAGGAAATAATTAGTAATGCTACCACAGGGCTACAGCAAACATTACTGAAAAAGGAGACTCTACATTTTGGTGTCACATAAAATACTCTGTCTCTTCATCTCCTTATTGTTTTGTAATTTATCAGTATTGACATGTGCAATTACACTTTAATTGGAATTATGGGGATGGCAAATACTTAAATGAAGACTCACAGTGCTAAAACTCTGTATTAATAAGCTACAATAATAAATAAATTAATAAAATAAAATAATAAAAGTTCATTCCAAAATTCTTATTTGGTGTAATATGAAGGTACAATCTTGTTGTTACTGTCCTATAAATATTAAATTCACATACAAATTTACAGAGGCAGTGATTTTGAAAACATAAACTAAATTATTCATTCTAATTTCTCACATTTGTATGCTAACATCTCATCTAAAGCAATAATGAATACCCAGGCTCAAAAGATATTAAGTTCTTTACTCTCACTCTTAAACCACCAGAAGTGGCACAAAATTCCACTCAGTTCAAATGCTTTTATTACTTTATTAGCTTGAATCACAATCTTTTTTCTGTTTGCTTATTTGGCTGTTGTTAGATTGGGTTTATTTAGTTTGTATGTATACTGTTTTTTTACAAAACTCTTTTAAAATATAAAATTACCACCAGCACTGTTTTGTACTATCTACCTAACTTTTGTTTAAAAACTTGGACTCGTAGTTAATTACATAACGTGACTCAACTACTGAACCTTCCAGGACTCTCAAAGAATACACACTGTCTTGTACTTCATCTTTAGTAAATACAGCTAATAAAATACTATAGGAAAAAAGCACAATATTTAAATTGCATGAAAATAATAATAACGTTTCATTTTACTCTTTGTCTAATATTCAATCATATATCCTACCATACCACTGCCTGGAGTTATAGGTGCGTAGCACTGTGAAAACATATTTGCAAGAGCAAGTTTGGGACCTAATTTATATTCATTTACTATAATTTTTCTGTAAAAAATGCAGTTATAACTTCCATAGTGCTTGCATTTTTATCCTGAAACAAACATTCATTTCTACACAAATTTCCCATTCCTTAAAAGAATGAAAGGACAGCATAGAATTTGCTAACTCATCTTCCCAGATTTCATACACAAAAACCCATGTTCAGTTGATCCTTCAATAAAGTAGTGGTGTAGCTGGGCCGTTTTCTGGCCAAGCTCCTGAAAGTTTAGGATGCACCCAGCCAAGAGCAGCTTCCAGTCATGTGACCAGAAGCTGCCACCCCATACTCCTGATGGAGAGGGTGAGCCACGTGCCTGGGCCAGCAGCAGTACAAACCTCACCACCACAGCCGCAGGGCCGCTGCTGAGTGAGGCAGAGGCATCAGTGATAACGTCTGGGCTTCTCTCAAAACTGTGTGACCCACAGCTGTGTGTGGAGCAGAGGCATTGGCACCAGTGCCTCTTCCTTGGTCATGGCTGCCAGCTGCTGAGTGGCCCCGTGGCCACAGCAGTGAAGTTCAGGGTGATGTTGGGGGCTAAGGTGGGCAGACCACAAGGCCAAGTGGGTGGGCCCCAGCCCACCTGTGGGTACGCCACTGCAATAAAAGTACAATGACTACAAGTTCATGTTGACTTTCCTTTTTCATATTTTGTACAGCTATGCCAAATTCTGGCAATTTTTATAACATGTTTACACTTTGTCAGATTGTAAATGCTTGAACTAAAAGATAATGCCTTCAATAAACTAAATAAATTTCACTAAATGATTCCACTACTATAGACAATGGAATGCCCACACTAACAACTGATGCTAAAAGTTCTTGGCAGCCCAAAAGTTTATGCGTAAGGTTTCACTGTTGCTGCTGAAGATGTACAAGCTTTAAGGACACATGCAAAATAGAGGCTTGCTTGCATTTTCTGTTAATCCAAATTTTTGTTGTCAGTGATGGTTTTCAGTGTTTCTTTTCTAGCTATATACAAGAAAGCTAGGGCAGGAGACAGGGTGAGGGTCTCACATGGAGCTGGAATCTCCTTTTCAGCTTGTTCTGGAGTTGTTTGTTTTTAATACAAATCTAGAGCTCTTCCAGGTTTCCAGAGGGTAGCCATGTTAGTCTGTGAACAGCAAAAATGAGAGCACCTGTGGCATCTTAAAGACTTGGTAAAGCTGAGCTTTATAAACCTCTAGATATGGAAAGTCAACCACCTTCCTAGGTAACTCATTCTAGTGTTTCATCATGCTCCTAGTGAAAAAGTTTTTCCTAATATCCAACCTAGACCTCCCCCACTGCAACTTGAGACCACTGCTCCTAGTTTTATCATCTACTACCACAGAGAACAGCTTAGCTCCATCTTCCCTGGATTCCCCTTTCAGCTGTTATCAAGACCTCACAGTTCTAGTCTTCTGCCTAGTTAAACAATCCTTGTTCTCTCAGTCTCTCTTCATAAGTCATGTACTCCAACCCCTTAATCATTTTTGTTGCCCTCCACTGGACTACCTCCATTTATCCACATTCTTCCTGTAGTGGTGGGTCCAAACCTCGATACAGTACTCCAAATGTGGCCATACCAGTGCTGAACAGAGGGAAATAATCACTTCCCTCAATCTGTTGGCAATGCTTCTACTAATACAGCCCAATATGCCATTAGCCTTCTTGGCAATAAGGGCACACTGTTGACTCATATCCAACTTCTTGCTCATGGTGACCCCCAGGTCCTTTTCTACAGAACTGCTACCTAGCCAGTAGGTCCCCAGTCTGTAGCAGTGCATGGGATTCTTCCATCCTAAGTACAGGACTCTGCACTTTTTGTTATTGAACCTCATCAGATTTCTTTAGGCCCAATTCTTCAGTATGTCAAGGGCACAGTGGTTCCCAACTTTTTTGGCTGAAGAACCCCAGATATCATTTCTACCATAATGAAAGGCCCACTAGCTCCTGCCAGAAGCCCTCATCCCTTCCCCCGCCCCACTGAAACTAGACAGAAGGAGTCCAGCAAATAGGCTACCTCCTCATTGATCTCCAGTCTCCCTGGGTACAGCAGGGAAACTGCATTTGTCCTATAACCTGTCCACTCCACCTGAGCCCCAAGCAGTGACTCCCTTCTGCAGTCAGAGGGACAGAAGATCAGTATTCTCCTCCCTCTGGCTCCAGCAGGGACCCCGAGGCCTGTGGATCTAGGTAGAGCTTTTTGCTATGTTCCCTGCTATAGTCAGGGACTGGAAAGCACTGATCTCCCACTGTTTGCTGCAGCAAAGAGCCTGCAACAGTCTTTTATTCCCATGGAAACACACTCCACCTGGGTCCTTAGGCAGTGGTTCACTTCTGCAGATGGCAAGAGAAGAGTCGCAGCCCACTTTGAAAGCTCCCACAGGCCACTTCTGACCCCCCAAGCCACAGACTGGGAACCACTGATCTAGGTCACTTTACATCCTATCCTTATACATCCAGCCTATCTACCACTCCCCCCAACTTAATGACATCTACAAACTTGCTGAGGGTGCAATCCACTCCATCTTCCAAATCAGGGGTCGGCAACACTGGCACATGTGCCTACTAACAGCAACACGGAAGGCTTCCAGCCCTGAGGAGCCACAGAGGCTCCTCTCCTGCTGCCTGTACCCCCAGAGGGGCCTGAGGCTGCCAGAGCTGTGTGCATACCGTGGCTCCTGGCCCCACCCCTAGCACCTGCTGGCTCTGCCCCCAGAACCTGCTGAGGGTTGGAGCGGAAGGGCTGGCATGGGGGCCAGCAAGGGTTTCCAACTCCTGCTCCAGATCTTTAATGAAGATACTGGACAAAACTGTCCCAGGACCACTTTTGGGGCACTTCACTTGTCACCAGCTGCCAACTAGACATTGAGCATTTGATCTCTACTACTTAAGTAATGGTGGTTGACCATCTTTACTGGAGCACCCAACCACCACTGAAGTTGTGACTATTTTTACTTAAGAGTATGGGTAACTTCAAACCTGGTTAAGGGTAATAGCCATTTTGAAAAAGAAAAAAACTGGGAACAATTATTTTTTATTAGTAGTAACAATTTTGCTTACTTATAACATCATTTCCTTAAATGTACATTCAGGAATAGCTACCAATGAGCTTCAATCATATGGAAAGCCAGCCATATATTAGCAAAGGAGTTAAGGAAAAAAGTTCCAGTACTAAACAGTCCTTAGAAGTCCACTTTTCAATTAAGTAATATATTTAAATAAAAAGTCCCTAGAAAAATCAGTAATTATGCACAAATTATATGCTGTAAATTTGAGGCAGTTTAGTCCAGTGGTCAAGGCACCAAGCCTAGGACTTGGGAAAGTCAGGTCCAATTTCCTGCAGATTTTCCATGTGATCTTAGGCAAGTAACTTAGACTATCTGTGCTTCAGGTCCCCTGCTGTAAAAATCGATGATAGTAATATTTCCCTATCTCAGAAAGGCATGGCAAGGATAATATTAAAAAGCATTTAAGAAGCATTTTGAAATCTACTGATGAAAGGCTCAGCATAAGACCCTACCTTCACTACAAATTTTTGCCAACACAAGTAATGTCAGCACAAAGCTTTCACTGTTACACATCACTTGTCCATATGCATAATTAGCTCCTTGCATCAGCACTGTGTATACTTACTAGGAGTGCATACGTCAATGCATAGTGCAATGGAAGGAAAAAGGTTCCTTGGGTAAACACCATGGGTAAGTATCTTAGCTAGCATGGTGTCTTTTAAGAACCTTTGGCAATGCAAAGTGGAGCAGAAATGAGTCATGCAGGGATTACTGTAAGAAAAAGGTCAGCTTCACAGCACATACTTTTCTTCATCCCATAATGTCATCTCTGTCCCATAATCTTCATGGCTTTTTTCATAATCCCATGAACACACATGGCCCTCCATGTTATTTGCCATTTCTGGTAGAAGCATGAAGTCTGCACAGCTCTGAGCTATTGTCCTGAGCACTGCAAGTACAGGACACATGGTCCTTGGGAATTTGCAGCGCCACAAGAAAAAAATGAATCAGCAAGGCAACATGATGATTTTGTGGAGGATTATTATAGGACACAGCAAGAACCAATTCAAGGCTGTTGGTGATATTCAGTGAGCAGGTTCAGAAGATGGAGCATCACTTCTGAGCCAAAGAAATGAATGGAGACTAGTTGCATGGCATTGAAATGCAAGCTTGGGATGGCAAGCAGTTGCTGTAGAACTTTTCACTGTACATAGCTGTATTCCTAGATCTGTGTGCCAAGCTCACCCCAGCCCTCCAGGACAGGGACAACAGAATGAAAGCTGTGCTGACAGTGGAGAAGCGACTAGTGATTGCACTGTGGAAACTTTCAATGCTGGATTACTACTAGTCAATGGAAGATTATTTTGGAACTGGAAAATCCATTGTGGAGATCACTGTCATTTGAGGCTACAGGGCAATTCAACATCTTCTGGTACATAGGAGTGTGATTCCCAGCAATGTGTGGTATGTAGTGGCTGGATCTGCAGCAAGGAGAACCAAGATGGAGAGACAGACGGAGCATGTATCCCTATTTTTGCACCAACCTTGTCACAAGAGTTCATCAACAGAAAAGGTTAGTTTTCTATGGTTAGACAAGACATGTTGAAACAGTAGGGATGCTCCAGTGACATCAGCGCTGACTGGTCAGGCAAGGTAAATGATGCTCACATTTTGAAAAAAACAGGACCGTTCAGAAAGCTACAAGCAACGACTTTCTTTCATGACCTGTGTATTATCATAGGCAATGTTGAAATGCCATCGATTCTGCAGGAACCCGGCCTCCCTTTGCTTCCTTGTGTCATGAAGCTGACCACCAGCCATCTCAAGAGCATCAAGGGAAGAGTCAACTACTGTCTTTCAGGTGCAAAATGACAGTGAACTGTGCTTTTGTAGACTAAAAGGATGCTGGCATTGTTTATTCACAGGATTGGAACTGAAAAAAACATCCCAGTGGTGATGGCTACCTGTTGTGTTCTGTGTAATATTTGTGAAGCAAAAGCAGAAAAGCTGTAGGCTGAATTTGAACAGCCAGGACCAAGGACTACTAGAAGAGCTTACCACAGAGCTATACATCTCAGGGAGGTCTTGAAAAAGTGCCTGAGCAATAAACAACAGTAATGTGTTGTGGTGTACCATGCTCTACCTGGCCCCTGTGGTTTTGAGTCCTTTTAGAAACTGTGTGGTGCTTGGTGTGCATCTGTGACTATAGCACTTTCAATGTACGAACTAATTGCGCAAATCTTTCTGTACATTTACAGTTATTCCATGCGTCATGGATCCTGTGACGTGTGTCACACTGTACAGTAACGACTGAGTGCTCTGAGTACCACTAGGCATTCTGCAGCTCATGTTGGGAACCAACAAAAGTTATTTGTTTTCCAAACAACAGAACTCTATTGAGTAATAAAAACACTGAAAAAAACTCTGTACAAGTTAAAAACAAATACAGTAAAAACTTCATTTATGGAACAGAGATTAAGAAAAGAGGGACATTCCTGTCCCTTGTAGTTACACATAGCTCTTACAGGTCAGTGTATGTGAAACTGTGGTTGTGTATGCTTTCCCCACATATGTAGGGTAGAGATGGGAACGTGGGGCTCCCAGTGCCACATGGATGAATCTGATGCAGCACTGGCTTGCAAGATCTCATTGAACATTTTATCACAACTCCCCCTCTTCTACTTATTTGGCGCAGGCATTTTGCAGATGTTGAGAAGGAAACCCTGACCCCACCCCCATGACCAAAACGGCAGCAGTTACAGATAAAACATAAAGATGTCACTGTCAGTGTAGTCACAATGGCAAGCAAAACTTAAAATTCAGAACTTACTTCTTTGCTTCCCTGAAGTTTTATACAAGACATATTTACTGGCACTTCTCTTTTTGAGTGCTTGTGCAGGGCACCACTCACAGCACCAGCCATAGTACATATGGCCCGACACAGAAGAGTGCAATTACAAGGGAATTGCTTGGTTGTAGGAAACCAAGTATAGGCAATAGCATAGAATACTGCCACTATTTTCCATACAGCGGTGGTGATATCAGCTGACAACTCATCCCCAAGGGTCACAAAGGTACAGACAGCACAGCTGCTGCTGGCATCCTGAACCATTCAGGCCCATATTCCACTACTCTCTATATTGCAGTGGTGCTTGCTGAAGTTATGGGCAACAGACATAGGCATAGGCAGTTTTAGCTATGAGGCAGCCTGGGCACTTGCCCAGAGCCCCATGTTCGGAGGGCACAGGCAGGGGGCTGGCAATAAGACTAGCAAGAGGCAAACATCAAGGATGTCCCCCCAAGCCACATGGGGGGCCCCCTATCCTTGACTTTCGCCCAAAGCCCCAGATTCACTAAGACTGCCCCTGGCACATAAGAAAGTATATTATCATGGATAAAGCAATAAAGCTGCCATTCCTGGCTACCTTCAAGAGAGGACTGCTGATCCCGCTATGAAAGTTTCATCATAATCTCTCATGAGAATTCAAGAGCTACCTCAAGTACATAAACAAACCACTCTGCTCCTTCCCTATCCACACATAGCTCTATAGGAGAATGAAAAACAGAGGACAACTCTACCTCTCTTTGTTGTACTCCTACCTCTTCCAGTCTGAGTAAATCAAAGAAAAGTTGATTGATAGCTGTGTGCTTCTAGATTGCCAGCAGCACATCACTGTAATACATACTTACCTGAGATTCCTTCCCCTGTAACAGACTCGTCTGTGCTCAGCTGCTGGGATTGAGTCTCAGACAGTTCCTGGCAGTTGAGTCTCAAACAGTTCCTGGCTCATAGCATAGTTGGGGCCCCTGGACACACGTTCCCCACCCTCCTCTTCTTCCTGCTCCATCCTTGTTGTTCACAGCAGTGGGGTATGACACAGGCTTTTTGGAGGTCTGCAGACTGGTGGTAGTGGGGTTTCTGCCACATATGGCTGCAGCTCTTTCCAAAAGTAGCAGGTGGATTAACTCTTGGCCTCCCTGGGCTTCTAATACATCTGTTGCAATTCATTTGCTTTCACAAGGTACTAGCTGTTGGTCCCTATCATACCCCTCCTCCTGAGTTCCTTAAACAATGTGTTTGCTGACATCTATATTTATATGGCGAATCCTTAGCTGTGCTTGTACCACCTCTTCTCCCCAAAAGCCCAGGAGATCCAGTGTTTCCTCTCTATTCCACTTGAGAGTATGTCTGGAGCACATAGCCAGTATGGTCAGCTGCACATAGCAGTCAAGAGCTGCTGAGTGTGTTTGCCAAGCTGGACAATCAGGAGAAGGGATTTCAAAAATTCACCAGGTCTTAAAAGGGGAAGGGACTTTTGGTCTCTGTGAAAGGCCTTTGGTCCTATGGTCTTCTGGGCACTGGAGTTCACAACTGTGACCAAAGCCATCAGTGACAGCCACTGTTGGACAGTTCATGAAGGACCGTTAGGATCAACATAGGTAACTTTGGGCTAATCTACACTGCAGGCTCAGCTTGCACCGCAGCAACCACATGTGATGGCAATTGACTAAGTGAGTATGGTGAAAACGCACTCAGTGAATTGCCAAGTGCTCTGCCTTTGACCCCAGTATTCCACCAGAATGACAAAAGTAAGCAATGTAGACCAGAGAGCCATTTTCTTTGGACATAGTTCAGTTAACACAGAGGGGGATACTTGATGCAAGATACCTTAATGCATCTACAGTGGCTCAGAGAGGTGGTGTTACTGCATAGGTGTAACAGAGCACTTTCATTGGTGGCAGACAAATTTAACAGTCAACATATGCATAACTAGGTCAAAGCAAGATGGCTTATATCAACCTAACTTGTAGTGTAGACCAAATCTAAGAGATTGGTATTTCTTATTCTACAAATCAAAGAGTTGAATCCCAAGGTTCAGGGGAAAATTGACCTCAATTTTAAACAATGAAAATATTAGTAATGGCATTACTACTTTTTTATAGCAGACACATTTTAAAACAAGGAATCTAGCAAGCAGGTTTGATTTATAAAGAAGACAAGACTAAAAGCCAACTACTTCACATAGAAAATCCCCTTCTCTAAAATACTGTATCTGAAACACAAATGTGCTCAGTTGAAACACAAAAATACCAGTTTAAAAAGACCAATCCAGGATATTATGAATTGAAAAAGTGAACCCCTCAGCCCAGCAACAAAAGAGAGAGAGAGAGAGGAAAAAAAACAAAAAAACAAAAAAAAACCCCCAAGCAGTTTAAACCTTAAACGTTTAGATTTCCAAACCCACAGCTAACAATCAATTCACTGCTGTCATTTAACCTCGGTACAAAGACGATGATACCTGTAATCAGTAACTGAGAATAGCAAGCAATTCTTAAAACCAACTCTGTGAACCTAATTCTTTCTATATTTCAAATTCTCTTTATATCATGATTAACTCACTGCCTGGATCAGCAGTGTTATCTGCTTCCCCAGTCACTATTGAAAGTGATCTGTTTTTCTGGCTAAATCATTTGAATAAATAATATCCAGTCATCTGACTGGAAGTATTCATTACACTCAAGCTGCAGAACATAATCAGCAGTAGCAGATCAAATTTAGTAGCTTCAGCAACAAAGATGACAGTATTATTCTCAAAACGTTTTTCTCTGAAATTGCAAGAATTTGATACAGCATTGTTCATTGATAGATGTCTGCTCAACCTCATATAACATGTTTACGTCACTCACTTAAAATATTTCCACCTTAAAAAAAGCATTCAGTCCACAATGGTATTTTGCTATGATTTCAGATTTCAGCATTTTAATTAATTTGAGAAAATACTCTAGTACGGTGGTGCCCAAACATTCCTGGTCAAGCACCCCCTTACTAGTAATGGAATCAGTTCATACTCCCCCTCCATTATTACACAGTTGGCTCAGCAGAGGAGCTTCGAGTGAAGGCAGGGTTGGGGGCTGACCTAGGGATGGAGGAGGAGCAGAGGCTTGAGACAGCAATGGAGTTGGCCTGGGGGCAGAGACTGAGCTGCGCTGGGAATGGAGCAGAGTTACAGTTGGAACAGGAGCTGCAGCTGGGAACGGAGCCGGTTTGGCCCCCACCTCGCAGCTGACCCAAGCTGCCACACCGCCCGTCCACCCCCATCCCTGAACTGTCCTCTGAATGCCCCTAGGCTAGGTAGTGTGTGCCCAACCATTTGGTGTGCACTGTTCTAGTGTGTCTCTTTGAACAACTAATGAGCTGGTGAAAATCTTTCAGTAAAACAAATAGGATCCCATTTTCAAATGAGATCACCATAATATGGAAAATCCTAAGCTCCTAAGAAAGTTATGCAGTGATGTCAGAAAACAGAAGAGAAAATTTAGAAGCATATGGCGGTTGAAATCAGTTGCTAGATAAGAGCAGGAGACTGTCCCTTCTTATCCTGGGTCACTAACCCCTAATGCGTTTGAAAAATTTACCATTTGTACTGTTAACCATACACTAATGCCAATTTGTTCATTTATCACAGTAGTCCATTTCTAACTGGAAACCACAAGTGCATTTTTCTCCACTGACTATTTTGTTCTTATAGATCAGCGTTAAGTAGTGCAATAGCATGGTTTCAGATCTCTCAGTTCCCCACAAAGTGACACCCCAGCATCCTCTGCAAGCTTTCTGTGTAATCAGAACAGGCACAGTTGGAAGTCAGAGCTCAAGACACTTCAGTACTTCAATCAATCTCTGTGCATTTTAAGTGAGTTATTTGCAGCAAGCGAACTCCCAGATGGTGGTCAAGTCCCAAACTTAACAGGCTTCTAATGTTATCGTAAGCACACACTACAAAACAATTTTTTTTTAAATTTTAGAGAAACAAGTGATGGAGAAGAAATAACAAAATTAACACTTCTAAAAATAATACTCATGCATGTTTAATAGTCTACTGTAGTGGTCTTCTCTAGGTGTTCTGTGCATCTGGCTGTTACATTACAACAGATGTGCACTATCAGCTCAAAAAACATCCACTCAAGAAAGTAAAGCTTAACTGTAATGCTGTGAGTACAAAACTCACATTATACATACAGCCCAGTGGCTCTCAACCAGTGTGTCGGAATACATCACTGTGTCACCATGTAGTTGTAAGTGTCGTGGAAAACCAGTGAAATAGCTGGTTTGACCTGTGTGGAGTGGCCTGGTGTGTCCTGTAGGGTCACGATATGTCACCAAGTGCATCATGACCTGCAGAAGGTTGAGTATCTCTGCCCAGCTTCACTATGCACTGCTGAGAGAATGCTAAATGGCTCAAGCTATAGTGAACCTTCCCTTAAGGCCACTGGTTTGAAGTAATCCCAACTGGGAATAGTAGAAAATTTCTCTGTACTTCTGAAATTCAATTGTCAAATTCTAGTGCACCTGATCAGATACCTGGATAACAGTTTCTTCCAAGCAGCAGACAAAAAGAGCTTATGAGCACCTTTGTTGACCTATATAGGGGTCTAGCCTTCTCCTACCTCTCTGTTCAATACTTAGAAAGCAGCAATCAAACAAAACATAGATCAACACTATTCAACAACCATTAATTACCTCTGCTTAACATGCAGAAGGTCCTGGGTTCAATTCCCAGGGGGTTGGACTTGATGATCTCACAAGGTCCCTTCCAGCCCTATGATATGAACATTGCAGTAATTTTGTTTCACTGCTGTGAATGTCAAGTCACATACTCTTATCCTACAGGGCAGAAATCTGGATGGACCCCTTCTCTCTTTTACACTAAAGCAGTTAAACATTTTACTACCATTGTGATCATCACCTGATTACTGTTTGTAACACATTTTGAATGGGCAGTGTCTGTGATGCCTGTAAGTCTGTTCTACAATGTTTGGCAAAGGTGTAAACAGAGCTCAGGTAGCAACCTTGCATATCTTAACTTTCAACTTAATGGGTAGAGCAAGCTTAAAAGGATTCTGGAGTTTCTTTTCCCATGCCATTAAACTCTAGTGAGCGCCACCTCTAGCTGGATTTAAGGAACTAGATTTAGACCTTCTTGTGCTCTGAGTTTTGGGCTGAGCTAAACCTTTTTATGGGTCTTACATGGCTGTGGCCTTCCTTTCAGAAGATATGTAAAAAAGCCATGGTGATCGTGTGGCTAAAACAATGGCAGTAGCACCAAAACCACAGGTCCATGGAGACATTTAGTGGAAGTCAAATAATGCAAGGCAAGGTTTTAAAAAGCAGAGGCCTGAGTTTAATTGGTGGAACTGGTGTGTGCCTCTGCCTCTGAGGGAAAGAGAGAAGACAAACAAGAGTTGGGGCACCAAGGGAGGCACTGTGGGGCACCCTGGGCAGGCAGGCTATGCTGCCCAGGGCTGCCCTGAAGCCCAGTGGGGGGAGCTGTAGCACCCCACTCTCCCCGCCACCCCAGCTTGGGGCATCTGAGGGGCAGCTGCCTGGCAGGCAGGAGCAGTGCCCCCCGCTCTGCCCGCCACCGAGGCTCAGGGTATGCCACCCTTGTGGGGGCTGCAGATGAGGGCTTTGCCCCCCACCCGAGCTCGGGGGGGAACTGCTAGCCCCACGCAAGCCTCCGTAGCCTGCTAGGGGCTGGGGAACTGGCACCGCCCCTGCCGCTCACAAGCAGCCATGGAGCCCTAGCCTGCACCTTCTGTTGGGGGAGTGGGGCGCCTTGGCCACAGCAACCAGTCAAGCTGGCTGGGGCGCCTGCTGCCCCCCGTGCAGGGCAAGGGGGAGGAGCGGGTTTCCCCGCCGCTTCCCCTTGCTGGGGGCAGGTAGGGCGAAGCAGGCTGAGGCACCCAACCCCCCCCCCCGCTCCCGGCAAGGGGAAGCAGTGGTTGAAGCTGGCTGGGGCACCCGCTGCCCCCCTGCACCTCTGCTCAGCACCCTGGCCAGGGTGCTGATCCTTGGCCAGGGTGCTGGGGGGGGCATCCCCTGGGAGGATGGTCAGACCTGTTATTTCAAAATGACGGTTGTTTTGAAATAACATGGCCGAACAGTGTTATTTTGAAACAACCCGTTTCAAAATAACCATTGTTTCAAAACGAAAGTGGTTTAAGCCATTTTGAAACAATGGTTCTTATTTTGAAACAATGAGCTCCATCGTTTGAAAATAAGAAAACATCATGTGGACCTACTCTTTTTTATTTTGAAATAACCAATGTTATTTCAAAATAAAAAAGACACGTGGACATACCCTAGGATGCCTGACCTGTTACATACCATGCCCTGGATCAGGCTGTGGTGAATATGCTGGACTTTTCCAATTCTGCTCCCACCACTTCCAACCCATTTTTCTTTCCCCTTTCCACTCTTTCTCTTCTTATGAACACCACTGCAACTGACACATCTCCCTTCTCTCCCTGTCACCTGTTTTCTGTTGTCTATAATCCTTCCAACTCCCTACTCTCAGCTTTCCTCTCTGATTTGGATCCCTGGATATTTCTCTCTCTCTCTCTCTCTCTCTCTCTCTCTCCCCTCACCCCCTCCGCAACCATTCTCAGCAATTTCAGCTTCTGCCTGGATGACCAATCTGACATGTTAGCTGCAAGTTTCCTCTCCCTCAGCCCTAAGTTTGACCTGCAGCCCAGATTCAACTCTCCCACTTGCCTAAAGAGCCATTTATTTGACTTGGCTTTCACCAAGCACTGTGCTCTCTGCTCTCTTCCTTTAACTCTACTTGCCCCATTAAATGCATCCCATCCTATCTTCTGATCTCCCTCAAGTCCACTCTAATCCCTTTGCTTATCTTTCTCCTTAACCTTTCACTCATCTGACTCTTCCCCTTCAAAATACATGTATGGTTTACTCCTTCCCAGCTTAGAAAAACTCCATTCTTGACCATCACCATCCTGCACAACTGCCTCTCCAACTACTTTCCAACCTTCCTTTCAATTCCTAAGTTCACTGAACACATTGATGCAGTAATACTATTTGGAGTTCCTTCTCCTCCAATTCCATTCTAGACCCTATCCACTGCACTCCTTGCACTCCCCTGAAAATGCTGTTGCCAAAGCCTTTAATTAGATTATCCAGCTTGAACTCAGAATTTTATAATCCATTCTCATCTTCCCTGATCTGTCAGACACCTCTGACACAGTTGTTCTGCTCTTGTTCTTCCTTGCTTTCCATGACCTTTTCCCCTCCTGGTTCTCTTTCGACCTCTCTATTTCTTCAAGTATGTCCTTTGGAGAAGCCTTCTCATATCCCCATTTCAACTTTCTTGTGGCGAATCTGCAGGGCTCTTGGTTCCCTTCTCTTCTGCTGCTGTGCCATGGCTTGACAGAATTGTCACCCAGCTAGGTTCTAGCCTTAAAATTAAGGTGCCTAACTGAGGTGCCCTACCCCCTGCCACCAAAAAACCACAGCTGCTGTAGTGCAGAGTCCCCCACTGCTGAAATGCCAGCAAACACTGCTGAAGGTACCAGGTGGAGGGGGTTTTAGGCACCTGAGGCTGCTCCACTCCTGCAGTGCCACAGCAGAGCTAAGTGCCATAATACAAACCCAAAGCACCATGGCAACCTTAAACCTGGGGGTTTGTCAAGCCCTGTCCTACATCTTATCTCTGAGCAATCTCATCTGCAAACAGAAATTCAATTTCCATCTCTATACTGATAACTCAAAGATCTACCTCTCTATTTCAGATCTGCATCCTTCTGTCCTAAACTAAGATCTCAGCCAGACTTTCATCATCTCCCAGATGTCCAAAAATCAGCTGATGTTCAATATAGCTAAAATAGAGTTTGTAATCTCCCCTCATTCCCAAACCCTCTCTACTACCTCTGTCCTCCATCACTGGCCGACACCACAATACTGACTGTTAGACAAGCCTGTTATCTGGGTGGCTGCCATCTAAAACTCAAACCTCTCTCCAGGTCTTCACATCCATGCTATGCCTAAGTTCTGCTGCTTCCTTCTGCATATTGCCTCTCAAATACAGCCTTTCCCAACTATACACAGCCAAACCTCTTGTCCTGGCTCCTATGAACCTCACATTTCAATTACTACAATACCCTTGTCTCTAGCCTTCACAGATCTAATCTAGTCCATTTTTACCCATTCAAAATCTTGCTGCAAAAATCATTTTGCTAGATTACTGCTTCAACCACATCACCCCTCTGTGATGGGAGGGCTCACTAGTGGTGTCATCCAGTAGTTAGGCCACTGTGTCTTCAATTACCCCACTAATGACACTGCTCATTAGCAGTGATCACTCCAGTGGCATCTGCCTTTTTGTGGGTACTGACTTGGCCACAAGATTGGATCACCAATTTATCCCTGCCCCACTCCAGAGTAACAAAATCTAAAGGAATAAACAGAGTGTCCATGCCTTTACAAGTGAAAGAACCTTCCTTATGTCTGTCTACTGACCATTGTTGATGGCTCTTGCCAGACGGAGGCTCCACTCCCTCCTTACTTCTGAGGCAGGCAAGGATATGGAAGTGAAGGCTTTCATCTTTGTAACAAGAGTGTGTGAAAAGAAAACCAGGCCTGCCCTAAGGTACTGTAAGAGACAGTAATGTCAAGCACCCAGAAGTGCCTTGAGGCTACCCCTCTGGTCTACTTTCTACCACTGACCTCCAGGGCCATAACTACAGTGGGGTGAACTGGGCTTTGCACCAGAGTGGCTCCACTGAGACGCTCTATCAAAGGGCGTTTTCTGCACTGCTCACTTATTGTAAGGAGTGCGTTCTGAGTGATACATGCTCTGGGTGCTGAAATGACTAGTTATGGCACTGTTAACCTCCCCCACGGGTCTTAAAGTCTGATTGAAAGAAAAGAAAAGAACTGAACCTTCAGTCCCATGAGGCTCATCAAGTAGTTTCTTCCTTCCAGTGTAAAGCTCCTGCAGTACTCTTCTTCGGGGCGTCTCAGGGTAGGTCCCTCTTTCCCCTTTCCTAGTCTCTGAGCAGTCTAGCTCCCTTATATGCTCCATCTCTAGCTAGAGCAGGTTATGAAGCTGTGTAGGGGGTGGCTGGGCCCAGAGCTGCTCCTTAACCACTTCAGCTTTAGTCTAGGGTTTATACAGTCCATCACATCCTCCCAGTTTGGAGATACTCCCTGTAAATATATGTAAAGGCATCTCCTCATGAACCTCAAAACTCTTTTGCTGTGATGTCTACCAAAAACATAAGAATGGGTAGGCAGCTGGTTTGCTGAGATCACAACCTAGCAAGCTGACTAATTCCATCTTAGTGTTTCCTTATATTCCCTCGTCTGTCTGTACCCAACAGTCTCCTACTTTATACTTATCATAAGCCCTGTTAGGTAAAGACTGTCTTTTCGTTCTGTGTCTGTACAGCACCTAGCACAAGGGTTCCTGGTCTGTGACTCAGGCTCCAAGGTGCTACAGTAACAACTGCCCCATGTGCTCAACACACTTTAAACACATTAAAGAAAAAATGTCATCTCCAGCCATGCAGTGACTTTTTCAGTTTATTTAGTATTTAGATGGCAGTGCTGTAGTCTGACTTTCCAAAGTGAACAAAGGAATGCTGGTTTCAGTGAATACTTTCAAGGGAAGCTGCATAAATCTTACCTAAGACTGAATATTTTATTATATGCTAAGTAAAATAGGACACCTTGTACCAACTTGCAAGTAACAAACTGTACAGTTCCATGGTACCACATAGAAATTATCTGAACACAGGCTACTCATAATACACTTTACAGTATATTCACCTATAAGTACAGGTAGCCCCAAAAATGAATGCAAAGTCAGTACCTCCCTGGATTATGAGACACCAAATACAAGCCATGAAAACTGCCCTTGGTCAGCTTTAACCTGGTACTGAACCTCTTAAAATCAGCTCTTGATTTCTCATTACAGAATCAGGGCAACTTATCCATCTGGCTGAAGGCAAATATGACTTTCCTGAGAGTGGACAGAGCATTTAAGAAATGCAAATACTTCTTCAATCTGAATGAAATTCTTGATGAAGTAATGTATGCATACATATAGCTACGAACTCAGTTTATTTTAAACTGACTAAAGCAGACAACCCAAAAAGATCTAGATTCCAGCTATTGCTTGGGAAGTAGAGGAGTTTAAAAATAATAGCTTGAGATTAGAAATAAATATAAGATATCATGAATAACTGCACATTACTGACAGTGCAATACAGGAATAACCAGTATTGTGCGTGCATTATAATGACAACTCTTTAACTAAAACAAAATAAGATCAATCAGATAATGTCAGATAAAACTGGCAAATCTTGGACATCTTAAAACGAGAGGTTCTTTTTAAAACTTGACTTGTCCGTTGTTCATTAAGTTAATTTGATGGCCGCCCCTCCCGGGCCATCAGTTAGGTACGTTAAGTATGTTAAGGGGAGCAGATGGCCCCCTTAAACTGAACTAGACGGCTGTTGACACCCCATTGATCTCTACAGGGCTTGGCGTAGGTGGGCGCTGCCTAACTGCGAGATCTTTGAAATGGGGAAGGCATGAGTCATGATCACCTTAGTTCCCCGCCTTCCCTGTAATCAGGGAACTGGCGGGAACAAACAGTTTAAAAACTCAGAGTTTGGGGTGATCAGGAGGATGGTCCCAGACATCCTGCCTGGCCTGTTCACCCAGACACTGACCTCCTCTGCTCACGAGTTCTCCCCCGAGTGTACCATGATTGAAACTGCCGGCCGAGTAACGAGTCCCTCTCTCCTACCTGTAATGCTGCTGCTGCTGCTGCTGAAGAACCTGCCCCTGCAGCTGTCTTTAAAAGTAAAGATACCTTATCCTTTGCTGCTGTTTTGACAGTGTTCTCGCCCAGCTCTGCAGGCTTGTTTGTGTCTTTTACCTTCTCCTTTCCTTTTTTTACTTGCTGCTTCACTCTGTGCTGTTTAAAGGAGCTCCCGTGTCTCTAATTATTTGCCGCCGCTCTGTATCACTTGTTGTACCTCTTCCCCTCTAAATCATTTGAACTTGTCTTAAAAGTATCATTGTGAGTTGCAAGATTGTTGTTAGTTTAATTGGTAAGCCTTAGAAGTGTTAAACTAGATTGTAAGATTGTTCCCTTTACTTTGAAATCCTTAGAGTTGTTTTGCTAAGTTGTTTTGCATTCCCCCCTGTGATTCCCCTGAGCTAAATAAACCTTTCTTGCCCAAATCTTCGTTGTCTCCCCTTTATTTTCCAAACTTCCCCCATGTACCCCGATTTTCCCACTGCCCCCAGCCCCTTTCCCCGTGGTTCCTCCTTTCCCTGCAGCCCCCCCCTTGGCCGGGGGCCCGGCGCCGGGCCCCGGCGGGCGCCCCGGGGGGGGGGGCCCCCGGTGCGCGGGGCCGCGGCTCACAGGCACTGCTGCCGCTGGTTCCCCACTCCCGCAGCACCCCCACTCCCGCAGCACCCCCACTCTCGTGGCACCCCCCCGTGCCATCGCTTTCCAAGGCTCCGGCTCCCCCCAGCTGCTGCTGCCGCAGCTTCCCACTTCCTGCGGCTCCGGCTGCCCCCAGCCGCTGCTGCCAACTCCCCGCTCCCTGCAGCACCCACCCTGCCGCCACTTTCCACGGCTCCAGCTCCCCCCAGCCGCTGCTGCCGTGGCTCCTGCTCCCCTTTTTTCCTTTTTCTTTCTTTCTTTCTTTTCCTTTTCTTCCACCACCGCTTCCACGGCCCTCTTCCCTGCCACTCAGCCCCCTGCCTCCCTCTTAACCCCCCTGAACTTCGTGCATCCCCATCCCACTGTCCCTAACCCCCCCCACTTCCCTCTCTTCCTCTTTGAGTCCCTCCAACCTCGAAACCCCTGCTCCCCCACTTGTCTCCACTCTTCTCTGCCACTGCGGCATACTGAGTTGTATGGTACCCCCTTCTCTTATATGGTATTGGAAAATCTGTTGAGTTACTGTAAGTAGGTTTATAGCTGCAAGTTAGGTTAGTTGAGAATTCTCATTGTCCCCCAACGTGTTCCACTTCACAAAGTTGAGCACCTCACAACACCTCATTAAAAAGCCGTGACAAACCCCACACACATAAACTCCCCATCACCCACTTGACATCAACACCCATTTTAATAAAGATTAAAGTGTACCCCGCTTGTACAGTAATTGCCCCCCAAGATCCCCAAATTACCGAACCTGCTGGCAGGGTCAACTGAGTTCATTATTGTTCAAGATTTTCTAATCAGTCATAACCATTTGTGTATCCATTCCAATAAAAATAAACACACATGCAAGAAAGGTAAAACGATCTAGATCTGTTGACAGAATTCACCAAAAGCTCTTTTTGTTATAAAAATATTAATGAAGTAACAGTTTCACACAATCATTTGCTACTCTATCTGCTTCACTTGTAAATACATTTTAAATGAGCTAATTGAGACTACATAAATTTGCAAGTGTTGTTGCTTTTCCTCCAGCATTTATTCACAATTCAAATCTTAAAATAGCTAATCTACTGCATTCTGGGATGACTGTGTGAATATAGTATTTAAAGCACATTGTTTGAGCATCTGGAAAGCTAAAAATCTAACAGCCCATCCTCCTAAACATATTATTAGAGAATAAGATTAATCTTAAAATTGTTTAAAGCCATAGCGATGAATTATGTACAGTGTATCACAAACTGTATTGCTTTTAGCAGAGTTTTTGTTTTTGTTTTTGTTTTTTTTTTTTAAATCTGCCTTAATTTTGATTAATCTATCAAACTAACCTGGAAAAGGAAATATACATCAATAAATTATATCTAGTGAATCAGTCTGCTCCTCTACTCAAATTATTTAGGAAAAGTGTAATTTTTATTAAATTGCTCTATGAGACTGAATTATGACATAAGTTATTAATAATGCCCATTGGGTGTTTTGGATTAGATGCCATTTTCTCAAATCACTCATTCCCAATTTTAGTCCCATACCAAATGTCAACCAGTTTGTGGCACTACAGTTACTATGACAAGATATGATAGATAAACTTACTTTTTCAAGGAAAAGTTTCATAATTTAATGTTTTATTCATTTTAACACAAAAAAATGGTATCTAACTTTCTCTGGAAAGTTAGGACTGCCCAGAATTGAACAAGGAAACATTTTCTGGCAGTTCTGACAAGACATTAAATTTATTTAAATTTTGCTTTCTGGGATCATCTCCTGAGATACACACCTGTCTTTCATGAGGGCATCAGGACCAAAACAAGCATAAAATGTAACTTCAGCAGGAATTAATGAGCAAGCCGTAAACTGCACGAATTTCTGGAATTTTAATCATTTAATATACTATATAGGAAGTGAGGTGACAGAACAAACTAATCATTTTCCTGTATAATGATACTCAGGTTGAAAAGGCATCCAGCCAGTTCTACAAATTATAATCTAGGAAATCATAGAATCATAGGGTTGGAAGGGACCTCATAGGTCACATCTAGTCCAACCCCCTGCCAAAGGTAGGACCACTCCCACTAAACCAGTCATGGTTTTGTCCAGCCGGGCCTTAAACACCTCCAAAGATGGAGACTCCACCACCTCCCTTGGCAGCTCATTCCAATGCTTCACCACTCGCCTAGTAAAAAAGTTTTTTCTAATATCCAGCCTCGACCTCCCTAACTGCAACTTGAGACCATTAGTCCTCGTTCTGTCCTCCGTTACTACCGAGAACAGTCGAGTTCCGTCTTCCTTGGAGCATCCCTTCAAGTAGTTGAAGGTTGCTATCAAATCCCCCTTCAATCTTCTCTTCTGCAGACTAAATAAGCCTAATGCTTTCAGTCTTTCCTCATAGGGCTTGTGCTCCAGCCCTTTAATCATTTTAGCTGCCCTCCGCTGGACTCTCTCTAGCATGTCCCTGTCCTTTTTGTAGTGGGGAGCTGAACACAGTATTCTAGATGTGGCCTCACCAGTGCAGAATAGAGGGGAATGATCACATCCCTTGATCTGCTGGTAACACTTCTTTTGAAGCAGCCCAGTATGCCTTTGGCCTTTTTGGCTGCAAGAGCACACTGCTGACTCATATCCAGCTTCCCATCCACCGTGACCCCAAGGTCCTGTTCTACACTGCTGCTATTTAGCTGAATGTTCCCCAGCCTGTAGCAGTGCATGGGGTTTTTTCTGTCCCAAGTGCAGGATTTTACACTTGTCCTTATTGAACCTCATAAGATTTCTATGGCCCACTGTTCCAATTTATCTAGGTCGCCCTGAATCCTGTCCTTGCCCTCCAATGTGTCTACTGGTCCCCCCAGCTTGGTGTCATCCTCAAACTTACTGAGAATGCAGTCTATTCCATCATCCAGATCATTGATGAAAATGTTGAACAGAACCGGCCCCAGGACCGACCCCTGGGGCACACCACTAGTGACTGGTTGCCAGCTAGACATGGAACCATTGATTCCTACACGCTGAAACTGTTGATCTAGCCAGTTTTCTATCCACCCTATAGTCCACCTATCCAACCCATTCTTCCTTAATTTGCCAATGAGAATGCTGTGGGAAACTGTATCAAAAGCCTTGCTAAAATCAAGGTATATCACATCAACGGATCTTCCTGCATCCAGAAAACCAGTCATCTGATCATAGAAGGAATGAGATTGGTCAGGCATGACTTACCCCTGGTAAATCAATGCTGACTGTTCCTGATCACGTTATTTTCCTCTAAGTGTTTGAGGATGGATTCTTTGAGAACCTGTTCCATAAGTTTTCCAGGGACTGAGGTGAGGCCAACAGGTCTGTAATTTCCCGGATCCTCCTTTTTCCCTTTCTTGAAAATAGGTACTATATTTGCTTTTATCCAATCCCCTGGCACCTCCCCCATTCTCCATGAGTTTTGAAAGATACTGTACATCTATCTCATCGGCCAATTCCCTTAGCACCTTTGGATGCAGCTCGTCCAGCCCCATGGACTTGTGCACATCCAGCTTCTTTAAGCAATCCCTAACCTGACCTTCTGTCACCAACGGCCTCTTTTCTTCTCTCCAGTCTGCCATACCCATGGTAGGAGGCTGAGAGCTGACCCTGCCTATGAAAACTGAAGCAAAAAAAGCATTGAGCAGTTCAGCTTTTCCCTAATTCTCTGTCATGAGGATGCCTGCCCCATTCAGCAAGGGACCTACACCATCCCTGATCCTCTTCTTGTTATTAACATACTTGTAGAACCCCTTCTTGTTATCCCTTACATCCCTCACTAGCCACAACTCCTCTGTTCTTTGGCCTTTCTGATTTTATCTCTGCAGTCCCTAGCAATATCTTTATATGCCTCCTTGGTCATCTGACCAAGCTTCCACTTCCTCTAAGCTTCCTTTTTATGTTTCAGCTCAGAGCAGAGTTCTCTGCTAAGCCATTGTAGCTGCCTCACATGTTTGTTTTTTCTCCTAATTGGAATGGCAACTTCCTGTGCCCTTAGCAGGGTTTCTTTAAAATATAACCAACTCTCTTGGACTCCTTTCCCCTTCAGATTAGCTTCCCAAGGGATCCTCCCCATCAGTTCCCTGAAGGAGCCAAAATCTGCTTTTTTGAAGTCCAGGGTTTTTGTTTTGCTTCTTTCCTTCCTTCCTTTAATCAGCATCCTGAACTCAACCATGTCATGGTCACTACTGCCTAGCTTGCCATTTACCTCTACCTCCCTCATCAACTCTTCCCTGTTTGTGAGCAGCAGGTCAAGAGGTGCAAGGCCTCTAGTTGGTTCCTCCAGCATTTGTACCAGAAAGTTGTCCCCAACACTCTAAAAACTTCCTGGATTGTCCATGCACTGCTGTATTGGTCTCCCAGCAGATATCAGGGTAACTGAAGTCCCCCATGAGCACCAGGGCCTGTGATCTAGAAGCTTCCGCTAGTTGTCCATAGAACACCTCATCCACCTCCTGCTTCTGGTCTGGTGGTCTATAAGACACCCACCACAACATCCCCCTTGTTTCTTTCTCCTCTCAGTGTAACCCACAGACTTTCTACTGGCATGCTTCCACTTCCATAATGGAGCTCTAAGCAGTCATAGAGATCTTTTACATATAGTGCTACTCCTCCCCGTCTTCTTCCCTGCCTGTCTTTCCCAAACAGTTTATACCCATCCATGGCAGAGCTCCAGTCATGCAGACTATCCCACCACGTCTCTGTTATTCCAAATCAGTGCCAGTGTACAGAAACTGCTATGTGACCAAATACACAGTGGAAAATGACACTTTAAATATTAGGAAGAGGTCATAATCATTCTATTTCCCACTTCTTCAAAACTTCATGAACAAATTACCATAAAACCTTTCAGGAACATTCCTTTTCAAACAGCATTTCATAACTATATTTTGGACGACTCAGACAAGTAAAAGGAAAGATATATATTAATGAGAAAAACAATTTTAAAACCACCTTCTTCTGCAGATTTTAGTAATGATACTGTGTAAGGACCCTCTCTTTAACTTTTATTTTTCATAAAATCCTGAATATTTTGTTGTGTATGTGTAAAGATTTAAGTCTTTAAGCCTAGCCCATTTGTTCATACAAAATATACTTCCAAGACTTCAATTCTTAATCTCTTAGAAGAGCTCTCTGGTAATTACACAAATATAAGATAACAGTAACATATTGTGATTAATGGCAGGTCTACATGGGAAGTGCCACATCAGCACATTGGTGCAGCTGCACCATGGTAGTGCATCTTGTGAAAGTGCTGTATGCCTATGGGAGAGTCCTCTCACATCACCCTAATTGAAAGAGAGATAGATGCACTTAGGTTGCTGCAACTTGCTTTGCTTTTCACATCCCTGATCATCTAAGTAAAACCAACATCAGCAGTAGCATAGACTTGCCCTCGGTGCAAATACTTTGGACAAAAACAAATGCACACTTTACATAGCTCAATGTTTGGTAAATTACATTTTCAGAACAACAACACTACTACTTGATCCTCAGTCCCCAAAAGCTATTCAAGTTATGAAAGTTACAGAAAGCTGCTTAGGGGAGGAGGGGTATGCTTTACAAGGCTTGAGAGAACAAGGGATCATCTTGTAGAATATGCTGTAGATCCTTCATGATGCTTACTACAGACATAATATCCTTTGCATCTGTGGAAGGGTATAGGGAAGCGAAAAAAGGATGTCTCACATAGACTGAAAACCTATTATTGGTAAAATAAACAAGGAGTACTGTGGCACTTTTAAAGACTAACAAATTTATTTTTCACATGAGTTTTTGTGGGAGAAAATCCTACTTAGACACTTTAAGATGGAGAACTTACATAACAGGAGGAAAATAAATGCAGGGAAGTATAAATCATAGGATCAGGTCCAACTGCTTCAGCAAATCAAAGCAGCAGTTTAGATTCAAACAGTGTGGAAAGCATCTTAAAAGGAGGGGAGGTAGAGAGAAGAGGTATGGAGAAGGGAAACTCACCTGTGTAATAAGAAAACCAGCCAATATCCCTATTTAAGTCCAAGTCAACAGTGTCAAATCTGCATATGAATGCCAGCTCTGCAGTTTCTTTCTGAAGCTTTGATTTATAACCAATTTGTTTAAGTACAGCAACTAACATATCTTCCGTGAAGTGAGCAGGGAGATTGAAGTGGTTTTTGAATATTGTTATTTCTGGTGTCAGATTTGTGTTCATGTATTCTTTTTTGCACAGTGACTGCCCTGTTTGTCCAATGTATAAGGCATTGCTTGCACGATGGCATATATCACATTGGTGGATGAGCAGGTGAATGAACCCTTGATAGAGCAGTCCATATGACTGGGTCATATGATTGTGTTATTTGTGCAAATATGTGCACAAGTTGGCAACAGAGTCTGTTGCAGGGATATGTGCACACTTTAATGTTTCTATTATTTGGTCTTTAGCTGCTGATGAGTATCTGCTTAAGGCTGGGTGGCTTCTGTAAGTGAGAAGAGCTCTGCCTCCCAGAGCTTGAGAGAGTAAGGGATCACCTTGTAAGATAGGCTGTAGATCCATGATGATGTGCTGTAGAGCAGTGTTCATCAACCTACGGGTCATGACCCAGTACTGAGTGGCAGGCTGGCAGGTACTGGGTTGTAGCACTGATGTTGCACCTATTGAGGGGAGGTGGCTGCCTCTCACTCCCCTGCCAGTCTCTGGGGAGCCCATGAGGGGGGTGGAGAGAAATGTAGCTCGCCGCTGCACAGTAAGCATGCAGGGTTATAGCTGGAATGTGTAGTTCATACTGCCTGAGGGTCACAGGGAAGGGAAAGGTCAAAAGACTACATTGCCCAGTGTGCCATGCATCCACATGTACCTTTGCTTTCTCTTCTGGTAGCTGAGTGTTGGGCTGCTGCCGGTTTTCAAGTGTTCAGGTTGCTGCTGCCACATAGCCGTAGGGGTCACGGGTGGCTAGAACCCACAGCCTTCAAGCCCACCCCACCCCCCATTGATAGTATGTTCAGCCGCTCCCGCAGCTGGGTGGTCAGGGGGCCCGGGATGGCCTCCTGCAGCATCCACTCCATGGACCATTTCAAATGAGTGCAAGGCTGAGGAGGTACTCATGGAGAGGGTGGTTAGGAGACCTTGTGGGACCAGGGATGTTTGGCGTGCTTTTGGGGGGGGCTGGATGAGCTCAGGCAGGGGGGCTTGCTCTGTCTTAGTGACGGGACATGAGAGAGGCTCAGGGCTTCACTGGGGCAGAAGGGATCCATGGTGCTCTATTTTGGGACTGGGAACTCTCAGGTGCAGTTGGGGTGTAAGGACTGGGAGGTTGGAAAGGCCTGGGTAGCTTCTGGGATGCAGCAGTGCAGGTTTGCTGAGGGGTGGAGGGGGCTTCAAACTCAGGTGCTCACAAGACTTTCAGTGATTAGAGTGGGTTTTGCAGCTATGGAAAAGTAATGACAGCTGGAGGAGTTTCACTCAGGACTGCTATTGTAAGCACGTACGAAGGACACTTCCCATTGTCTTGCATCTCACTGGGAATAGTCACGGAGCATAGTATGAAAACACACAATTTGGACTTTACAAAGCAATAATCTTGTTCTGCAGAACAAAGTCGAAAATCCCTAGAGCAGTACCACTGCTGTTAACACCTTCTGCACTTCAGTGCAATAGAAACAGTACTCTAAAGTCTGGAAAAATTGGTCTAAAATATAGAGAATAATGAAGAAAAGTTATGGAAGTCAAACAGCAGTGGTTGTCAAACTTTTTTCCTTGGGACCCAACTCCGGACCCCTGTGTCATGCGCCGACCCTCCACTAAAAAATGTGGCCACTGCCAGAAAGGAGTGACATGCCTAAGTGGGGCATGAAAGTGTTGAGAACATGGCCCAGAACATACTTCAGGTAATATGGAGGGGATGAAAAATGACCTTTTAGCTGAAGGACTAAACTTGTTGGTGGAAAGATAGGAGGAAGGTGTAAATGTCTTTCAGCAAATCCCAGAAGCTAGTGTCTCTGGTTAGATCTCTCAGTCCCCTTTTCTGGGGGCTGATACAGAGGAAAAAAGTAATGGGGTTTGCATGGAAACTCATTTTTATGTATTATTTTCTGGCTTAGGAGTATCTAATTAATTAATATGAAGTTTCTGCCCTGTAACGGTCTGCTGGAAAGAAGAAATAGTTTTTCTTTTTACTCCTAGATCCTGGGGGAGGATCCTAGATCCTGGGGGAGGTAGGCATGTGGCTGCCCCTCACTCCCCAGCTGGCCTGTTCTGCTCCTGGGAGAGAGGGCAGCCCATCCCTCCCCACAGCCATGGTCACTGTTCAATTTTCTGGCAGTGGCTGCTTTTTTGGGGGGGGGTGGAGGGAGGGTCAGCCCATGGCAGAGTGGTCCGGAGCTGGGTCCCAAGGAAAAAAGTTGGACAACCACTGCTGTTTGACTTCCATAACTTTTCTTCATTATCCTCTATACTTTAGACTCATTTTGCCAGACTTTAGAGTACTGTTTCTATTGCACTGAAGTGGGAAAGGTGTTACCAGGAATATAACTTACACATACATGAATTCATTATACCTTAACATTATAATGTGATCCCTCCAGACATGAAATGATTTAATGCAGTTTCATTTTCTCTTGATACAATCTCCATGAACCTGCAGCTATGGTCTTAAAAATAGCACAAATTAAAACAAACAAAAACACATTACGTAAACTGACACACATTTCACAATTTTTTCCTCAAACATAAAAAGCTTTACTCCAGAATACAAACTAAGGTCCCTTCTCTGTAATCAGACTTATGCAATAATAGCCCTGGGACCTGAACATATGCAACTGCAAGCTTCAGGGTCTGATCATAAATTATATTTTTCTGAGCTCTGTGTTCTGATGTTCTCAAACAAAGGCTCACAACCCTTTCACATATTGTGACCCTATTTTGTAAGATGACACATGTCAAATCCTATTGCCACTAGCCATAAAGATGAGGGTAGCAGTCATGGTGCTATGACTGAGAATCCATGCTCCAGAACAGTGCTTCCCAACCTGTGGTCCAGGGACCCCCAGGGGATGGCGGAGTTATTGCAAGGGATCTATGAAAACATCCAGCCCCAGCCGCTCCTGGCCAGTGATCCATGCTGGAGAGGACTCTGAATCGGGGTCCAAACTTAAAAGCCCGCAGGAACGCTGCCTCGGACACTGATCCAGCCTGTGGAGCTGCTGCCTGGAAGCCATCTGCAGCAGCAAACTCCAAAGACAGGCTCCCTGCAGAGCAGAGCTAGGAATGCTTCTGACTCACTCATGACATTCCAGTCACAGCTCAGGGAAACAAAAGAACCACTCCAGCCAGCCCCATCTCAACTCTGCTGTGGTCTGCCAACCTATCAGAGTCACGGTCACAGCAGATGAGGTTGGCTCCGAAGAGCCACTGCACTGCCCTCTATCCCACCTGTTTACTGTCAGTCAATCAGCATGCTAATTTGATTGACAGCACATTGCATGAATCACAAATAAAAAAGAAAAAAAGAGGCTGGGGCCCACACGGGAACAAGCCAATCGAAAGCCAGCCAGGATTGAGCCAACCAAAGGCCAGAATTCTAAACGACTGACAGTGATGGGCAGGAGAAGGAGAGTCAGGAGCCCAGCCTGGCTGCCTATGACTGAGACTGATAGGTAGGGGAAGTGGAAAGGGAAGGGAAAAGGTGATGGGGGAGTCAAGGAGACAGCGTGGGGAAGGCGAGTCCACAGAACAGGGGAAAGGGAAGATATGGGAGAGCCTGTAGAGTTGGGGAGCAGAAAGGGGAACCCATGCCTCTCTGAACATGGAGGAGGAAAAGGATGGGGAGCCCATGTGGCCACATGGCTCTCAACAGGTGTCCTGCCCTCCAGTGTGATCCCCAGTATTGAATAAATTTGACAGCTCTGCTCTAAATGAACTGTATTTCCCCTCTGTGAGTAGTCACAGCTTGGATATGTTCCCACCCTCTAAGAGCAGGCAGGGAACAGGTCCTCCACTGCCTTTCTGCAGCACCTCTGCCTACAGTCAGTCCCTGAAAACAACCACTCTCACCCCTAGGGGTGGTATGTGTCTTCCTCAACCTCAGGTCCTCTACCACAGGCCTGGGAATTTGAGGGTTCTGCGCAGTATCTTAGCTGTTCCCAGCACTGCACTCTTCCGGACAGAGAGCTCTGATGTTGTTCCTGGGATCTGTTGGAGCCACTCTCCCAGCTTAGGAGTCACAGCCCCGAGTGCTCCTACCACCACTGGGACCACTTTGGCCTTTACTTTCCACATCCGTTCTAGTTCCTCTTTCAGGCCCTCGTACTTCTCCAGCTTCTCATACTCCTTCTTCCTGATGTTGCTGTCACTTGGCACTGCTACATCTATCACCACCGCTGTCTTCTGGTCCTTGTCTATTACCACGATGTCTGGTTGATTTGCCAGTACCTGCCTGTCCGTCTGGATCTGGAAGTCCCACAGAATCTTAGCCCTGTTATTCTCCTCGACCTTCAGTGGGATCTCCCATCTGGTCTTGGGAGGGTCTAGCCCATACACTGTGCAGATGTTCCTGTACACAATGCCAGCTACTTGGTTGTGCCGTTCAGTGTATGCTGTTCCTGCCTGCATCTTACATCCTGCCACTATGTGTTGGACTGTCTCTGAGGCTTCTCTGCACAGTCTGCACCTTGGGTCCTGTCTAGTGTGGTAGACCCCTGCTTCAATGCATCTGGTGCTCAGTGCCTGTTCTTGTGCTGCTATGATCAGTGCCTCAGTGCTCTCTTTTAGTCCAGCCCTTTCCAGCCACTCGTAGGATTGCCCAATGTCAGCCACCTCAATGTCAGCTATCTTTCGATGGTACATCCCATGCAGGGTCTTGTCTTGCCATGGCACTTCTTCTGCTTGATCTTCCTCCCATGTCTGCTGCTGCCTCAGGCGTTCTCTCAGCAGCTCATCTTTGGGTGCCATCTTACTGATGTACTGCTGCATGCTCTGGGTTTTGTCCAGGACAGTGGCTTTGACACTCACCAAACCCCAAACGCCTTCTTTCTCATTGGTGTACAGTCTCTGGGTGTTGGATTTGGGGTGGAAACCCCCGTACATTCTGAGGAGCTTCCGGGTCTTCACATCGGCAGCCTCCATGTCCTCCTTTGGCCAACTCACTATACCAGCAGGGTATCTGATGACTGGCAGGGCGTACCCATTGATGGCGTGGATCTTGTTCTTCCCATTGAGCTGGCTCTTCAGGACCTGTCTTATCCTTTGGTGGTACTTGGATGTTGCTGTCTTCCTTGCCTCCTCATCGTGGGTCCCATGTGACTGTGGGATGCCAAGTTACTTGTAGCTAGTCTGTATGTCTCCTACGTGGCCTGCTGGGAGTTCCACCCCATCAGTCTTGACTACCTTCCCTCTTTTTACGACCATCCAGCCACACTTCTCCAGTCCAAATAACATCCCAATATCCTCACTGTAGATCCGTGTCGGGTGGATTAGCAAGTCGATGTCTCGTTCATTCTTAGCATACAGCTTGATCTCATCCATGTAGAGGAGGTGGCTAATGGTAGTTCCACTCTTGAACTTGTATTCGTATCCAGTCCTTGTGATTATCTGGCTGAGGGGGTTCAAGCCAATGCAGAACAGCAGCGGGGACAGCGCATCACCTTGGTATATGCCACACTTGATGGCCACTTGTGCAAGCTGTCTTGAGTTGACTTCCAGTGTTGTCTTCCACAGTCCCATTGAGTCCTTGAGGAAGGTCCTTAGTGCCCTCTTGACTTTCTTTAGCGCCAGACATTCACAGATCCATGTGTGCGGCATTGAGTTGTAGGCTTTCCTGTAGTCAATCCAGGCTGTGCTCAGATTGGTCTGTCTAGACTTTGAGTCTTGGGTGACTGCTCTATCTATGAGCAACTGGTGTTTTGAGCCTCTGGTGGTGTTCCCAATGCCCTTCTGAGCTGTGCTCAGGTACTGGCCCATGTGGTCCTGTAGCTTGGTGGCTATGATGCCTGATATGACTTTCCATGTTGTGGAGGGGCAGGTTATTGGCCGGTTGTTGGATGGTGCTGTTCCCTTGTGGGGGTCTTTCATGATCAGCACTGTTCTTCCTTGTGTTAGCCAGTCTGGGTGGGAGCCTGCTGCTAGCAGCTGGTTCATCTGTGCTGCTAGGCGTTCATGCACTGCTGTTAGTTTCTTTAGCCAGTAGGTGTGGATCATGTCCGGTCCAGGTGCTATCCAGCTCTTCATGTTCTTGACCCGCTGGTGGATGTCTGCTACTGTGATGGTGACTGGTTCCTGTTCTGGGAGATTGCTGTGGTCTGTTCGCGGGTCCTGCAGCCACTTTGCACTGGTGTTATGAGTCTTCTCTTTCTCCCAGATGTTCTTCCAGTACTGTTCAGTTTCTGCTGTTGGTGGCTCTGCTGTTATTGTGTTGTTGCACTGCAGTTGGGAGTACACCTTGGATGGTTCTTTGGAGAACAGGGCATTTATCTTTTTGGCCTCTGCTTCTCTAGTGTATCTCCTTAGCCTGGTAGCCAGTGCTGTGAGGCTTTGTTTAGCAGTCTCTAGGGCTTCAGATGGAGTCAGGCCCTTGTATTTTTTCAGTAGCCGAGTCTTATCCTTAATCTCCACCCCCTTCTGTAGTTCCACCAGCTGACTAACTTCTCTCTGAGTTGCCTTGATCTTATTCTCCAACCTCATTTTCCAGGGGGGGTACGTACTGCTGTTCTTCTTGATTGTGTAGCCAAGCATCTCCAGGATTACAGAGGCTGTAGTGTATACCAGTGCATTGGTTTGAGTTATGGTGGTAGTAGAAAGTGTCAATAGGGTTCTATTGGCATCTTCTAGCATACTAGCTGATGGTACTTCTCCCCTGAGCCTTGGTAATCGGTCTTCAGTGTTGACTGTAGCTAGTTTATCCATGATCTTATGTCTCATATCAGCTGCTGTGCTCTGTAATGGAGGGGGTAGCAGTGAAGTTCCAGCTTCAGGTGTTGGCTGCACATCTAGTTGTTCTTCCAGGTCTTCTTCTTGAGTGGGGGATGTAATGTGGAGTTGGTCTATCTCAAGTTGTGAGAGCAGCTGCCTCTTTACTATGTTGAGGCATTGGGTAACTAGCTGTTTCTCAGTTAGTGTGGATGTAGGTCTTTTGTTCATCCATAGTTCCCTCATACGTTTCATATATCCGCTCTCTTTAGGTCTACTGTTGTAGTAGCATTCCATCAATTCCAGGTTCTCTTGTCTCATCCATGTATGGTTTGTTCAAGTAGCCCACTCATCATCAGATTGCCCTGGTTCCTCAGCATCTGGCACGGACCTTGTTAATCCAGGCGACGTCCAAGCCAGCATGACTCTCCTAGTTTGTGTTACTCTCATATTCAAGGTAGGTAAGTGAGGCATTAGGGGGTCTTTTGCCCAAGGACCCCTACTAGGAAGGTAGGTAGGTACCCACTGGGATTTGAACCTCAGTCTCCTATATCAAAGGGCGTTGCTCTTAACCAATACAGGGCTCTTAATCACTATGCTATCCAGTCACCCGTATGTATATGTATCCCACTTCAAAGAAAAGAAGAAAAAAGAAATGTGTAGCTCGTTGAGAACTTATACAGCATATCAGAGTCAATTATATTTACCAGGAAATAGGGAAAGCCAACCCAAAACCCAGAATCTTCACACTTTTCACCTGATTTAAATTGTACTTTAAAACAATAATCATTGATTGATTCCCACTGGGGATCATGTACCTGAGCTACTTCCTACTGACAACAATGAAAAGTCTTTCATTTACTTCAATGAGCTATGAAAGCAAACGTACAGACAGACAAACACACATACACACACTGCAAGCTATTAAAAATCCCATTATGTCAACAGAGTGGTGTGATTAAGCCTAATTTACATATATATGACCTTCTCTCACATTAGACTAAATCTATTCAGTCTTATAGGCAAGTCGATCCCAGCATATTAGAGAAACTAAGAGTATATTTCCCAGATGTGAAGAAGAGCTGTGTTTTCAGTAGAAAGCTTCTCTTGCTCATGAACAGAAGCTTGTACAATAAAAGATGTAACTTCACTCATCTCATCAGAGTAAACTGGCTGTTTCTAGAAAGCCACAGTGCACATCAGGCCGTGGTTTTCATCACATCACTATGCAGAGGTCAACAGGAGAATGGCGGGTCTCAATCTAGTGAGCTGGTAAATGTGTCTAAATCACAAGAGCACCCTGATAAGTGGAAAAAGCTGTGACTCTCATTGGTAGTGTCAGCAGAGGCTAAATCTGTCCTAGGAATAAGGTACCTTTATACCTATTTTTATTTCTAAGTACTCACACTGCCCATTACTGTTGTATCTGAAAGCCTCTAAAATATTTAGGACTTATTCTCACAACACCCCTAAGAAGTATCATCTGTATTTTACACAGAATGAACTAGCTCAGAAAGATTCAGTGACTTGCCCAAAATCACACAAATCTGTGGAAGAGATGAGAACTGAACCTCCATCTCATTAGATCTGGTCTCAGGCCTTAGCCAACAGGTGGTTCCTACAGAACAGTGCAGACACACACTGGTGAAGCAGTATTCGGAAGCTTGTATTATCCAGGGGGTATCTAATCCATACAGAGGTCCAACTGCCAAAGCTGTCAGCATTGACCGCTAAAATCACATTAAAAAAAAAAAAAAAAACAAACATCAAATACACCAGACCAATGTGTTTCAACAGTGATTACCAAAGACTTTACCAATACACTGAAGCACGCAAACTTTGGACTAAAGCACTGTAGTGTACACTGAGGTGAGACAAAAAGCACAAATATTTTTTAAAAAGCAAACAACAAAAAAAAATTTAAATGAATTCTAGATTGGTTAAAGTACAGCATCTCTTGGAGTGGTCATTAACAAGAGAAGGAACAGGAGATATTGTACAGCTTGATTTTATTGGCTGTGTTCACACACAGGGATTATTTCGATACAAGTTGTGTCGAAACAAACTTGTATCGAAATAATGCCTTATTTCAAAATAACTTAGTCCAAATTAACAAAAAGTTATTTCGAAATAAGGGAAAAGGCAGGAAACGAAATAGCATGTTCACAGTTTGAACATGCTATTTTGCTTCCAGAGGGGGCTGCAGGCACCAGCGGGGTTCAGCGCAGCCCAGCGCTGCTCCCCGCCGGCTTAAAGCCCCGGCTGCCCCCAAACCCGCCGCGACCCACTGATCCCCGCGGGTGCCTGCAGCCCCGCTGTGCAGGGCTGGCCATGGGACACCCCTCAGCACCCTAGCCAGGGTGCTGAGGGTTCCCTGGCCAGGGTGCTGAGGGGGCAGCCCTTGAAATGTTGTTTTGAAACAAGGGCTTCCCCTTGTTTTGAAACAACTGTGTGTCGTGTGAACAGCAGAATTCTTATTTCAAAACAACCTCTGTTGTTTTGAAATAAGAGTGCTGTGTGAACACAGCCATTGTGTAGCTGAGTCTGCTATATGGTATACTGACATAATGCAAACAGAAAAAAGCCTAAGCTGCTAGTAATTCTGGTAAGGACTGTCATTTGCACACTGCGAAGGTAGCAAAACGGTTGTGTATGTCCTTTATTTTCGGGTAGGTCTGTAGCGTAATAAAAAGAAACAAGGCTGCACATTTTACCTCCTTTTTTTTTTTTTCAAACACACACAAATGTCCTCATGATTAAGGCATCTGTTAAGAAGCTGTGAAATTAACATATTTACTTTCTACTGAGAACATTTATGTGCAAATTAATGAATATCAAAGAAAAACTAATGGATTTCACCTTTCTGTAATCAAATATTATGGGAAAGCCGTATTTTCCTTAAAAACAAAAACCATGCATCCATAAGGTTACAGACAACTCAGCAATGTAAGTGAAATAAAGAAAACAACAATGAACAAAAACATGGCTCTAAATACAAGTCTTTTAGCTAAATTCAGTTGTTTGCAAGTGACAAAATGTAAACAAACAGCATTTGGATTTTGTAAAGTGCTTTTAATTCTTAAAGGAGCCCACAAAGCACTTGATAAAATAATTAAGATTTAGGTACTGGTACAGCAATGAACTAGATGTCTGATGACTTTATTGAGAAACATTAGAATTTATGTATTCACCCAACCTGTTTTATTGGCAATAGGAATGCTTGCTCAGACTCTGGAGGTATCCCGCTTCCTTCTGAAATCTTAATCTTTCACCTCAATAGGCAGCAGACAAAGATGAGCAAAAGAATGCTTGGGGACAACATCTATATCTTATTGATACACATGATCCACAGCACAACTTTGAATTCCTACAGGGTGAATAATGATTATGAGACCAGGTCCCTTCCTGGAGCAAGAAATGAAGCTGGTACTAATAACCATATCGATACTATGAAGGAGTCCTCTGGCACTTTTAAAGACTAACAAATTTATTTATTGCATATGCAATAAATATATTTGTTAGTCTTTAAAAGTGCCACAGAACTCCTTGTTTGTTTTGCTGAACTAGACTAACACGGCTGCCCCTTTGGAACGTACTGATACTGGTAATCTTTGGCTACGTCTACACTAAAGGGCTTGCCTAAGCCAGCTTAGAGTGTCCACACTCAAAATGCCAGAAGACTGCCCATGTCCACACAGGCAGCTGCTAGGTCACCCCAGGAGTGATGCATTGTGGGTAGCTGTCCCACAGTGCACCACAACAGAAATGCCCCTTTCTCCCAGTCACTGCTTTATTACAGGAAGTGAGTGACCATACTACCCTCCACGCTGTGCATGGCAACAGAGAGCCCAAGGAGACCAGGGAGTCCAACGTGCCCCAGCAATGTGCTAGCATAGCACTCCACACCCTCCTTGCATTGCCCAGACTCCTCCAGCTCAGGACTAGGAGCTGCAGGGCAAATGCCAGTGCAGGGGCAGGGTGCAGCAGGATGATTTCCTCACCCTCCCTGGAAGCTGGTGTGGACAGGATGCCCTCCATGTTCACGCACATCTGGGCACAGGAAACCACTAGCAACTGCTGGCACCCATTGGTCTCACCACCTGAGACGATGACCACTGGCTATGGATCCTGCAGATGAGAAAGAGCACCTTCCTCCAGCTGCTGTCACCACCTCCACCCTCCCATTCCTGCCTCCCCCAACCCCCTCCTGCCTGTCTCCAACACAATAGAATGATGGACTGCACACAGAATGATGGAATGATGGTGTGGGTGTGTTTTATTTACAGGGGGAAACAGGGGGGAGCTGAAGAGGGTGAGGGGCAAGGTTCCCTCTAAGCTGATGATAAAGCTGAGAGAATTATGGTACTCACTGAGCAGCAATTTGTGAGGCGTAGTGCTGCATGGGAAAGTTTTTTGGTGCTGGAAGCATCAACATCCCTACTTGCCTTAATTCAAAAGAAATGCATAGATGTCTTTTCATTCAAACTTTAATAAAAATGTTAAACTTAAATACTATAGTTTTATTAATTTTCTAAACAAATGCGAGACAATGACATTTGCTGCCTATCTAGCCTCTACTGTCACGTACATCTCAGTTTTGTTGCCTGTGTTTTGCCATGTGGTCATGTTCTGTGCTGTGAATGGGAAGAAACTTAAAACTTTAAAATGTGGGGGTTGAACTCAAGAGAAGGGGAGAGATGCAGGGACCGGGCTGGGGAGAAGAGACACAGGATCAGACTGGGGGACTTCCTTTCTTTGAGCCCAGAGAAGCAAAAACTCATGCAGCTGGTCTTCTATAGAGTCAAGGAGAGAAGGTGCTGGGAAGGAGAGGAGTGGAAGTAGTTAAGACTCACTTTCTATAGCCTCATCTACTTGGACACAGGTGTTTCCCTGTGTAATACAATGCAGACCTGGTCAGTCTTAAGTTACACTAACTCCCACTGCACTCATTCCAAATACCTTCAGGCAGGTAAAGGAAGAACAGAGCAAGTCATCCTGCCATAGCGGATATAAGGTTTGTGGGACACTTCACAGATTCTAGCCCTCTGTACATATACCCCGGGGTTTCAGATATGCTCTAAAAACTGCAAGTTTCCCCTCCATTCTCAGGACATATATGGACAAAAAAAGTCCTTTTGTAAAACAATTCCCAAGTTCCTTAACTGTACCACAATGCAGAATGAAGTTTGTGGCCTTGATTCCATTCACTTCCCATTCACGATTCATTTGGCCTTCCAAAAAGGAGTTTATCTGAGGCAGCATGAACAGGACAAAAAAAATGGAGTATATGGAGCTTGTAATGGGTGCAAAAGTGAAGATCAGGATGAACACAGGTACAAAATATCTACATTTCTCTTTCTATAGAAAAATGTTCCCTTTTCTTCCCCACATTGTGCCACAGCACTGTGATCTAACGTCCTGATGTTCACACAAACTGAGATCACGATGAAAACATTTCATCTTCTACAACAGAGTTGACTTTTTGGGGCAGTCCATCTCCTAAATAATAATCGTGCCATCAAACCACTCCTGTAAGGATAATCTACAAAACAGAAGGCTGAGCAGTTGACATAGATGCGAGAGCTGAAGAGACAAGGCGGAGCTCGGGGGCTGGGAAAAGAGATGCAGCAGGGACAGGAGCTGGAAAGAAGAGATGCAGCAATCCAGCTGCACGAGAATCTGAGATAGGTGCACAGGTGTGCGAGGGTCACTGTGCGGTTGTGCACCTGCGCAGCATAGAGGGAACTTTGCCCCTGATCCCTGATCCATCTCTCTTCTCTCCAGACCCCAAGCTCTGCTGCATATCTTCTCTCCAGCCACCAGATCCCTGCCCCATCTCTCTCTTTCCCAGACCCTGAGCTCAGCCATGTCTCTTCTCTCCAGGCCCCCAATCCCTGCCCCATCTCTTCTCTCCATCCCCCTGATCCCTGCCCCATCTCTCCATCGCATCCCTTCTCTCCAGCCCTCGATCCCCACCACATCCCTCTTCTCCCCAGCCCCCGGTCCCCATGGTTCAGATAGTGAGGAGACCAATTAAGTAAACTTAAGCCAACTCCAAGGCTACATTGGCTTAAGTCAACTTAACTAGTGAGAGGTATTAAGTCAACTTAAGCAAACCCTTAAGTCAAGTTAATAATCTCTAAATGTAGCCTGGGGTTTGTTTAAGTCAACTTAAGGGGCTGTGAAGAGAGTCTACAAGCATCAGACATACTCCAAAATTTACCCTGTCCCTTCAGCTTGGCATCTGTGGTAACTCAAACAATAAATACACTTCTGCCTGTACTTTCTCCCCAAATCTGTTACTTAACAAAGGTTTCTATCCAGGGTCTCAGCTAACCAGTTTCTAACTATCTTTGCCCTAACCAGGTAATTCAGCCACTCTCATACCCTTACTGAAGCTAGCAAGATTCACATGGGTGAGTCTGAGTAATGCCCCTGCATACGTGTGCAGGGTTCTAGCACCTGAATTCAATTGGAGTCACACACTGTTATAATTATTGACTCGTATGTTTAGATTCACTGAGAAAGACTAGGAACTGTCAATTATAAATAATAAGGTTTCCAGAATACTCTAATTTAAAACAATATATATTTATTATATTTTTTTAAAGTGCTTGATTTTAACATACTTGTTATCCAATTACTGTACACCTGTGCAGTAGTTATTTCACATGAGAGATTTACGTTATACAACTCATACTCAAACTTTTCCGGTCATGCTCCATTCCACACCCCCAATAACAGAATGTGTCTATACAGACACCCCTCATTAAGCTAGGGCTGAAGGTTGAGCTGGGGTTAGAGGCAGATCTGGGCTAGGTATGGAAAGGGAATGAGGGCAGAGATGGATTAGGGCCACAACAGGGGATAGAGTGGAGCTCTGGTTGGAATCAGAACAGGGTTGGAGTGGAGCAACAGCTGAGGGTGGAGCTGGTCTGGGGACAGAGCAGGACTGGAAGCATGGCATTCCATCCTCCTACCCAGGCTGGTCTCAGCTACCATGCACTTCCACACATTTGAGAGCCACAACGTTATACTAATTACCCAGAAGCAAAAGAAGCCAGCACAACCTAGGATCAATGTGTGAGGAAAGCTTAGGAAGTTGCATGTATGTGCAAAATCTAAGCGAGTCATAGGAAATATCTCCATGTTTTTTTCTCATTTTGCACTCCAACATTTAGATACCAAAATTATATGGATACCCATCAAAAATAACTAAAAAAAGATATTCAGAGCCTAATTCACCATTGCCGTACTTTTCTGCAGTCATTTTTATCAATGCACAATGGGTACAAAGCGTTACAACCATACATCATCGCATATAAGCCGAAAATTTTGTGCCTGAAATTGGCTTCAAAACAGGCTCTCGGCTTATACTCAAGAGAATATGGTAGACAGCCCCTCCCAGGAGTTTCCCAGACCATGTGGCAGGCCAGAGCCCCAGTGCTGCCGGGTGGCCGTCTTGGACAGTTGGCCCAGGCTGAGGCTGGAGTAAGGAGGGGACCCCCGCATCTGGAGCAGCCACGTAAAGGGACCCGGCGGGTGGGGGGGGTCAGTCTAGAAATTGAGGGGGGATTCAGGGAGGCCAGGGAAGTGGTAGCAGGGACCAGGGGTTGGGGACGGGGTCGGGGAGTTGGGGAAAGTGATGGGACAGCTGGGAGGGTTGGGGGGGGTTCAGGGAGACCAGGGAAGGGGCAGCAGGAAGACCCAGGGTTTTTGGGGAGCCCAGGGAAGCAGTGACAGGGACCGGAGTTTGGGGGAGTATGCCTGGCAGGCTGGGAAGAACGGCAGCAGGGGTTGGGGGGGTGACAGGGAAAGGGTGTTGGGGAACAGGGGAGCAACAGCACCAAACTGAGAAGGGAGTAGGGGGGCAGCAGTGAAGAGCCAGGGGGCAGCAGGAGGAGCAGTGGGGCAGCAGTGGGGAAGGGGCAGAGAAGGGGGGCAGCAGTGAAGAG
>ML681963.1:71441609-71470322 GCA_007922195.1 Podocnemis expansa | reverse complement strand
AGGGGCAGAGAAGGGGGGCAGCAGTGAAGAGCCAAGGGAGCAGGAGTGGGGAAGGGACAGAGGAGGGGGGCAGCAGTGAGGGATGGTCAGAGCAGGGGGCAGCAGGAAGAGCAGGGGGGCAACAGCAGGAAACTGAAGCAAGCAGGGGGGTAGCAGTGAGGAGAGGGCAGAGCAGGGGGCGGCAGGGGTGATGGCAGTGAGGAATGGGCAGAGCAGGTGGGAGCAAGGGGGCAACAGTGAGGAAAGGGCACAGTAAGGGGCAACAGTGAAGTAAATGAGAAGTGAGCAGGGGTCAGCACTGGGGGGCAGCAGGGGTGACAGCAGTGAGGAAAGGGTGATGCAGGGGGCAGCAGCAGGAAACTGAGAAGTGAGCAGGGGTGTAGCAGTGAGGAAAGGGCAGAGCAGGGGGCAGCAGGGGTGAGGAATGGACAGCAAGAGGGCAAGGGAAAAGCAGCAACAGAGATTTTGGAGTAGGGAAGCTGTCAGAAACTCCAGAGGAAGACAGCAGCAGTGGGTGGGAGGTTAGGGGCCAAGACCAAAAGGGGACCGCGGCTTATACCTGGATCACCAATTTTAGCTTCTCTTTTGGGATCAGAATTGGGGGGTCGGCTTGTGCCCGGATCGGCTTATACCCGATTATATACGGTAAGTCAGAATGAAAGCATTTTCCATCTACTTTGCAAGAATCAATCCAGACTTGTAGAAGAACAAAAATATGAAGAGAAACAACAGCTTTGTGTGCCATTCTCCAAAGAACTAAATATAGTATTTGCAATGAACAAGCAAATATGATGCCCAGGAATACTCTCTGATATATATTAATTTCAACAATAGACCTATATATTTAAATGATAAACCTAAGAACATCATTCCAAGTCTTCAATGCACATTGCATTTCCCCATGCTTCACTCACTTTTGACAAGCTAAAACTGCTATTCCTCATTGCATGGATTGCTGAAAAAGAAAGACACTCAAACGCCAGCGTCATTAGTTTTTGAAGATAACATAAAAGCAAATACTGTCTTTCAAATATGTGTTGCTTAGCAATATGCCACACACAGATAACAGGGATGGTGACATAAGCAAAGATACAATTCAAATACATATTGCAAATGCATCAGTGGAAGAAGCGTGAATACAAAGAGTTAGATATAGAAACTAGAGAAACAACAGAAAGTCCAGACATGCTTTGATCTTCTAAACCCAAAAAAAGAAAATTCATACCATCTCCTTATAAGAGAAATGTTTAGAGATACTAATATTCCTGATCCTTTGAAACACTTAGAGAAGACCATATGGGATTTGATTCAAACTAATGGGGAGGTAGGGGGGAAATTCCATGGAAATAAATAGTATTTTTTGGCTATAAAAACCTTTATGTGAGAATGCCACTGAAGCCACTTTCACATGTAAGAATAACATGGTAGCTAAAACAGATTTGCTATGTTTCTTTACAGCAGGGGGTTGGCAACCTTTACCAACCACAGTGCCCGCCCCTCCTCCCCAACCCTCAGTGCCACTGGTCCCCTCCACTGAAAAAAAAAGCAGCTGCCAGCTGACAATTCTGTGGTGGGCACAGATGCATCACCCTGCTGCTAAAAGCCACTGTGGGTGGCTTCTTGCAGGTGGAGGGAGAAATCAGGCTTGTCACTGAAAACCACTTTGAGAGGTTTCTTACAGTGACTGGGCAGGGGTCCCCAGGCATGCTGTCAGCTTCTTTCAGTGGAGGTTAGGGCTTGAGGTCCTCAGGCACACCCCTGAAAGCCACTCCGAGTGGTTTCTTATGGCAGCTGATGGGCAGGGGAGAGTCCCCAGGCGAACTGATGAAAAAAGTCACTCATAGCAGCTTACAGTGACATGCCTGGGGTCTGTACCCACTGCTGAAAGAAGCTCCACAAAGCAGCTTTTGGTGGCAGAAGCAGCAATTTCAGCAGCAGCACAGAAGATGCCATTTGCCATTTCAAATCAGCGCCTGTGCCACTCTTGCATGCATGCCAGAGGTTGCTGACCCCTGCTTTATGGCCTACATTTCTCTGGTCACATATAGGGCCTCCCATAGCACTATATTACTTTATAGTCACTTATGGGGAACTTTGACTGAACCAAAGATTTATAATAAACATTTAAATGATCCAAAGGTATATCCTGCCCATAATAATAAAAACAATACTTACCTATTACATAGGGACTTTCAGCCATAAAACTGAAAGCACATTAAAACAAAAGGGAAGGAACATTATTTCTATCACACAGGTTAGGAAACAAAGACAGAATGTTAGAGATTTACCCTCTTGTAAGTGGCAGACCAACAAATAGAGTAAACTCAAAGACTTCTGACCCTCAGTCCAGCATCCCATGTTGTCTCCCACATAAAAATTTAGTGTAAACATCAAAGGCCCTAAGTTTGTCATCAATTATATTTTCCAAATGAAAACTAAGCACACCCTCTAAGGTAAGGATATTATTGACACCACATCTCAGAGCCCCAGTTAGTGTCTAATAGCCACTATTACTTGAAGGTCTTTCATACTCATTCTTTATTATTAAACTTGCTCCTTGGTTGTACTCCCTTTGCAGATATAATGTACTGCACATCTATGTTAATTTATTCTTTTTCACTGATACTATTTTCACAGCTCTTACACAGTTTCCTCGGCCTATAACTCACAAAAAAAAGCTTATGCTAGTTTGTAATTTTTTTAAAAAAATGCTATTTTTACCTTGCATTTGTATGGCTACTTATCCAGGCTACAGAAATATGTATGCATTTTAAGTATTCTAGTGCCCACTAGGGAAAGTGAACCTAGAAATATAATATTCTAAAATGTCCAATATCTTACAATAAGATCAACAACACAAAAAAAGTTGTCAAGATGAAAGCAGAAGCAATGTCCCTATAAAGTAAAAACACAGATAAATCTCCATTACAAGATTATAGGATGGGAAAATTCATGGTACAGGGGAAAACAGACACAAGTAATGGCATATCAGTCTCCTCAGAATCCACTGTCATCTGACCCATAAAGAAATGCCTACAACAACTAAACAGTCACTCCCAGGACGAGTTGTTTGTTAAAGACAGCACAAAGAACAGAGGAAGAATGGGAAATGGATATTTTTAGAAGATTATCAAACACTATAAACACAAATATTCTTAAAAATTTGTCCTGATTTCATACAAAGAAACTTTGTTCTTTAGAAAGCAGAGAGGAAAGAAACATAACAAACATACAACCATGACTTACAGTGGTTTTATCTCCAGTTCTGTTGCAGCCATGCTGGCCACAGGTAAGGTAATATTAACTCCTCTGTAGTTACAGGACAAAGGAGGGTTATCAGGTTACAAATTGTTGAAGTGAGCCATAAAACCAACCAATGTTTCTGTTGAGATCATGATTTTTAAGCTATGGCTACACTTCCTGTTATAATAGATTAATTTATGCCAATTGAGGGTGTGGTGACAATGACATAAATTACACCAACATAAGTGCTGGTGTGGACAGCACTATGTCACCAGGACAGTACCTCTCACCAATATAGCAGCCATCACTCATTCAGGGTAGATTTAATTACGTTGACAGAAGAGTTCTCTCCTGTCAGCTTAGCATGCATACACTAGGCAGTGGTTCCCAACCTTTTGCCTGTGGATCACAGGGGGTTCACAGAGTTATTGCAAGGGGTCTGTGAATACATCCAGCCCCAGCTGCTGCCGGCCAGCGGCAGGCAGCCCAGGCTTGATCTGACCCCAGCCACTGCTGGTAAGCAATCCATATTGGAGAGGACTCTAAATGAATTGTATTTGCCTTCTGTGAGCAGTCACACCCTGGATATGTCCCCATCCCTTGGGTGCAGGTGGGGACCAGGTCCTCCACTGCCCTTCTGCTGCACTGCTGCCTGCAGTCAGTCCCTAATAACAGCTATTATCATTTGGGGTCCATGAAATTTTTTGACATTAAAAAGGTGTCCTCATACTCAGAAAGGTTGGGAACCACTACACTAGAGATCTCATAGCAGCAGTATGGTTCATTCATGGCCTGTGTTTCTAGCAGTGTTATGAATTTAAGCTCCCAGGCTCATCTTTTGGAGGTGATTTGTAGGTTTCCTTTGATGATCAAGACGAATGATGATCACTACACACCTGACCTTTGTTCACAGTGCTCATCCACAGACAAACAAGTCTCTGTATTTTATCATTTTTCTGTGTATGATCATTTGTTAGCATAGTGAATGTCTTGTTTCACCCACATAGTTGTTGCTGGTGCATTGTTGCGCTAGATGAGATACTCTATATGTTGTGATAGGTGTATACAGAACTCATAGGTCTTGAAAAGTGTGTTGTGGGGAGTATTGATCATCATATGCAGTGGAAGTTTGCATGTTTTGCATATGTTGCTCTGGCAGAATCTGGTAGCACATTGAGTTGGTGCATCCCAGGCTTTGGGAAGCTTGTTTCTGGTGATGAGCTTGATGAGGTCAGGGGGTTGTCTGAAGGTGTGAAAGACAAGGTTCAGGAAAGACTTTTTCCTCAGAATGTGGTCCCTGTCAAGAATGGATTGTAATGTTTGAAGATATACCAGATGGATTCCAGTTTGGGGTGGCTGGTGACAACTAGGCATGTGTGGTCGGTGGGGTTCACTTTGTGTATTGAAGCAGTTTTCCTGGGTATTTGAGTGGCTCATTCCATGATGGGATCAACTTTTGATGAAGCACGTTAGCTTGATGAAGGCAGTTTAAGTGTGGTAAGATGTATATCCCAGACTTTGTCTTTCCATCATATTTTGAGGTAGCTGAGTGCCTGGCAGTAGATAAGAGATTTCTTGGTATATCTGAAGTGGCTGCTGGATATGTAGAAGTTGTGTGTCATGACAAGAGGAGTTTTGCATACAGTACTCTTTAGGTTTTCATTACTAAAGCTGAAGAAGAGCTCTGGGCAGCTTGTCTCCTGGACAAACAGAAGTGGGAATTTTTTTTTGGTTTTGGTCAGGTAGTGATAATGCTTGATTGTAATGGGCAATATATACAACGTATTATTACCAACTAGATTTCTCTTCCTATGAAAAGTCAGTTTCTCTCACAGTTTTGTGTTTATTTTTCAGTGCCATATTCCTTGTAGCCTTTCTTCCTCCCTCATTTCCTCTCAGAGGAAGGCCTTTGCACTTACCTTTCTTTTAACAATACATTTAATTGCTGAGCATTGACAACATGGTTGGCGTTCTATTCAACAAAGTGAAAGCACAGCACTGCTCTCAAGGTTCTTAAAATCTCAGTATTTTGCAAGCTGCTAAAGTTAGGTATGCCACTGCACCCACACACAACTCTATTAACTTCAATAAAAAGTCCATCAGCACAGACCCAATTGCAGAATCAGGCCATTATTAATGCAGAGTTGTCAAGCAGCTGCTTCATTAACACATGTTTACTTGCTACACTTTGTTTTAAAAGCAGGTTTCTTTCACATTATTTCATTCATCCTTCACATGTTAGCAACCTAAACCCATACAATATGTTTGTTTTTTCATTTATTTTCTTGGCTTGTACAGTTTATGTCATTGCAGATCTAAAATGTGTATGATGGAATTTTTCAAAGTTATTTGAGACCTCCAATTCATGCACTCTACAACCCAGTTTCTAAGACATCATGTATAAAATAGATAGCAACCTTATTTCCTGAAAGCAGAAAAAAACTATAGTCATACCCATATGAACTTAAAATTTAACAGTATATGAACATGCTTTGATTTAATTAATAAAGGCAGTTGAAAGACATTCAAAACTATTAAGGAACTCAAAATTCAAACAGCGTCTTGCCAATCAGCCAAATTTTCTTCTCGCAAATAAAGAATTACTCCACAGGCAAATGGTGACTCTACTTTCAAAAGTCACTTTAAAAGACTGCAAAGATATTAATGTTTTCTAAGGGAACATGTAATGGAAAAACTAAGACCACTCAATTTCCATATCTGAAATATTTTCTTGATCATTTTCTGAAGTCAAAGCAGCATTTGCAAAATGGCTTGTATAATGTGGCTATCATGTTTATGGTCTCCCTCTCCTCCACATACTATCGTTTTACATAAACAATTGTTAAGTAACTAACAATGAAAAGCAACTGCCAGCATATCTTTTTTCAATCTGACCATAGCTCTGTTGTAATTTAGTCTGTGTCTGGAAAGCCCATGCCACTGGGAGATTAATATTATAAAAGAACTGACCTTAATCCAACTTTTTTTTTCTCTTTACTTCCCAAGAGTTTCTTCCCAGTGCCATTCTGTACTGTGCTCAAGCTGCATACTGAGTAGGGGGCACTTGAGTGACATAAGCCCCCCATCACATCCACAAACCTCAGCACTGGAAGAATTTTGTCTGAGCCAGAAAGGGAAACATACCTTAGAGCCCCCAAGTCCCTTCAGATTAAAGTAAGGCCAGATTTCTCCGTCCTGCTACAGGCAAAATGCCACTTTCTCTCTGGGTCTGGAAGAGAATTTTTAATTCACCACCAGACTGGGTTGAGTTGTGGCATTCCCCCCTTCTTCTCAGCAGCCCAGAGATCTGATGTATAGGTTAGGACTATAGAAGCATTCATGTTATCAGAACTGGGCAGGTGTCCATGCAAGTAGGTGCTTAACAGATGGCCTGATTCCTGCATAAACAGAAACTTGAAGCAAGTTTAATGGATGGCCCCATAAAGAAGATGGGGAAGGAATAGGATCCTAATGTCTGGCTACTTTACATCAAAAGCACTACTCTGGTGCAGTTAAGTCACTGTAATGCATCTGGTGAAGATGCTTTACACTTGTAATAGCATAATAAATCCACCTCCATGAGAGATGGTCCTATACGATCAGGAAAGCTGTCGACACTAGCTCTTCGGTTGCTATATGTTGCGTCACTCATGGGCAGAGGTGTGCCAAGTAATTTAACATTGACCTATTTTGCGAAGCATGTTCTGTGCCCTGCTCCTTCTCTACCGCAGCCCCAGAAGGAGCTTGCTCTCCCCAACCCGTCACCTTGGTCCCCTCAGGAGATGACTTCTCTCATTCCTCCCCACTCCAGCAGGAGCTTGCCTATTCTCTGTCCACCCCATCAGAGGTCACTCACCCACTACTCCCCCACAACTGCAGCCCCAGGGCTGTAGGAGTTCTGTGTGTCCAACAATTGCTGGGGGGAGGTGTGCCGGTTTGCCTACTTTGTGCACATGCCTGCTCGAGAGGGAGGGTGGCTTATTCATATGCCATAACAAAGTAAGTTATACTGAAATAAGTGGTAGTATAGATACGTGTATCTGTCAAAAGAAAAGTGGGAGGTGCGGTTTCTTTACTGAGTTTGTCCTGCCAAGACTCTTGGCGTGAATCTACAATCTGACAGTGGCTCTCAAACATTCATACTATGGAACATTTCTTAAGCATTAAAAGCAAATCAGGCAATTTGTGCACAGCACTGGAGGTTGCCAATGACAGAGCCAATGACAGAGCAGGACACAATATATAAATGCAGCTGAAGACCAATGTCAAAGAGGCACAGTCATAGAAATAACTACCATATGCAGAGCATACAACACAGACGTTGGACAGAGTGCTGTTTCAGACATAAATTGTGCTGGCTAAGAATCAGCAGCAAGTTACTATAGAGAGGCACATCAGTGAAATGGTCCCACACAGCTGCTGCTGACATCGCAGTCAAGAGCCATAAATAACCTGGGCTGCCCTAGTTGAACATGTGAAGAGCAAAAACACACAAAGGTCTCAGTGGGGACAGCACGGCAACACTAAAAAGGCAAAAGTGTGAATAGGAGTTGACAAGTCATATGGTTGAATGTAGCTGTATTACACTTCTCAGTGAAATCAAGAAACCCTGCACTCTTCTTACACATACAAAGCATTACTCCTGATCCATGACATGGGCAGAGCCAACACGGCTGCTAGAGCAGGTACATACAGTGACTGAAGCGTTGGCTCACTCTCTAACCCTCAGTAAATTACAGTGCATTATTTTGGAGATTAATCTGTGCAGCAGTACTTGTACAGAAGAAGAAACAGTATTAAGTGAAAACAAGAGGATAGTACAATGGAAAGAATTAAAGGAAAAGATATTACCTATGTGCCCCCTACTTAAAAAAAATTAATAAAAAAAAAAACAGTACATGGACTAGATGAACATCCTAAAGCCTTCTTTCATTCTAAAATTTTTGTAAAATCTGTATCTATTCTCTCCTTTGAGATAGCATGAAGGGCCCACATTTCTTTTTTTCTACATGGAATTTCTTTGACTTCTTGTAGTTGGAAAAACGTTGTAAACTTGAAATACAGTTGTTTTAAAAAGTGTACTGATGTTAACCACTATTATACACTGAAACTTTCCATGCTTATGAGTTGCTAGGTCTTCTTTATTTAGGAATATTAATCAAGAATTCTATCAAAGCAAGAATTTTCCACAGCTGAAGGAGAAAATGATGACTGAATATATATGATCTTCTCATTTTGAATCAAGTGGCTTCAAAGCAAACCTTATATAACCTATAAGCCATAGACAAAAGAAAATATCTGAGAATGCTTTATCTACTGCCAGTAAGCTCAAAAGGCAAATTGTTGTAATGAAGAAGGTAGCCTTTGAAAGAGTTCCAATTAGAAAACTGATCTCTTAGGGGAAAGCCACTTCAAGCAGTTTATTATTGCTTAATTTTTTAATAACAGAAAACAAATGTTGCTTCATATTATATTGCATGTATATGGCCTATGAACCAAAAAATTGCCAAGTTTTTTAGAAAGCTTTTTAATGTCCATTTAAAAGCACCAGTAATAATTCGAGGATATAATTATAATACTTCCCTCCAAAGATCCTTACCTTTTTGAGCTGGAGGGGCTTGTGTGCTCCAATGACCATCAGGGCTATGTTCTCTGGAGCTTAGTAGTCCTGGTTAAGTTCACCCTTGGCAAATAGGTCTGGGGGGGTGTTTCCAGACTAAGAAACGCATTCTAAGAGCCTCATAAAGGAGCAAGAATGACCATATGAACCTCAGCTGGATTAGGGATATCGGAACTCACTCCTGGAGCCAGACCTGGGCTGGAGAGAAATGAGAGTGTCTGGTGGCTAGGCTACCCATGTAATTCAGATGGTCTCAGCCCAAAAAGGCAACATGCATCCATTTCATGGGCCCAACATCTGTGAGGAGTGTCAGAGTTGGGTGCAATGCCAGAATGACAATAGGAAGGGTGAAAATGAAGGACTGGCCCTCCATAATGGAAACTAGCTCTAGAGACATGAAATATCATTCCACTGGTGAGAAAAAAGCCAGAACTGGTGGAAGTGGTGGAAAGGTACCAGTTAGATATAGTCGGCCTCACCTCCCCACACAGCAGGAGCTCTGGAAACAAATTTCTTGACCAAGGGTGGTCTCTTTCCTATTCTTGAGGGCTTGCCTGAGAGGTGGCAGGAGTGAGGATACTCAAAAGCTTCCAACTGGGTGCTGCTTAGTTGGAGTTTGTCTGGTTGGTGAGACGTCCCCTCAATGAGACTTGGGGTCTCAGAAAGGAAAACTGATAGCTGTATGTGTAATTATGCACCTAACAGAAGTTAAACATACCCAACCTGTTGGAGATGGAGCCTTTTGGAACTCAATAAAGTTCCACTTACCAACTCTATTGTTTTATTGAGAGACTTCTATGCCCATGGAGAGAATGATTTATTACAGTGTGGAAAACTAATTGAAACAAATGGCTTCCATGATCTGGACTCAAGAGGTGAACCATTAATGGACTTCTGTGCTAATCGTGGATTGTCCAAAACAAACACCATGTTCAAAACAGAGGATGCTCATAAACATAGCTGGTACAAGAGCACCTGGGGCCAAAGATCAATGATTGTCTTTATAGTTGTTTTATCAGATCTATAACTGCATGGTCTGAACACCCAAATGAAGAGAGGCACAGAGTTGCCAGCCAATCCCTATTTGGTTATGAGCTGGATCCGACACACTGGATTCTGGCCAAATAAACATGGGAGGCCCAAACAATCTGCAGGTTGCTGGGAATGTCTGGTGGAGAACCCTGTGAAGAAATGATTTCTCACTTCTGGAAGAGCATCCTCTGTATTCTGATCAAGGTAGTGGACAGTGAATCTGAGTAAATCATGTTCAAGACTCCAACTGTTGAGGCAGCCACAGAAAGCCGTGGCCTGAAGGTAGTTGGTGCCTGTCACAGTAACAACCCTTGGACCTGCTTGTGTACACCAGTGGTGAGGGAAAAAAGGAGGTCTTCCAAGAAATACTCATGAACTGGACTCCTAACACAACTGACAGGTGCCAGTTGGTGAGGAGGGCTGCAGCCGCGGTGGTCATTGAAGCAAAAGCCCAAGCAGGGGAGGAGTTTGGAAAGGCCATGAAGAATGACCACTAGTGTGAAAATCTGTCATGGAAAATCATTTGTTGCCTTAGGAGGGGTTAGTGGAACGTTGCTCAGTCTGTTCAGCAAGAGAACAACTGGTGAAACGCTGACCACAAGTGAGATTGTTGGGACAAGGAGTGCTCAGAGAAACTCCATAACCCAGTGGACACAATGGCCTTTCTCAAAAACCCCTGTGGGATCAGATCTATTTGTGTTGCTGTGGTTGCTGTGGTGATAAAGTGCCTTCACATTAGTAAGGCAGCAGGCATGGATGAAATCAGTCAGAGAAATCACTGGAGAAAGTTCAGGTGTCATAGTTAATTCACCTCTTCATTGTCACATGTACCGTGGGTACTAACGTACTATTAGTACCAACAAGGTTAAAATTCCTTCAATTTTATTTTTCTAACTGCCATTCCCGTAAACAGCCAAACTGGGTTTTTTCTTTCTTCAAATCACATTCCTAGTAACACTTCTTCAACCACAGGTAAAACTGAGGGCAAAAACAGGCCTTGTGATTGAGACCTAAACCCTCACTTTACAAAAATCTAAGCCTATTGTTAATTTTCCATGTGTGAAGTTCCACTGATGGTAATGTAATTACTCACATACAGGAAGTTAAGCATATGTGTAAGTCATTGTAGGATCAGGCCCTTAGATAACAACTTTGATATGGATGCAGGGAAACAAGAAAAACCCACTACACTAAGATCCAAAGGGGTAGCTGTGTTAGTCTAGTTCAGTAAACAAACAAACAAGGAGTCCTGTGGCACTTAAAGACTAGCAAATTTATTTTTTGCATGAGCTTTCATGGGAGAAAATCCCACTTCATCAGATACTTTGAAGATGGGGAAACATATAGAATGGTGTAACTTCCCTACATTTATTTCCTACCATTCTGTACGTTACCCCATCTTCAAAGCATCTGACGAAAAGGGATTTTCACCTCCGAAAGCTCATGGAAAAAATATATTTGTTAGTCTTTAAGTACCACAGGACTTCTTGTTTGTTTGTTCTGCTGCACTAAGAAGGGGAAAACATTCAAACATAATACTGGAGTTTCTCTGCACTTACACAGATGTAACTATGAGCAGAATTTGGTCATTTTTTAATTCAGTAAACAAATACTACACAAGAGCTACTGAAATATGATGTCACTTTTGCATGATCGCCATTTAAATGGCAAGCACACCAATGATTATTTCTAAACGGGAGAGAAAATTTAAATTGTTCTTCAAAATATATTAAAACTAGTGCAACTTGTATGTGGACAATTATTTCACTTTCAAAGTGGCTTATTACTGTTTATCTTAAACATGTTCCTAATTAATGATTAATTTAAAAAAAATCATTATTTGCATTACTGTAGCATTCTAATATAAACCACTTTAAAACAAAATAAGAGTGTCCAAGCAGCCCTTTACGCTAGGTTTAACTAAAAACACTTAAAATCACATCCCTACCTAAACTTTTTCAGGTAAATAAGCCCTTGTACAGCCTGCAAATAATATGAGCCTGGAAGGGCAGACATATTGACAACAACTACTGCAGGGAAGAAGAGTTTAAAAAACAAGAGAATAGAAGCAACTCTCCTACCTCATATACTATTTTTATAGAGTCGCATTTAAGAGTAGAACTGCACTATATGTAATAACAAAGGGAAAATATTTGTTTTTATAATCTCCTTAAAAGAAATACTCTCCTCCTCCAAGCTACAGAGCTATGGTCAAGTCATACTAGATTTACATGGAAGCATCATTACAATAAATGCTTCAGGATACCAGGGCTAGACACTTGAAGGCAAGCAAAACCTTTGCTTTGAAATTTGAAAAATAATATAAGTGTAAGGTTTGGTCCTGGATTCAGATACGGGTAATTTATTTAATTCAGTCTAAGAAACTTAAGTGAACCAATGAATTCCCAAATTTTATTTTACAGTAATGTTAAAGCAAGCACGCATAGAAGAATCACAGTATAACAACTTAACTCTACATTTATATGTGCATTGCTAAAAATGAAATCACAACAAGGTAGGTCTCAATAAATCTGCTGCATACCTAGGGGCAAGCCCAAAAACTAAGGTGCCCTGAGGTATACAACAGTGTAGCAACCCCACACTGCAGAAAGACCACTGCCGCCACTTCTTCCAAAGGCAGTTTAGAACACACAGGGCCCCTGCTGCCAAAAAACCAATGCGGCTGCAGATACTTGTGGCACGGTGCTAAAGACACACACACCCCACCCCCTGCCATCAAAAAAGAGCCAATGACAGCAGCACTTTGGGCAGCAGCCTTGGGGGTGGGAGGGAGGGAGATCATGGTGCTGAATATGTCAGTGCGTCATCAGCTCTTGACAATACACGGCAGGTGTGGAGCACCATCCTGGCACCTGTCACATTGTGGTCCATGACCTCCTCAGGCTCCATCCTGCCAGGAACAATGGAGAGGATGCTGGGCTCACTTCCTGTTTTATAGGAGTGGCCAGGGGAGGGGGACGGTTCTCTGGTTAATGTAGGACAGCTACCCACCAGGCACCACTCCTAGGTCGAACTAGCACCTGCCAGTGTGGACATGGGCAGTCCACAGGAGTTTTAAATACGGACGCTCTAAGTCGACTTAACAAGGTCCACTTTGTCAACTTAAAGTGGACCTTGTCAAGTCAACTTAACTGAGCTTCCTGTGTAGACATACCCCTGAATAGTTGTTTACTGGTTTATACATTTGCTGTGTAAAGAATATCTAAAAAGGTCTTTAGCCCAGATTTGGGCCTCTGCACATTGAGAGGTAACATATCAAGGGACCAAGTAACCAAAATTTAAGGTTATTATGTGTGCATGCTGGGGAGGGGAGTTGTTTAAAATGCAAAACTAAACAAAGACCAATGCTGTTTTTATAAAATTATAAATGAAAAACAATGACTTGTACTTGATTAATGCTGCTTTTGTTGCTCTTCCTACCTTCCTTCACTCCCAAAAAAGCAGTGATGGTGGAGAACAGGGATAATATTTTAATTTTTAAAAGAAAGAATATCATGATCACTTGGCGATGTAAATTTTTTTAATGAAGGAGAAGAATGTCAGGAATGTCACACAGATTTTATGTGCCCCACGAGGCATGTGCTTTTTCAAACTACCTGCCCTTTACAGAAAGTACTTGCCTCAGGGGAGCTAAATAATAGGAACTTCAGGCCCTGCACACGTATCCAAGAGTGACAGCAGATTTAGTTGTCTACAGGAAGTAAAGTTAATTGTGCCATTAAATTCCAACTCACTGGATTGGAAGGGTGACAAATGAACTTGATTTGAGATTATGGGGCTGAATTCAATTTGCTGTGCATTTTATTATCATTAGTTTAACAAGTTACCATATATAAAATGCATTTGGTTAAAATATTAGTACTTTCAAATCTGAATTATACAATATTTTTAAAGCAGAGATTTGGGAGCAAATTAGAATCATTTCAGAAAATGAATCTGATTAATGCACAAAGAGTACACCTCACAAACGCCAGTATTACTTAATAGCTGCAACTCTTCTGAACTGGCAGTGATTTTCCTCTGGTATATTTTACAAAAAGCGAACAGGGAACAGGGAAATGGAATTCTGTCATGAAAGCAACTATAGTCATCTTAACTACCCATTCAAATGCAGTTTGGTAGGCATGATCTCAGAAACACAGCTTAAATGAAATTTGTTTCAAAACCTGAATTAATAAGATCATATAAACTTATTTTGATAACTAAAACTAATGATGGGGAAGTTGCAGAATGAAAGTAGAAAACTGTTATTAAGATATAGACTGAGGGCAATTTTATGGAAGATTCGTGCTCTGCTATGTGTGTAGTCTGAAAGCAGGCTTTTGGTGAACTCCCATGACAGAGACCATGCGCTGCTTCAAGATGGATGTGCAACCAAGTGCCCAGCCAGCATCATTCCCTAGTGGCCACCCCTTGCCAACTCCAGAGCTGGACTCCAGATGGAGCTGTGGCTAACTTTTTTGAGCTAGAAACTCTGGTCAGCCTGTCATGAGTTTCTGACAATAAATGGAATGCAGAAAATCCCTCATAATAACTTCTTGACATATGAATTCAATTACATAGGCAAAAACCACCCTAGGGCAATCCTAGCCCATGCTCAATCTCCCTAGCTTTGAGGGAATACTTCACAGCCAGTAGCTCCCTGATCTGCAAGGAGAACACCATTTCCAGTCTCATAGTTTGTTACTTCAGTTGCCGGATCCTCCTACACTATGAAACTGCTCTGTAGATCCCTGTACTTTGTCTCCCATCCCTGGTTTCTGCTATACCAGTGCACACTGTGTCTCATCAGCAGGGATAAGAGAGCACTCAGGATTGTTAGACGCTTTGTTGCCACCTGTCCTTAACATGAAAAAGTCTTGTCTTTATCTTCCATGGGTCAGTTCCTTTATACCACCAGCTTCTGACAACACAAGATCTGTCTTCCAGGCCTCCATAGGCCTCACTTCCTTTTCACAGGTTAATGACAGACACACTCTGACCTCTGTGATCTTCATGTGCCTCTGCAGTGCCCAGCCCCTGACCCACAAGACACTTTAGAATTCCCAGACCCTCTGTTCCCAGCACACCACAGTTTATCAGTGACACCACAGAACACAGGTCCATTTCACATACAGCACTTCTACCTGCTCTCTTATATAAACAAATCTGTGTTTTCTTTTTTTTTTTTCCACAATTAGCAGACATTCAAATGACAGCAAATAGAAATATTGGAAACAAAAGGTTACATGTAAAGTAAAATCATAACACAATGACTAGATATAACATCACAAACAAGACATCACCATGTAACACAAAAGCAAAAAGCTCACCCCAGATCTTTCCAGTGTATCATAGCCAAGCTCCACTATGATCATCCATTCATGAAAGAAGCAAGCCATGCTCTTGCCTACTCAGTGGAAAGAGCCAGAGCTTGTGCCTGTCTCTACAGCTACCATCCAAAAATACACTGTCCTCATCTGCAAGAAGGATAATTCCCATGCATTGCTTGTATTTTCCTGTCTAGGATCTCCCCATTAAGACTTTGCAATCATTTGATTAGCATTTTGTTCAGCCTGTTTATAGACATTTATTCTGAAGTACACTACTCAATTAATATGCAGACTGAAAATATCTTCTCCCTGAAAGAACTGGCCACAACTCTCAGACATTAAGAACATAATTTTCAGTGCATTTTATATATGTGTGTACATATTATCTGTAAATATATTTTGCAATCACTATGATGAACAGCGTGATGCAGGCTTTCAGTAGAAATCTTACATGACTTGTTTGACAAATTAATGTGCCATTTTTAAGCCTAGGTGATCCCTGTAACCTTTTTTAACCCCGTGCCCTCTACCAGTTCAACCAAGAGGTCCTTGGGTCACAACAGAGTAAGGAATGGATGGATGCCCCTAACAGCAACTCCTCTCTTCTTGCCTATCACTGTACAATTAGTATCTATCCTTACATCCCAAACTAAGCACAACGAATTCAAAGTCATTTGCAGCTTCCCATTCCAAGAGCCACCCACATCAAACAACATGTCCATCCTTCAAGAGATCTACATTCCATTTGCCACACTAGAGAAAACCCTTCTCTCTGAGAAATTGATAGCATACATGCACACAAACCCATCCCACACACACAGACACACTCTAACTCGGTGGTTTTCAAACTTTTCTTCTCAGGACCCAGTTGAAAAAAATCATTTATGCCCGCACCCCAACAATTACATCTTAGAGTAACGCATTCCAGTCTTTGGCAATAGCAGCAGGGGATGCTGCAACCCAGTGCCTGAGAGTCTGAGACCCAGTTCTGGGTCCTAACCCGTAGTTTGAAAACCACTGCGCTAACTTCACACGCACAATAAGAACTCTCTAAAGAAATCCCACTTCCTCTCATTCACCTCCACTTTATGCTCTCAGGGACCTATTGTTCCCCTTTACACCACAAGACCTGTCACTGTTGTCTCGTGTGGCGTACTGATGTTCAGAGATACTAAACACCTGCAGCTCAATTAAATTTAAATGGAGGAAAGTACTTCTGAAAATCAAGACTTAATAATCAAAGACTGTCTCTGACCTGTGTACCTTATACAATTTACCATCTATGTTTCACATAAACAGTAATGCCTAACTATAATGAGTGAGAGACTGCTTTTCAAAAGTGTTAATTATGCCCAAGACTGATAGCACCACCTATTATTAAGGTTGCCCAACAGTTGGCATCAGTTGCTTATAACTTCTGAATTTTAACCATTTGGACTGAAAATTTTCCCTGCCAAATGTCTGCTACATGCTTTGGGAAAAAAATATTCAGCGAAACCTGTTCAGCCATTCCTGAGAATGAGACTAGAAAAACTTTTCTCTGAAAAGCTCTAGTGCTCTCTATCTTTGGAGCCTGGCAGGGAAAGGAGCCTTTGTGGCAAAGATGTGCTTTTTGCTGACTCCAAGAAAATCAACCCCAATCTGCCCAAGTTATACACTTTTGGGGGGAGTTGTGAGAGGGAAAAGGAGAGACAGTTGGCACATGCTCCATAGATACTTTTTAGATTACAGCTGCTAAAATCTCAAAGATTCCATCCAAACTGAGTATGTTCCAGCTCATGGCTGAGCAGGACTTTCCCTGCAAATGCAGCTCTGGGCTACTGAAGGCCAAGGTGACACAGCAGTTGAACTGAGGGCAGAGAACCTGCCTCTTCTGTGCTATCAATGCTCCTGCTGCTGGGCCCAAACAGAATGGGAATGGAAGCTACCCAATTCATAACACAGTTTCAAAATAAAATAAAATAAAATAAAGCAAATGCCATTCTGGGATGTAATAGATGGAGTGTTGTAAGCCAGACATGAGAGCTAATTCTTCTACTCTATTATGCACTAATAAACCCTAATCTGGAGTATTGTGTTCAATTCTGGACCCATATTTCAGGAAAGAAGTGGACTATCTGGAGAAAGTCCAGAGAAGACCAACAAAAATACTAAAGGTCTAAAACAGATGACCTAGAAAGAGTGAAAAAAATAAAAGATTTGTTCAGTCTGGAGAAAAGAATTCTGAGGAGGGGGCACAATAGCAGTTTTCAAGTACATAAAAATTGTTACAAGGAAGAGGAAAAACAATTGTTCTCATTAACTTCTGAGACAGAACAAGAAGCAATGTGCTTAAACTGCAACAAGCAAGGTTTATTGGACATTTGGAACAGGTTTCTAACAGTCAGGGTAGTTAATCACTTGAACAAGTTACCTAGGGAAGTTGTGCAATCTCCATCACTGAAGGCTCTTAATAACTTGTTAGAAAAATATCTGGCAGGAATGGTCTAGTCCTAATCTGAGTGCAGGGGCCACGACTCTATGACCTCTCGAGGTCCCTAGGAGTCTATATGAAAGATAAGACATGACACAGACCTGATGAGGGGACAAGAAGACTGGGCTTAGAGGGTGCTGGGAGAAAGGAACTGTTTGTTAGGATGGGAGAGAGACTGGAAGCCAAGCAAAGACTGAAACCGGGAGTTACTGGGACAGCTTGGAAAGGCAAATATATAAGAGAGTGGACCTGTGGGAAGGAGAAGAGAGTTGGACGGGTTAGGCAAAGAGGGAAACTGGGGGAAGGGAAAGAGAGAGACAGGAAGTCCATGACTGGGAGAGACTGAGATCAGATGGGGAGTCAAAGCAGGAGGAGAGACAAGGAGACAGAGGTTGGGAAACAGATATCTAACAAGGGGTCTGGGAGTCTTAGGACTGTCTGAGTAAAGAGACAGAAATAAGGAGCTCAGAACAGGAGGGAGACACCAATACCGGATGAGGAATCCATTGAGGGAGACTGGAAATTGGGGCCAATAGGAATGAAGACTATATGTAAGGAGGGAGGATGGATGGGTAGATACACAAATTGGACAGACAGCGTGGATGGGGGGTTGCAACACCAGGTATAACTGACTGCGGCAAGGAGAAAGGGGTAGAATTGGGAATGCCTGGATAAGGAGATTGGGATTTGGACATGGCACAGAAAAAACTGGGACTGGGATTAAGAAGACCAAGGAGTAGAGACTGTGACAGGTGAAGAACATGAGACTGGGACAAAGAAGCTAAGAGTAGCAAACAGACAGTCCAACTGGGACAAGGACAGGTTAGAAGGGTTGGGGCAGAAAAAGTGATACTTGTAAGGAACAGGCAGAAAAATCTGTGACTCACCAGAGGACATTCCCCTCCAGAACCTGGAAAAAAAAAACCTCAAGGATTCCTGAGCATGATCTGTCAAATTTCAGGGAAAATGCTTTCATATTTTCCCCCTCGTGGTCCAGCAAGGACACCCACCTTCAAGAGTTCAGCTGTGCAGCTGTTACCTCCCCTGAGCAGACATACTTGTCTTTTTTTTCTAATGACCAAGGTTTCTCCAGGTTGCAGAATTTTCTGCCTACCCTGTGAATTGTCCAGAAAATGTCCAACTACCTAAGTAGCCTTCTCTGCTTTCTCCTCAGAGCTAGAAAGTGTAATTCCCCACACATATAAGGTACCACACAAGCTCTTTCTAGGCAAGTACATGTATTCTTAAGGTGAAGACATTACAGAGAAAACCAATTAAAAACAATAAGAGCCTACAGGCATGCTAACAAGCTTACCTGAGATCGCCTCCATTCTAGTAAAGGTTGTTCATATCTTCAAATTCCCAGAAAGGAGTTTTTTGGTACTTATAAATTCATAACACCTTTTGCTTAGAACAGCCTCCCCCCACCCAATGAATCAGAGTCATTTTTCCATACAGTTGGGGCTTTTGATCTTGGGACCCTGGGAACATGAAATCAGTAGACAACAGGTTTTCCTTTAAAGTATAGCTTCAAAAGGTTGGTCCAGGGGTGAGAACAGGCATTCCCTTCTTCCCAAGTATTTCCTATGAAAGCCACTCAACTAAAAGTTTACTCTTGTCTAACACATTGTTTAAAAGAATCCTTTGATGCTCATAACACTTCCAAATAAATTGCATACAGTCCCACAATCCTACATAAACATCTGAATTATTAATATATTGGACTCCTAATAAACTTAATGCAATAAAGTTTGCTCAGGGTATGCAAGAAATTGCCATGCCTGTCATGTTGTCATTTTTCTGCTGTCATTAAATATCTGTAAAACCCACTGGAAAAGTGTCCCATCACCCACTAGTGCTATTCGACATAGAGAACAACAAACTCCTACTCCTATCAGTTATTCTGTCAGTTCAAGCAGCAGAAGTCTATGCAACCTAAAGACTCCATACCTGATAATGGCTCGTGTGGGTGTCAATATTATGAATTTCTGTTTTTCCAGTTTGCTTAAAAAAAAAACACAGCAAATTACATGCAGAAAATTATATTTTAAAAAACATTTGTTTTGTTTTCTCCTCTTTATTCAAAAAGGGGCCCTCAACCTTACTTATTGCACACTCTTCAAATGCTACAATGAGAACAGAACTATTAAATTTTTGCAGGGCCTTTCATAAGGCTATTACCACTACCATACCTGAGTGCATATGAAACAAATTACTTTCACAAGATGTCTCCAAAATGAAGAGATATTATCCCTCAGTCTACAGATGGAGAAATGAGACACAGTGAAATTAAGGCCAAGGTATTCATTAATTGTGGGTGTCCCATTTGTGGTACCCAGAACCTAAGTTATCAGAAAATATAGTATTATACAATACTTCCTGTGTTTAAAGCATGGCACCCATTGATTGCAATGACAGCTTAGCACTTTTGTAAATCAGACTCCAGGGTTTCAATTCTTGCACCCAAAAAATGAGGAACACAAATTAGAGATGATATATCCAAAGTATGGATTTGGTGTTTCACCTTGCAGCACAAAGGAACACTGTCGAAAAACCAGGGGTACACTCTAATTTCCCAAGATGGTTTTCAGTTACCTAACAATGACATCATCCTGCAGGCCTGACTAATTCACCATGTACTTTCCAAATTTTTGCACCAAATAAAGTAGAGGTCCCCCAAACAAGTCCCCTTCACTATACAATCCTGATTCATGCCCTAAACCAAATCCATCTTGTTCACTGAATAAGATACGAAAAAACAGTATACAATCATGTCATTAAAATCTGCATCATAATTCATATTGACAAGGGAAATAAATTAAAATTAAATGGGCAACCTGAATTCTGGTATTTCCTACATTTCTGATGCTTGACTTTGATGTTAATAATGTTCTTGACATGGTTTTGCATGTAATTATTAATAAAATAAATAATCTCAACACTATAATCTTTGGATACCCCCTTTCTATCTGTTTGTTTGGCTTGGTCAACATTTAAAAGTCATGCCAATACAACTATTTGGTTTGAGGTCTGCTCTAAAGAAAAGAAAAGATTTATACTGCTATAAGATTTAGTCAAGAGCTGGATTAACAAAGGGGCTTTACAGGCTGCAGCCGCAGACTCAAGGAGACCGCGCCTTCTTGAGCCCAGAAAAAACACATCAGGCGTCCACCAGCTGAAGCGCCTGTCATACAGGCCCCAGCACCAACCAGCCCCCACGGCTGGCCAGTCAGAGAGCCTCAGGCCCCCCAGGGCCGAGCACGAGCCCCAGAAGCTAACCAGACTGCAGACCCCTTCCAACCCCCCGCACCGCCCTGTCCCTGCAACTGGCATCGCTGCAGGCCCCACTGGTCCTCTCGCTCTCCTACTGCCAATCACTGGCCTGCCTCACCTGACTGGCAGGTCCCTCGGCCCAGGCCTCAGTGACAGCATCTCTGAGTGCCACCCCCCTACCTCCAAGGCAGGGCACTGCTGGAGTTGGGGGGAGAAGTTGGGGGGGAACAATGGGCAGTCCCACGTCTCCAGGAGCCTTGTTCTGGCCCTCGTCCTAGTTCAGATGAAGTTACAGCAGTATAAAGGTGCCTTATGCTGCTATGGAATATTACCTCTTTCCATACTGAAATATGCAATATTTTTATAACTGAAGTCTCACTAAGGCTGTATCACTTTAACTATATCAGCGTATTTAAAGCAGTAAAACTTTGCAGTGTAAATAAGGCAATAATTAAAGAAATGTTTAAGCAGGCCAATTATCTTTATCTGTAACACCACAAAAAAGAGGAAAAAGAAAATTGAACTATTTACAAATTATTTAACCTATACATCTTCAGTGGACTATATCCTAGAAAATGATCGTAACTATGACCACAATAACCACATTGTCAAGCAAAAAAATTGTACAACCCATCCACATAAGCTACGACTCTTTCTTCCAACTGATAAGATATGGAACAGAAAAAAATTATGACTATCATGAAATTTGCAAGGCAAGGAATAACACTAGGACTAAACGTAGACAGAACTGCTTTTATTTAGAAATGAATGATTTTTGCTGTAATAATAGAACAGTAACATAAAAAATAATCAAATTAGGGAAAGTTTTTCTTCTCATGTGCTCCATTCAAGAATGCAAAAACAGTCTAAACAAAGGTATTGTATAGGATTACTTTTATTTTGATTCTGAGGTAGAGAATTATTGTTCCCTAGCAAGCATTTTTGTTCATTTTGCTGTCTAAGGACCGAGAAATGAGTGATGCTTTGGTTGTCACTTGTGCAGCTGCCTGATGGACATGGTTCTCTTGCTAGCTAATCTATGAAATGTGCCACATAAACGTTGTTGCAGCACAAACTGTCCACTTATGGTTTTCTGCTATGCTCCTGCAAGTGCTAGGTAGAAAAGTATTTCCAGATAGAGAGGTTGTACACAAAACCAGGTTTTGCAGCCTGTCAATCTATATCTCTTTCATGACTCCACCCTAATTTTGGATTCCATAACAAGTCAAGGTTAACCACAGTTTATATCTTTTTAAAGAGTCCCTAGTTCTTTTCATTGGAAACAAATATATTCAAAATCAGTTACTAAGACTGAAATTGATTTTTCCTAAATGTCTTGAGGTTTTTCAGGCCATAAATACCACTATTACACCAGGACAGAAAAGAACTAAGCAACTTTGCAAGTTGTCTAGCTAAAATCTGACCTTTAAAGACATATTATAGGAGAATACAATGCTAATGAGAGGATCATTCCTTACAAGTAGACTAGAGCTTTGAAATGAAAGTACATTGTTGGTAGTTATTCAATGTTGTTGTTGTTTTTTTTTTCATATATCTTGTTAGAGGTTATCAATTTAGATAAATTGCTTTCCTGTCTATTACTGTTGTTCTATTGATTAAGAGGTCAATATTAGAGAATATTAATAAATAAAGGGAATATTAACATGTAAGTGGGCCTTGGACATCATTTGCCTTTATTACATTTTGAGGTTTAAGTAGACTGTTAACTGTGTTAATGAAGCTAATTACTAACATGTGCCTAGGAAATGAAGGGTTTATTTCAAAGAACAATATATTTAATGATTCTTCACTCCAGGAAATATCTGTGGCCTGTCTTTATAGTATAAATGGCTACTGCTGACTGTATTGTCTTAGGAAGGACCCATTGCTTAAAGATCAAACTGTCTTGGCTCACTTTAATCAAAGCCAACATAACAAAATTACCTGCAAGTGCCCACATTGTTTCAACTATCAAGGAGCTTCAGGCTGGTTCTTTTTATCTCAGATCTGTCCAAATCTGTCAGGAAAAGTTTATATTGCAAGCTTGGGTTCCCAGCAATAGCCTGGAATTACCCGGATAATGCTCTTAGGAGAATCTGAACAAACGTTACAGTTGGACTATTTAGTCTTCATTTCTCTGAACTGAATTTCTAACAAAGAAGCTTTAAACAAGAACTGATGACCCCAAGCAGTTTGGATAATTTCACAGACTTTGCAATGTAAGAAGTTTGCAATCCAATAATCTTCTCTATTTTAAAACTGACCCAAGAACTTTATTTTCATCCATGTATGTATACTGAACATTTAACGATTACTCTTTCCTATTTTCAATAAATATTAGTTTAGTTAATAAGCATTGGCTTTAAGTCTCCACTTGGGTATTCAGAAACCTGTTTGGTAATGTGTCTGATCTTTTGGGATTGGTAGAACTTTCTACATATGATGCATAAACATTTTCAGTATTCCCTTTCATATCAGACTTGACAACTCAAAGAACTGGATAGTTCAAAGAAACTCTATTTTGTCTTCTGAATGACCAGTGAGATGATCAGAAACTGTTGCTGGCTCGGTATACCACATGGAATTAATATCGGCAGTATTTAAGACTTTGCCTGCCTCTTCCTTTGTAGTTTATCCTGTTTAACCAATCTCAGCACTGTTGGACGTTAAATAAACAGTTTGTCCCTCAGGCAGATTGGGTCCAACATTACTCTTTATTGCTTGCTTGTTCCTCTCAATATCTGGAGTGAGCAAGGAGGGGCAGTTTAACAACTCTTTTTATCCAAAACATATGGAAATACATTCATGATTGACAATGTTTTATAAACCCTTCTATGGTTACATTAACATCTATTTAATGCAAATTAATGATTATAGGATGTATAAAATCATCCCCACCTCTGTTCACTGTTGATGGATTTTGCATACATTGCGCAGCTGCTTTTACTTCAAACTAGTTATTTTTGCACAAAATGCTGACTTTTCATTCTTAATGGAGCATGATAACAGAGGGTATGTCCACACATCTCTTTTATTTTGAAATAACACTGGTTATTTTGAAATAAAAAAGATTAGGTCCACACAACATTTTCTTATTTTGAAATGACGGGCTCTGTCATTTCAAAATAAGAACCTTCATTTTGAAACAGTTTAAACCCCATTCATTTCGAAACGGCTGTTATTTTGAAATGATTATTTCGAAATAACACCGTTTGGACATGTTGTTTCAAAACAACACCATTGTTTCAAAACAACATGTCCAAATGGCCTTATTTCAAAATAGCCATTTCAAAATAACAGCCGTTCCAATAGCAGGCTTTCTCTTAATTCGAATTAACTTATTTTGAAATAAGGACTTTATTTCGAAATAACTCATTTTGAAATAACTTATTTCAAAATAATGATGTATGTGTGGACATAGCCAGAGAGAGTAAGGAAAAGGTAAAAGATAATTCTACCTCTTCATTAAAGATCAAAGATGGGACAGTCCAGACCACATTTCTTGTCCTAATGGCCAGAAGAAAACAGGAGAAGGAAAGATAGCATACTTTAACTATAAGCTTATGCTACTTTCAAGTATACAACTTGTCCGAGAAGCAGCCCCATTACCATAGTGACCTGTGGCTCAAACCAGAACTGTTAACTTTGATACTCCTACAAGCATGGCTCTCCTTGGAGACCAAAATCACAGCCATATGTTTGTTTCCCTGTGATTTTAGAAGAAATTTCGGATTGCCCCACAGCTGCCTGGAAAGTGGGGAAAATGTTTTTAATATGCTAGCAATGGAATTAATGTATCTGCAAACTCTGTCCTGAGCAACAGCTGCCTTCTTGTAGGTACATTTAGCTTTGTTGAGCAGCCATTTTTGAATTTCTTGACATTTGTTTTTAAAATCTCAACATCAATATTTAACATAGATTTTTCTTACCAATTTTATGCATTTCTAATGCTGGCTTTAGGCAGAGCAATGCAAGTTGCCATCAAATGCACAAACTTTCTGAAGCATTTTCTACTTAAAAAAGAAATAAAAAACTTTTACACAATCTGTGAGACCAAGTGCCAGCTACCTATCAGTAGTCAGAAGTTAGGTTACTAGGTTCTTTACTTGAAGTCTGGAAGTGGATTCCATCACTGAGCATTCTTAAAAGCCACCAGGTAGAATGCATCTTCATAGCTGATTAACTGAGAAGCTTCTGCTACTAGAGAGAAGGGACAGTGCTGGGCTCATTCAAGAGGAGGTAGAAGGAGAAGGAAAAAGCATTAAACTTTCCATATTCCTTTTTGGTGGGGACGCAATCTGAAACACACTCTAGAAATACTTACAGAAGCACACAGGCACAAGCACATCATACGCTTTAATGGAAAAAATCAATGAAAAACAGTATAAAGTTGGAAACGTGTTGTGGATTAAAACATTCCCAGAACAGCAAAACAAGCAAGGAGTCCTGTGGCACTTTTAAAGATGGACAACTTTATTTATCGCATGAGCTCATGAGCAGATAAATAAATTTAAATAGTCTAAATTGCTTGTTTTGCTGAACTAGACTAACATGGTTACCCCTCTGGAATTTGTCAACATTGCCAGATTAGTTTTCTATAACCTAAGACATCAGAGTTAAATTCAATAAGAAAAGCTTTCTAATTCAACTGGAAATGTCTTATTCATCTTCTGTTTTTCAGGACATGCTGGAGACTGTCTTATCTTGAAAGAAATGTGGTAGACCTACTCTGGTTACAAAAAGAGTTAAGAATTCTAATTGATTTATAAGCAATGACGGAATTGCTTATATTTAATGTAATTCTGAGTAGATGCTGTTCTAGTGACCTAAGGGATCAAACCACATAAAGGATAACTTTTTTTTATAATTTCAACCTCCAACTGAAACAAAAATGCATCATTTTCTAAATCAGCATGAGCTGAATTTGTTCTGTTGGGAAGAATGCCAATAAAAATCAAAACACAAACTACATTTTAGGAGAGGCTGGGCTGAAATTATAGACAGCATTTTCCTGAACATATTTTAAGCATACTATTTCTGAGTTTAACTGTGTTTTTATACATTTTGTGAAACTGCATATTTAGAATAATCTATGAGAAATAAAAAGTTTCTATTGCAAAAATGTGAAAAATGAGATTACTGTGCTACTTAAAATTGCATTCCTGAAGCCACCTGCTAAAACTGATGAAACCAGTTGCTTTGGCTTTAATGATTTTCCAAGTTGCACGGAATGTTTTTCAAGGTTCTTTGCTGATAAAAACTGAAAGTTAGGCAGACGTGTGTCCAGAAATCTGGGTCTAAATTACTCCTGAATGTTTCCTCAATAGGGAAGCTGATCCAGTTCTCAATTGTAGTAAGCAAAACTCCTATTTTTCCACACCCCTCTTTTGTTACCCATAAGGTTCATTATTCTTGCGGCATTAGCCATTGCTCTTATACAACTGAACCACTCTTGAACCAGCCTGTTTGCTTTCTTCATATGATACCTCCCACCTCACTATTACCCAAAGAAGTTCACAGTAATTTTTTTTCCCCCAACTGAAGCGGGAGAGAAAATGGGTGCGATCAAAACTGATTAAAATACTAGTTCAGATTCCCTCTGCATTTCATGCAATCCAAGAAACAAATAAGGACCAAATGAGGTTTCAGTGCTTGATAAGCAAAAGCATACAGCTTCAGCTGCAGGTCTTTTGCACGTGTATTCATGCATACTAATATTTTTAAGTGTAGGGCTAGAACTGGAGACTATTATAGCATGTTTGAGTTTTCTTCATAAATGGTCACTAATATCAAAGCAAACAGCATAACAAGCTGTAAAAAACTTATATCCTACAACAACAACTGCAGGTATCTAAAATACTGAGTTATATGCCTTGGTTTACTTTGATAAAACATGGCTGTTTTCTCCACTTTTTTATAGATAAGATAATTTATATCAAAATAAATTGAAGACATGTAGCCACAATCCAAAAATATTTGCCAGTCTTAGACTATAGCAGAAATGCAAAAAACACAAAGTATGGACTCTTATTTTGAGACTGAAATACGTAACTCCTTTTCTGCAACTTTAACACCAAACTTCTGCCTATAAACCTTACTCAAATTAGAAAATTCCATAAATATTTAAGTTAAGATTCATGGCTCCACCTTGTTTGTATATCTTGTTTGGCACAAGGGGAAGTATTCTCAGGACCATTAAAGACATTTGGCAACTTCAGGACCCAGCTGTCAAGTTGTCTGAGCAGGCATTGTTCCATAATTAGCATCTTGTTTACTTATCAATCCCTTTTTAGGGAACATTATTGATCAGTTAGAAGCTATCACCTGAGTTCACCCTGTGGTTAGGGAAACAGACTACAAAAATTGATTTATTCTCCTAGATTATTATTTGTCTGTTCAGCCAATATTCAGTTTAAGCATTTGGGGACGATATTAAAGGTTCAGTAAATCCTATTAGTTTATAAAAACAAAGGTGGAAGGAAAAAACCCACAATTACAACAAAACCATGAAAAACTGATATGCTGCCCAGTTTAGATACACACCAGAAACTCAACCAAGATTACTGAAAATCTTGTCTTGGGTCACAAATCCTTCCAAGCAACCTGAACTAATTTATCATTTCCACACAAAACCAGGTGAAAAAGCAATGAACTTTTTTAGTTGGGTCTGTCTTCTCATTCAACCCAGTGAAGGCGAGTTAGCAGGTGAACATTCAGATGGCTCTATACAAATTAAAACCCTCAACATAATCCTTTGCATCATTAAATGGTTGTTTTTCACACAGTTCTTTACAATAGAACTTTCATCGTAATTCCTAAATTCCCCATGTTTTTCTTCAAATCCAGAAATGTTTACTAAACTTCTGATGGCAGATTCTGAGAACGTTACCATCGATGCCCCCCCCCCCCGACCCCATGAGTGTGCCTATTCAAAACTGCTGGCTGGTTCACAATACAGAGTTGAAGCTCAGCAGTAGAATGTATCTGTCTACTAAAAAGGTCTGATTCTTTAGCATTTTTCATCTTTGTGTGAGGTCCTGCTGATCTCATCACTCATGCTCACTGGTCACTGCTACTACAAATGACCTCGCTGGAGAATAAAAGTAGATCCTTACGGTTCTTGGAAGGTACAACATATTTTGTCTCTGCCCTCTTTGCTGTGAAAGGCGTAGAAGCTGGAGTTTGCCATAATGATTTTGTTGCATCACAGATAGTCTTTATTACTAGCTGTGCTATTCTGGATGGGCTCACCAAGGTTAGAATACCCACTATAGGATCTGCACTCTCGGAGGCCTCGCCAATATGCCCCAAAATCTGAATGACAGTCCTCAAGAGCTACTGCTTCATCTGGAGAGGAATTATATGAAAACCTGACCAGAGCAAGGCATTCCTCATGACTTTCTGCCTCCCTTAGGATGTTATTGCACCAGTTCCTTGAAATTGATGCCAGGATTGCCTTCATGCTCAGTGCCAAGCTTGGCATCATACGTGGTGCCAGGCTCAATGTCATGTGGTCACTCATCACCCAACTGAGGTATGTAGTGTTTGCTCCTGGAAGTGAGCAACCACCACCATCCCAAGTGTGACCCGAACCTGGTGCAATGTCCCCAAAATCCAAAAGGGCCTGTCGCGGAGTGGTTGAGCTCCGCGTGCCACCCGGGCAAGGCGTTAGGGTTCAATGCCCGGGTCAAGAAGTCTCAGCCCTTGCGTCAGGGCAGTGCGGCCCACTGGCCAGAGTC
>ML681963.1:71377117-71441599 GCA_007922195.1 Podocnemis expansa | reverse complement strand
AGTCTCAGCCCTTGCGTCAGGGCAGTGCGGCCCACTGGCCAGAGTCAATAAGTCCCAGCCCTTGCGTCAGGGCAGTGCGGCCCACTGGCCGGAGTCAATAAGTCGTAGGCCCAGCGTGGCTCCCTGGGGCACAGGGGCCCAGGTAGGGGGGTTCAGGCCCTCCCGCTCCTCTGAACCCCAGCCCAGGGCCCTGGGGTGTGCGGGGGAATCCTGGCCCCGTCAGCGGGGATCCACACCGCAACGCGCCGACTGAGGCTCAGACGCGGCCTGTGTCCGCCACGACTTACCCCGCCCTGGGCTACTTCCTACCTGGCCGCCGAGAGGTGGGCCGCAGGTGCCACAGACATCCCCCTGGTCAAGGGTCTTGTCCCATCAGGGTCCTCGGATCTGCCCTGGCTAGGTGCGCCTTGATCCGCCTTGCCTTCGGTTCTCCCCGTGACGGACGTCCCTGGCTTCGGCTCCGTTGAGGCAGGACCTAGACCAGAGTCTGAGCAGGAGCTCCTAACCTGTGTCTGCTCCCTCCGCTGGTCCAGCCCCAACTGAGGGGAATCCCAGCCTTTTATAGTTGGGCAGCTGTTTGAGCATGCCCAGCAGGGTCTGAGGGGCGGGGCTTCCCTTCCCTTCCGGGCATATAGGCCCGCCTGAGTGCGGGGCCGGCCTGCCCCGTCACACGGCCACTAAGCAGGCATCTGCCACTGCAGTAGCCAAGGCATGGGGAAGGACTGAGCAACTTTAATCTACTGGTGCCACCTATTCAAATCTGACCAGTTCTGGTTTCCTCTAGATTCTAGATTCACAGGGGTGTCAAACTCATCTGGCAGGCCATATCTGACTTAAATGTACTTCAAGTGCACCAGAAGGAATGAAGGAGACATGTCGGAACTGAGGAGATGTGTAGTCAGCAGAGCCCCAGATACAGAGCCATGAAGGCACAACTCCAAGGGCCCTGGAGCTAAACTTATGGACATCACAAATAGAAGCCTTCTAGCAACTGCACATGACATGCATCTACCTACTAAGGATTGACATAAGCAAGCACTCAAAGAAGACACTGTTCTAAAGTACCAAATTACCACATGGGTAAGTTGAGGAATCTGCATTTCTGATCAACTGGAAGTAAAAATGTTTACTCTCATTGCAAGCAAACTACATAATGCAGTACTGCTAGCTGTTTTCAGAAAAGGCTTAATGACATGGCGGTGAACGTTAAGAGTAGATTTATATCTGTAAGTTGTAAGAGTAACTAATAACTTGATATAAACTTAGATCAACTGCTACATTTGTTTTCTGCTGGCAGTGATCTGGAAGGGAAGTGAGCAAACCACTGATCCAGGTTTCATGTCTTTAAATGGGATCCTAGCACAGTGAGAACAGAGGAACGTTCACAATGTAAGGCTTTGAGCCTGCACACACAAATAAGCCTAACTTTTAGTTTGTGAATAGACAAAAGTTAAACATAAATACTCACAAAAATCAATCAATCAAATCATAGGGCTGGAAGGGACCTTGTGAGATCATTGAGTCCAACCCCATGGGAATTGAACCCAGGACCTTCTGTATGGTAAGCAGAGGTGCTAGCCACTACATGCCTTAATGGTTTTTAAATGTGCTGTATAGTAAACGGATTTACTTTATTTTCACAATGCCTAACAAATAAAATAGAATCCAGGCTGGAGAATGAGTTGAGGGAGATGAAAGGGGAAGTCACTTTTTTAAAAGTATGGAACTGTGGGCATTTCTCAACATTATACTAGTTTATATCCTCTTCATTTATATTTAAATATCATTCTCTTCTCTAGATAAACTGTTTCCATGAGGATCTCTGTCACCCTCCTCCAGAAAAATTGTGATTAATTTTTTAAAGGAGTGTTTTAGCATATAATTCTGTAACTGACAGAAGCAAAGGGAGCTGTGGCACATTATTTTACATCCACTGCATTCTGAAGCTACACTAAACAGGTTCTGGAACTCTGTGGCATAAGTAGCACTGCAGGCTGGGAAGCAGAAATTGGAGAATAAATACAGGTAAAGAGTAGAAAAGAGATATTTACTTTTGCTCTTTTCATTGACAGTGTAGAAAGACACATGCATCGGGAAAGGCAAGTAGTCCTTTACAAATGATATTCCTGTTTCACAGCTGGTTGTTAAAGATATCCCTAACAGCAACGAAAGTGCAAGTTCGCATAAAGTTGGCAATACACAGCAAACAGCCTATTCCATAAAGTACAAACACCATGTTTTTTCCCCTCTAAAGGAAAAAATCCAAGCTATAAAAGTAGTTAAGGGGTGAACAACAATATACAACTTTTTAAAATTGTTTGTATCAGAAGGTTCATGGATATCCCCTGGCTACTCTCTGCATTTAACCAACTTTAGATGACCCAAGTTTAAAAACATAATTCAGATATCAAGATGGGCTCATTTTCTGACATATTCCCAGTTACGGTACTCTCAAAAAAACATACTTTTTTTTTTATTATATGATAAATTAATAGTGGGAAGAAAAGCAGAAACAGCAATTTAACAACTCAAAGTTTCAACTGTATATTTCCTGAGAATAAAAAGACACTGAATTCTTAACAGGTACAGTATAGTGAGAACATTTATAATGTGAGAAAACAGACCCATTATAGACCTGTGGATTATTTAATTTAGAAACAATTTACACTATAAAGTTTAACTTAGAACAGCAGGGCATGTTTCTTTATAGTTTGACTATAATAGAAATGTTGCTCCAAATGAAATTTAGAATTGTATACCGGACAAAACATCCCTTTATTTTGATACAGGGTTAAAACCTCAAATAAACATTTTGAGGTTTGAACACAAACTAATATTATCTAGATTTCACTGTGTGTGTAAGTGGTTTTTCACCTCTCTCGCCCTTTCCTGTATAAATGGATCTTAAATACGCTATGAAAAATTATCAGAACAAACACTAGTGCCACCCAAAGCATAATAAGCAGTTTTTCAACTGTAGTGGTTTCTACCTGTGTACTATAAACATGTGCTGTGTTTACACTACTTCCCACAAATCAGGAAGCATCACTGAACCTGTACTGCCAATTTCCATTTCTGTAAACGGAATAATTGTTTATAAGAGCTGCTGCGCTTGAAGCTCCATGTGAAACTAATGATATATTGCATCCCCTCCCCCCTTTTTTTGGCATTTTCCCAGTTACCTAACCAGTCATGGAATAAACATTTATAATGGCTGAAATTGTTTCTAAAAGCATAGAATGGTGAATAAATAAAACAATTTTAAGTTTAAAAAAAAACAAACTAGTCTTCTTCTGTACCTGTTACCAACACTTGGAGTGATTAACAGGAGCACAGCTATAGGTGGAAGAAAGCTTTCTTGCCACATCAGAGACTTCACATAGAGTTCATCTTGATTAACATTTCACTGAAAGTTAATACTACATGTTAAGTATTTAAAATTTTAATTCTGAGGGTTTGACTATCAGTCTAAATATATGGATTATATGATTCCTCTTTCAATATAAATTCAGGACTATATTCTTATACTGAATACAGGAATGTCACCAAGAACTGCAAAAATATCACTCTTCTATTTGCATGCAAATTCTGTCATACTATATTCCATCTCTGCCATAATGTCACTAAAAAAGCCTTGCTCTGGAGATAAGAAAATCTGCAGTTACAATTACACTCCCTACACTTGATAGTGCAGCCTAGCATCAGTGTTCCCTCTGAATTGTGCAGCAGTGCAGGGGCACAGCCCCTACCACTCACCTGCACAGGGAACAATGCCAGCCGTGCATGGCTAGCAGCCATGGCCCCTACCCAGCCGGAAGACACAGACTTCTGGCTGGCAGAAAGCTTCCCTGAGCTTGGAGCTTTTAAAACTCCCAGCTGGAGCATGCTCAGTCAGAGCATGCTCGGGAGGGGAGCAGGAGTCCATGGCCTGGCTGTGTCACTCTGGCGGCCAGGTAAGGGAGTCCTGGGGGAGACTGGGGATGGGGCAGCTGGCAGGGAAAGGGTGCAGGGGGTTGGGGGAAAGATGAGGTCAGGCTAATTGGGGGGATGATTGGGAGAGGGGATGGGTGAGTTAGGGTGGAAGGAAGGGATCGGGCCCGCTGGGGGGGGGCCTGGGTTAGCGTCCCAAATTGCCATACAGAGAGCACCATAAGTTGCTCAGCTGCATCAGCAGCTTAGAGGGAACATTATCTAACATGCTTATTTGGACACTTTTCCTTTATTTTCAAATAGTGGAGAAACAAAGTGGGTGATGCAACATCTTTTATTGGATCAACTTCTGTAGGTGAAAGAGACAAATTTTCGAGGTTACACAGAGTTCTTCTTCAGTTGTCAACCTTCCAAAGGCTCCAGCCCAAACAGCTAGGCTGGCGCCAAGCTGAATACCTCTGCTTTATTAAATTGAACAAATAAGTAAGCTAAAATTTGGGGATACACCAACAATCATACACACAAACCCTCTCTGAAATTTCAGAGTATTCTATGCACAAAGGTCAATCATGCTGGAAAAGAGTCAGTTACATTTGGAAGTTGTGGTTCAAAAACTGTCAGACCTGTGTATCAAGAATACTAAGGCCAGGTCTAAGTGTGCAAATTAGAATTAGCCCCAAGAAAGTAAGATATGTTCCATCACATCAGTTACACTACTGCAAGTGAAATAATCTTGATATACTTCACAAATACATATTAAGACAAAATATGTTCTGGAAGCAGCAGCAGCAATACTGGAAAGACTGGTACTGCTTCCCTGTAAACTACTTCCTAATGTTTGTCCATCTCCTAGGCTGGGGTTCTCAGCCTCTGAAGCACTGTGACACAGCTGGGAGCACCCCCAGCCATGAGTGAAACAAGGGATACTCTCCCCTCTTGCAGCCACCAGGACTCCTCCATTGACAAGACGCCTCCCCCCCTCCCCCCAAAACCCCAGCCTGACAGCAGCACTTCTAGTGACACCTTAATTTAAACTGCCCATCACCACCAAAGAAAATATTTCTGTGTGGTGAATTTTGGTGGCAGGAGTCAGCAGGAGCAGTCCTCACCATCGCAAAAGTCAGCTGCCCCAGATGCTTTTGGTGGCAGGTTCTCATGAAGCATCCCCTGGGTCAAACTTTTGTGCCCCCACACAGCAGCTGACGACTGCTGTCCTAGATGGCCAGAAAACAAATCAATGGAAGTTTTAATCTGGAAAGCGACTGTAACGTATTCAGGAATTAACTGGTTCCATCTGCTTACAAAGCGTTTGATCCTTTACACAAGAAAAAAGCAGCTCTCTTAATTCTGCATATCTGTCACTTAGCTAACATTTTTAGAAATCTATTAGGTTTCTATAGGTTTTTAGAAATCTATTAGACTTCAAAACGCAGATCAGAATGGATCAAAATAATGTAGGTCACATTAACTCTACCTAAAATTTAGTCTTTGCTTCACTGGGTCATCTACAAAGAACTAGATTTTTTTTTTTTTTTTGGTCCCTCTGAACTACAGTGTTACACTCTGTGCCTTAAAACAGCATCCTGGAGCCCCATGTTCACAGCTTTCATACATTTAAGATATGTTTTATAAAAAGTATACCTTGTGAGGTTTCATTTGAAAAAAAGTCTCAATCTGCTGAACATTAATATTTGCTTCAATTGTATATGCTATTGTTTTACATGAGGTTATAAAGGTTGTATTTTACTACAATACATTGTGAAGTGGGGAATACCTAGAGCCAGCCTTTTACACATAACAATGAAGCAGTCAGATAGGTTAGTGACTCACCAACACCTGTGAAGGAAAGAATCCACTATCCCAGAGAATGTTTATCCTAAAGACTTTATAGAGAGAACACATAGACAATGGACACTGCTTGTCCAGTGAGGGCAGATCCCCACCATCACAACATAGATTTCAGCAATCTGGAAGAAGACTAAAAGAAGATGGAAAAAAGTGGAATGTCACTTGGCTTCATTCCCCCCACAACTCAACACCTGAGAACACATTTGGAGAACAAAGATTGTTTGAACTGGAAAGGGATGCCCTGACTGGAGAAGCATTCCAGCCTGCATAAGAAGGTATAACCTACTTATACCATCTATCAGGGCAAGATATCACTTGATTTAAAACCCAGTTAGTTTGTAGAAGTTAGACTATGAATTTACTTTCATTTCTTAGGTAACCAACTCTGACCCTTTATGCCTACGACTCATAAGTCACTTAAAATCTATCTTTCTGTAGTTAATAAATCTGTTCTATATTTTACCTAAAACAGCATGTTTTGGTTGAAGTGACTGGGAAATCTCCTCAGGTTACAAAAGCTGGTGCATGTCTACTTTCTTTTGAACTGAATAATAAACTTATAATGGCCACATTTCTGACCAGTGCAAGATAATACAGTTCTGGGGCGCAAAACTGATGAGCTGGAGGAAATTTGCTAGTACCCCTTTATATTGTTGGTTCATGAATGATTGGAAAAAGTATTCATGTAAATCAGTTGAGTGCGATCCTGCCTGTGGATGCCTGCTAGAGGTTTGTAGCTTGCTAACGGCATCACAGTACGAGATGCAATCTCAGGTAAACATTCATGCCATCTATCTGGGGGTGGTGCTCAGCATGCTGTCTTGCCACATTATAACAGTACAAGGAAGAATTTGTTGCTTGTCACTAGACAAGGCACTGTGAGAGACAGCCCAGTCTGGAGAGTTATGGGGGCAGAATGGTCCTACAGTTCCATGTTGCACACTGAGGAAACCTCTCATACAGGGATCAAATTAATTGTGAAGCTTTTTGATTTGTTCAGCATTGGGCTAATTAATAAAAGCTTATTTTTTTCAGCATTTGTTGGTAATTTAGAATGGGAAAAATATCATTCTATCTCATCTATCCATGAAAAAAACTTGTAGCTCCAGTCAGCGCAGCTGCAAGAAAAAACCTCAACTTCACTATGAGGGACAACCAAAGATTCCTGCTCCCCTGCAATATTGTATATTATTATGAATCTGAAGATAACACTATGTCATTGCTCAAGAATCACGAAGTGGCCTCAGACCTGCAAAGAATAATCAGTCGCTAGGCCATTCAGAAAATTAAGCCTGCACTGATGAGTCTACTTAGAGCAAAAGCCTTCCTGGGCTGAGTGCTGCTGAAACGTAAGCCATTCGTAAACTGAAATAAGTGTGTTCCCACACAGGGATCTGAACCAGTTTAACTAAAATCAGCATTGTAAAAAATTCTGTTAAACCGAAGCAACTATTGTGCATGTTTACCAGGACATACACTAACTGTTAGTGTATTCATTTTCAATAATCAAATACAATGTTTGTTTTGTTCTTGGAATGAGTTGATTTTGCCACCAAGAAAAAGAAAAATGAATGAACATAATAAAGAAATGTTGGCTTGGATTTTCATAACTAACATTTTAAATCAAAGCCACCAAAAAATAAAAAAAAGGATAAGAATGATAATGCTGCTTCCGCAGTTTCATGATTAAAGGGGTGAGCATTTTCATGAAAAGAAGGCATCATTTTCTCCAGGAAATAAAAGAAATTTCCAACCTCCATCCTACACTGTATATGTCTTCCTTTTCTTTCTATCCCTTTGGAAAAACATTTCAATTTGACAGTTGCTATGGAGTAAATCAGTGTATACTAAGCAGTCAAAACAAAAGCATATTCATGTGGAAACTCATGCTGTTATGATTTACGATATTTTTGTGAGTTCATGTCTAGCCTGTTGCAAATCAACCTCCCTTCTACCCCACATATGTATTTAGTTAATGAATGCCAACATACTATGGAGAAATTACTTCAGGAAGCAAACTAGGCCTTTTTCTTTTTTTATTTTTTAAGCCAATTATACAGGCTCAAAATTCAGAGTTCTTTTTCAGTAAAGGTGGTAATGTGTACTAACATGTCCAGCCTTTAGTAAATCTAAATGTGGGAAAAGATTTTTTGACTTTCAGCTAATGATCAATAATGTCATAAATGATTTGCTAATCCACAGAATGGCAGATATTATTTCTTTGGAAAGTACTTTCTATTACTATGTCCAACAGCACACTCTTTTGAAAAATAAATCATTCCACGAGTTGTATTCTCTCTAAGAGGATTTTCAAGAGCTAAAAATAAAATAAAATTATCTTTCATCTAGAAAAGAAGCTACAAGTGTACAACCATGACTGAACCAAGAAGCTACAAGTGTACAACCACTACTGAACCTGTAGCATTAAGATACTTCAATGACCCTTCAAAGTTGTTTTTCAGTTTCAACAACTGAGCTAAAACTGACCTACATGTTTATATGTTAATGGACTTTGACTTAAGCATACAGTTGTCATATTAGGACTCAAAACTGCCCTGAGCAATGAAAACATGAACATCATGAAAATATGGCCATGCCTATCTTTCTCCATCAAATGAAGTTTCTAGAAAGAAGACAAAAATAATTTTGCTTTAGGTGTAAATTAGATTCTACAAGCTCTTCTGCAACATTACAGATGTTAGAGGGAATGCATTAATAATTTAGGAGATGAAGACAAAGACTAAAATGAACCACAAACAACTGGATTGTTCCTGCTTTCTCATAGTTAGGACATTTGCACTGCCAAGTAACAGTAGAATGTCTTTTTGGCACTAATGATAGGTCCTACTTCTGATGTTTTGCTGCTACTCATAGGGCAACAGTGGAACTTTCCTTTCTCAGCACCACGCAAAAGAAAATACTATTCCAAAATTTGATCATGTTAAGAAATATCTTAATTGCTTTCTCTACAGCCAGCAAATCACTGTTACTAAAGATTACATGAATGAGAAGAAAAAAAAAATTTCTTTCTGAGTAGTCTGTACAATAATACCTAACCTTGCTCTGATGTAACAGTCTTCAACAGTAGACCTCAGAACACCTTGCAGAGGAGGGGAGTATAATTATCCCCATTCTACACATGGTAGAACAAAGACACATGGGCTGTGTTCACACAGCCCTCTTATTTCAAAACAACAGAGGTTGTTTCGAAATAAGATTTAGGCTGTTAACACAACGCACTGTTGTTTCGAAACAATGGGAACTGTTGTTTCGAAACAACGGCGTTGTTTTGAAACAAGTTAAACCCCATGCGGGGACGAAACAACGTTGTTTCGAAATGATTGTTTCGAAACAACGCCGTGCGAACATGTTGTTTTGAAACAAGGGTGACTTGTTTCGAAATAACTGTTGCTTGAACCTGCTATTTCGCTTTGAGCTTTTTTCCTTAATTCGAATTAACAAACTGTTAATTCGAATTAAGTTATTTCGAAATAAGGTGTTATTTTGACACAAGTTGTTTCGAAACAACTGTATCGAAATAACCCCCTGTGTGTGAACACAGCCATGGATAGGTAGTGACCTCCCAAAGGTCACCCAATAGGCTAGTGGTTCCCAACTTTTTTTTCTGCCACGGCACACCATGCCACGCGATTGCTCTCGGCTCCCAGACCATGCCACTGTGGGCAGCCCCCCAGCCAGGGCTGGATCCTGCCACTGCTGACAGCCCCTGAACCATGGCCAGGACCACATCCTGCCACTGCTGGCAGCATATCAAAGTGGTTGCCATGACACACTGGTTAGAAACCACTGCAATAGGCTATATGCAGAGCCAGGAGTAGAACCAAGCTCTCCTGAATGTCAGTCTAACACTCCATCCACTAGCATCTTAAGAGATGAAAATTCTGAAGACTACTTTAATAAGAAGGTTATGCAAAAAAGGCCTTGTTCATCTTATTGTCATCACAACTTAATTAAAAACACAGGTAAATCAGCAGCAGACTCAAAAGCCAGAATATAAAGATAGGTCATCCAGTGTGATAATATTTAAAAGCACTAAAAATCCTGTAAAAATCATGAAAATAAGAATAAGGTAACAAGACGGGTGAGTTAGTATTTTTACTGGACCAACTTCTACTGGTGAAAGACAAGTTTTTGAGCTTCCACCCAGATTTGTCTCATCAGAATTTGGTCTAGCAAAAGGTATTACCTTGTTTCTCTAATATCCTATGGCCAACAACTACACTGCAAATAAGATAATGTGTCTAGTTCTCCAGCACTCAGAAATTATTGGCTTAGTATGTATCCCACTGCAAGCTCCTGAAGATACCTATGATACCTTGAGGAATATAGGGATTAGACTGAACCACTGTTTCTACTGTTAGAGTGATAACAACACCGATTTTATTGTACCATCTGGTTTTAGTTCTTTACCACAAGGAAACCATGTTTTCAGGACATCCAGTACCTTAGGAAACTCTCTAGTTTTAAAACATCTAACAGTTTTTGCCAATAGAGCTGTATAAACTATGAAACTTGCTGTTGACAAGTGAAAATAGTTTCCATACTATCATGGACAGATCAAAATCATTGTCAGAACTGTTACAAAAGTGTTCTTGAATCCCAGCTCCACGCAAAATAGTGAGCAAAACTGTATGTATTCAAGTCAGGTTATTTTACCAAGTCTGTCAATATGAAGCCTGCATGCCCAATTTATCCTGTACAGACTCAGCATTAACCCATTTCAGCAACTGTTTCATGGGTGCTCACACCTTACCATGACACAGTGTTATATGGGCCCATGGCGCTCGTGCTCCACCAATAATCAACAGCATGGGCCTGGCTCCGCTAGTATCTCTGTGCTGCTGTGAGTGAGGGGTGGCAGGCACAGAGACTCCAGTGGTACTTGGCTGTTCAGGGGCAGAACAGTGGCCCCCAGCACCCAGGGCAGCCCAGTCATTCTGTCCCAATCCCCACCCTAGACAAACTCACAAAGGCTGACCAGGATCTGCTCCTGCACTGGCTGCTCCCCCTCCACTCCTGCCCCTCTCCCACATGGTCAGGAACCCCATCACTCTCCCATGGAACCCAGGAAAAGAGTGGAGCTACAAGGGGAAAGCAGCCACCATGCTGCTTGTGGCAGGGCTGGTGCCAAACAGCTACTCTGAGTGGGCAAGTGGCAAGAACAGCAGGGCTGCCCTGAGCACCAGGGGCCGCTACAATCTATTCCTGCATGACCAAGTGCCACTAAAGACTCAGGCTGGCACACAAAGACCAATGGTACACTACTGCTACCCTGTGGGCCCAGCTGCTGCTCCCTCTCCACCCCCAGAGACTTACAAGACAGGTGTGGGGGAAGGGGCTGGACTCATTCTGGGCACTACCAAAACTTATACAAACCAAGCACCAATGCACCTCCCAACTACCGTCTCCAACTGGTCAATTTTCTAGTATAGATGGGCCTTACACATAAATAATATCCTATAGCAAGGATCTGAGGGAAATTGAAAAATGGTGCTAAATTAAGAGGAGGGTGCCTTCTAATCTAGTGCAAACCAGCCATTCAGGCACAGCACCTGTTATATATTGAAAAGGGGAAAGCCACTACATTTTTTCACTTGCTTTTCTGAATGGGTGAACGGACTGACTTTCTAGATCTGAAGCAGGCACAGGAAGATTACTGAATCCTGAAAGAAAGGCAGAGCTACTGCTGTTCACTTCTCTTTTATTGCAAAAAGACTGACTTAAAGTTTGCCAGCTTGTTTCAATCATCCTTAAAAACAGAAAATTAAGGAGAAAGTTCACAAAGCAGATTCAGTAAGCTATCACTGCACAAACATTCTGTGCAACAACTGCTTGTGTAGTTCTTGCCAATTCTACTCATACAGCATGAATCTCCTCAGCCAAGAAATTTAAGGTAGCTTGGAGCAACAGCATATTCTTAGCAACTTCTACTGACTTCTTTAAGAGAACTATTTAACTACACTATTTATGAAGGCAAAAAATGACAAAGGATGAAAAGACATTTAAATTTATCATGTTTTACCTGCGACATGTCTCCGTCTGTACCGCTGGGGTTCAGAAGCATTAACATAGGGGCTGCATTAATGTAGAAGAAGAGCAGAATGTTCCTGCTCTCACTTATTAAAAATCAATGAACTGCCACTTTATAAGAAATGATTGGCATTAGGTATCAAGCATTTTTCTGGAAAAAAAAAGTTTGTACGCCTCCCAATGGCACATTTGGCAGCTGCAGATGGCACTTGAGAGCATAATTTCCAGTAAGTGATGTGCCAAAATTGTAGCACACAAATAACTTAAGTCTGATATCAACTGTTTGCTGCATGCCAGCTCCAATATGCCACCTTCTTGAGATGGTTCAGATGTACTGGTCCTGAAATATAGCAATGTAACTGCATGAAAATGAAAGTACATTTGTGAAACAGTGACTAAATGAAAATTAATACAGGATTTTGCTGTGTGCAGAGCCAGTAAGAGATGCTCAACTAGGCTGATCAGATAGTAGATCATGTAAACCTGATCTAATAGTTAGTGAATTAGCCTGGGACTCTTTGGGCCCAGGTTCAATACCCTAGTGCACCAGAGACTAGCTGTGTGACTGCAGAGTACATCTATACTGTAGTAAAATACCCACAGCACTGAGTCTCAGGGCCTGAGTCAGCTAACTTGAGCTTGGATTGGGGTTAACAATTTCATGGTATAAATTCAGACTCCAGCTCAAATATACACAACAACTTTATAGTCTCACAGCCTGAGTGAGCCCTGCAAACCTGAGTCAGCAGACCTGTTTTTTTATTGCCATGTACACATAGCCTTAACCACTCTATAATCCCCTTCTGTGAAATGGGGACAAGAGAACTTCTTCATGCATGTGTTTCAAGTATGAATATATTAAAGACTGAGAAGCACATTGATAGTACAGTCAGGCATTAGGTAACCATTTGTGATAATCAGGTTACCTACATATATAGTTGAAGACCCTCATAATAGGACTCTGACTATGACACTCCGTGACCTTCTTTCACTAATATAATGTTGCACACCCATCTCAGATAGGATGTAGATGAAAAAGCCCAAAGAAGGGCAATAAAAACAATTAACGTTGAATTGGACTCCATATAAAGAAAGATCGAACAGGAACCGATGAGGGCTATTAAGTTTAGAGAAGGGACAAGAAAGAAATAACATGACATGAGATCACAGGAGAATAGAAAATAAAGAAAATGTATACTGAAGATAAATTGAAAAAAAGCAAGAAGTCTTGTAGCACTTAAAGACTAACAGATTTATAAATTTATAAATTTCCATCGTTTTGAAACAAGAGCCATCATTTCGAAATGGCTTAAACCCCTTCCGTTTCAAAACGACGGTTATTTCAAAACGAGTCGTTTAGAAATAACGCCGTTGGGACGTGCTGTTTCGAAACGACTTATTTCGAAACGAGTCGTTTCGAAATAACCATCGTTCGGACATGTTATTTCAAAACAAGCATTTTTTTGAAATAACAGTCCTGACCTTCTTCCCAGGGTGCACAGCACCCAAAGGAGGCAAGAAGTCCCTTCCTGCGTGTGCCTCCCAGCATGGCCAGAGGCCTTTCAAAGCATGTCGGCACGTGCCAGCAACACCCCAGGGGGGCGACGCAGTGCCCCCATGTGGACACTAGAGGAGGTCCACTGCCTCCTCAGCATTTGGAGGAGGGAGGACATCATGTCCCGGTTCCGGGCGAGCCACCGGAACCGGGACACATATGCAGACATCATCGTGGTGATGTCCGCTGAGGGGCATGAGCGGACGACAGAGCAGGTTCGCTCCAAAATAAAGGCCCTGTGCCAAGACCACGCCAGGACCAGGGTGGCACGGGAGCTCCAGGGGGCAGGTAGCACTGCTAACTGTCCCTTCTACAACAAGCTCCACGCATTCCTGGGGCCGGAGCCCAGTGGCCTGCCAGCAGAGGCCGTGGACACTGGGGCAAACCACAACCCATCCTCTGGTCTGGAGCTACGGACACAGGGTCCAAAGTCTCTGTCGGGGAGCCTCCTGCCGCACCGCCACCAGCGGCGGAGGCCACACCCGGGACCCCGGAGCTGTTCCTTGGCCCAGATGGAGGGAGCAGCACAGAAGAACAGGGGCCTGACACCACCCCAGCCCCTGCAGAGTCCGACATGGACATGGGGACATCGCGCTACTCCTCTGGAGCCCCTGTGGGTGAGTATTCCCCTCCCACAGAAGCACGCAGGACCGGGCCTGTCCAGGTCACCGGCAGCGAGGGGGTACAGGGCTGGGCACTGGGGCAGGTAGGGCATAGGGTCGGCAGGTGCAGAGGCCCTCCCATGGCCACGAGTACCTGAGAGCCAGGTGGCACCAGGGTCACAGGCCCCTGTGTGCCTGGGGGTCGTTAACAGGGTCTGGGTGTCAAATATGCAGCCGCATCTTGGGCGGGATGGAGAGCATGCAGGCCTTGCCACTGGCAGGTGGCCTTGGGAGACCCTCTAGAGTAAGGTGTGGGTGAGTCCAGCTCACCAATGTGGGCACCACTAGCATGTGTGCCTCCAGGGTACGATTGCCAGATGTCAGGCAAAAGGAGAATGTGGTCCCCTTTTTACCTTCCTGTTCTTCTTTTTATCCTCACATTCTCTGTCTGGCAGGCAGTTTAAAACACAGGATTTTGTCAGGCTTTTTACTGTAGGGGTTGATGTATCCTGGAATGCCATAGAATATGTATTTGTATGGGAAGGTGTACCAGGGCCCCTTAAACACCAAAGAATATCACATCCATACTACATTTTCTCCCATATGTCCTCCAATGTCCTCCTTTTTGTACTTTCCTGGTCTCCTTTTGAGGCTTTGGGATCCGGTAGCCTCACTCCAAGGCAATGTCCCACGGGATCCTGAGTCCTGCTGACAGTCAGGGCAGAGGTGTGAGCTGCAGACAGGCTACGCACGGACAAGGCCAGCAAGCAGCAGGGGCCAACTGTGTTTTCTGCTTCCATCCAGCAGATTGCCCAGCCACCTGCCGTGCCGCACCACCTGCCCACTGCCTCAGCCTGAGGCCACCACGGCAGAGGAGGAGGGCCCCCCAGATGCGAGGCAAGATCCTCAAGAGCCTGGAGGAGCTGGGGGAGCGGTCTGAGGCGTTCACCCAGGCCTAGCGCCAGGACCAAGCCAGGAGGCAGGACTTGGCCCTCCACCGCAGCTGCAGACAACAGGGTGGTCGCTGCCCTGGAGCGCCAGGTGCAGGTCAACTAGCGCCTCTGTGACTGCCTGCCCAACTCAGTCGAGGTGATTGCCACCAGCCTCCGCCAGCTAGTGGAACAAACGGCCCCTCCAGCAGCTGCAGGGGGTCCGCCACTTGGCCTTCCCCGGAGGCGACCCTGGACCCAGGGCAGCCATGGGCAGGGGCGGGGAACACCACCACACCTGGACTCCCCCCACAGGCCCTGCCTAAGTTCTCCCCTGCCACCCAGACTCCCCCACCCCTTTCCCCCAATCTATCTCTCCCTTCCAAGTTGCTGGCCCCCCCCCAGACCACCCCCACATTGCCCCATCCCATAACCCTCCCCAGCCCTTCCCTGCCCCAACCTCTGTTTTGTTAATAAATGTTGAAACTTATTCTTGGTTGTGTGTGGTTTTACTGGGGGTAGTTCACACTGTGGGTGGATGGGTGGGGGCTGCTGTGGGCGAACGGAGGAGAGGGTGGTGTGGGGCAGGGCAGGCCTGGCCCTCAGAGTTCCTCCAGGGTAAAGGTGTTCATCAGTGCGTCCCGCACTGTCACAGCTCTCTGGGATGGCTGCTCCCGTGGGGGCACAGGTCTGGGTTCCTCGTAGTCCCTGGCGAGGAGTTGTGCCTCAGCTTCCCAGGCAGTTGCAATGGGCTCACCCCGCTGCTCACAGAAGTTGTGCAGGGCCACGCACGCACTGATGACCTGCAGCATTGTCCTCTCCACATGGTGGAGACATATAAGGAGGCACCTACAGCATGCCTTGAGGTGGCCAAATGCCCGCTCAGCCACCTGGCGGCAGCGGCTCAGGCGGCGGTTGAAAATCTGCCATCAGGGATCGAGGGGCCCTGTGTACAGCCGCATGAGCCATGGGCGCAGGGGATAGGCCACATCTGCCACAATGAGGACAGGCACCTCTACTCCCCCAACATTGATGTTATGTGGAGGGAAGAAGGTGCCCGCCTCCATGTCCTGGTACAGGGCAGAGTTACTGAGGACCCTGGCATCATGGGCCCTCCCTGGCCATCCCATGTAACAGTTTTGGAAAAGGCCCCGGTGGTCCACAAGGGCCTGCAAGATAATAGAATGGTACCCCTTGCGGTTTCTGTACTCCACAGCTGTGTGCTCTGGGGCTCGCACGGGGATGTGTGTCGTGTCCAGGATCCCCGCACAACTGGGAAAGCCCAGTGCGGCCATGCCAGCAATGGTGTCCTGCAGCTCCCCTTGTGTGACCAGGCATCGCAGCAGGATCCAGTTGATGGCCCTGGTGACCTCCAACAGAATGTTGCCAGTGGTGGACCTCCTGATGCCGAACAGGTGCACCACAGATCTGGGTGACTCCAGAGTGGCCATCTTCCCCAGGGCGATGGCCACTCTTTTGTCGAGAGGGATGGCAGGCCTCATAGTGGTGTCCCTTCAGCACAGCAGCGGGGCGAGTTCTGCGACCAGGAGGTTGAAGCTGGCCCTGCTCATGCAGAAGTTCTTCCGCCACTGGTCGTCCCCCCAGGTTCGCAGCACTACTCGCTCCCACCAGTCCGGGCTAGTCTCCCAGGTCCAGACCTGGCGAGGCATGGAAGCGGATAGGGGCAGTAGCTCTGCTCTGCGGCCCAGCTGGCTGACAGCCTCGGGCACAGGCTGGGCACCATCTGGGTCTGCAAGCAGTCTGCAAGCAAAGTGTCCTACATCAGCAGGACACTCTGCAGATGAGCAGAGGGTCTGTTCATTGCACGTACTGGCTGGGCAGCCAGGCAGTATTCATGTCTGTTGTTTGGAGAGTCCTGCTAGCCAGAATGGACAGGGAAGTGAGGTCAGGGCCAGCTTTTATAGGATTGGCTGGCAACATGGCTGCCGATATGGCCCAGGGAGGCGGTCATATTGCCACACCTCCCACAGTGCCCTTCCCCTAAAGCGCAATAGCAAGTCCACTGTCTGGACATGCTATTTAGATTCCCGCTTTTCCTTATTTCGATTTGGTTTTTTGGTTATTTCAAATTAAGTCGTTTCGACATTTCAAAAGGACGCCCTACGCGTGGACATAGCCTATATGTCCGGGCTTTGTTATTACAAGAATATTGTAACAACGCTGCTCAGCCCTGCCTCCACTCCCTGACAGCCACAAAACTACATTCAGTACTAATTTTTAGTACATCTCACTGCAGAAAACCAATAACTTGATGGCTGAAGTACTTATTTACTCTGACTATTTTACAAAGCACTTGTGCTGCAACAATAATTTAGCATGAAAGAGTAAGATGCAAAATTGGACATTTAAGTTTCAATATCCACTCACTGTCAGGAATTTCCAAAACATTTTAGAAGTCTCTGTTTACTGTGTTGCAGTAAAAACTATGCCAGTATTTCCACTATAGAAATCCCATTTTCCAGCAAGATATAGTCAGAAAATACATTCTGAAAGGAAAGACAGTATAAAATTTCTTACTCAGAAAATGTGTTTTATTCCCAAAATATAAAAGCAGTTTTGCTAAGTTTCATGGCTGAACACAGGAAGGTTCATCAACATACTGCTCATACGCCACATACCTTGTCTCTGAATTTTCATATCAATTTTTCCTATTCCAAATGCCTGGAGTAACCCTCCAGTGCGTGTCTTCTGCTGCTGCCAGCCTGTGAAGGTGGGCCATGGCAGGAGACGCACATGCAAACCCTTCACAGGGGCGACGGAGAGGCTCTGTGTGGTCCACTACAGAGACCCATGCCCTCCTGCGCATTTGGGCGCAGGAGGACATCTTAGACCGCTTCAGGGCAAGCCACAGAAATGTGGATGTGTACAGGGACATCGCCAGGGCCCTGGCTGATGACGGGTTTGAGCACACCACTGAGCAGGTGCGCTCAAAGATAAAGGGCCTCCGCCAGGACTATTGGAGGGCACGGGATGCCCAGGCGCTCCGTGGAGCAGCAGCTGCCACCAGCTGCCCATACTTCGCGAAGCTGCACCACTTCCTGGGGGATGAGCCTGGTGGCCCAACCCCCCATAGGCACCTGCGGGACACGGGGGAGCTGCAGAGCAGCGCCACAGAGGCGGAGGGGGCCCCCGCCGAAGGTGACAAGCCCCTGGAGGTGGGCGAGGCAGCCACCCGAGTACAGCGCCACCCACCAGCCTGGAGCTGAATACGGGAGAGGAGCCCCAGCCCAGCAGCCCTACAGAGCCCATAGAGGGGCAGGAGGGAGCAGAGTCTGACGGGACATTGCACTGGACATCAAGCAGCCCAGTTGGTAAGTGCTCCCCTCACAAGGCAGGGAGGCCCCGGAGTGCTGGGCATGGGTCCTCGGTGAGGGGGGGCACAGCCCTGGTACGGTGGGGCTCAGACCCAGGGGAGGGAGCGCTCACTCTCTTGTGCAGGCGTGATGCAGGGAGGCATGGGGAGACAGAGTCCCATGCCCAAGCCGGGGGGGGGGCGTCAACACAGGGTGGCAATAGGCAGACCTGGCAGCATGCAGAGCAGGGAGCCTGCAGCCACCATGCGTGTCACATGAGCCCAGGAGACTTCCCCCAGGAACGGCTCACTGCCTACCATGGACCTCGAGGCCCCGTGCCCCCTGATTGCAGTGTACAGTGCCCACCCAGCCTTGAAATCCTGATAGCTGTCAGGACAGGGGTGTTTGCAGCTCACAGGCTGCACACACCAGGGCTAGTAGGCTGACACCTAACCGTTCTCTCTTTTGCCCCTGCAGCTCATCCGTCCACCCACTGTCCGGCACCCGGGAGCCCACCCCCACCAGTGGCTGTACGCCGAAGGAGGAGAGCCCGGCCCACCACCAGGACTGAAGTCCTCAGGGCGCTCCTGAAGCTCGGCCAGCAGGCAGAGGAGTCCTCCAGGGCCTGGCGCACTGAGCAGGCCCAGCGCCAGGACGCCCTGGTCCAGCACCTGCAGCGCTCCACTGGGGCTGATGATTGCCTCGTGGCAGCCCTGGAGCGCCAAGCTACTGCTATGGAGCGCCAGGTGGCTGCTCTGGAGCACCAGGCAGTGGCCCAGGAGTGCCAGGTGATGGGCCTGGAGGGCATCCAGGGCATGCTGCGGCAGCCTGGGGGAAACCTCGCCCCCCAGCCTGGGACTCCACCCGCTGCAGCACTCCAGGGCCCTGCTGCCCCTCGCCGCCAGCGCCCCCGGACCCGGGGTGGCCTCGGCAAAAGCCGGGTTGCTGTCGGCCCTGCCCCAGGGGCAGCTCCCCCCTAAAATGCTCCCCTAGTTGTCCCCAAACCCCCACCCCACATCTCTGTGCCCCCAGTTTGACACCCCCACCCCACATCCCTGTGCCCCCAGTTCTGCCTTCCCATACCCCCTTGTCAATAAAAACACTTCACCTGTGTCCAAAGTATTTGCGTGTTTTATTGGGTTGGTTTCAGGGTGTGGGTGGGTTGGGTGACGGCTAGCTGGGGCAGAAAGGGGGAGCGGGCGGTGTGGTGGGGGTCACCTGGCAATGTGGGTGGCATCAGCTATCCCCCCACACATTGGAAAGCCCAGGGCAGTGAGGCTGGGAATGCTGTCCTTCAGCACTCCGAACTGACGAGGCGTGGCCGCAGGACCGGCTGATGGCGTAGGCAAGCTGCAGCGGCAGTTCCCTGATGGTGGACCTCCTGATGCTGACGAGATGGGCACCAGACGTGTGGGACCCCGGAGTGGCCATCTTCCAGAGTGATGGCCACGCTCTTGTCCTCAGGGATGCCTGCCCTCATCACTGTATGCCTTTGGCAGAGGACTGGGGTGGGCTCGGTGACAAGTGTGACGGTCCTCCTGCTAATCCGGAGGGTTCTTCCTTCAGTGCTTGCTACTCCAGGTTCCCTAGACAATCCACTCCCACCAGTCTGTGCTGGTTTCTGGTGCCGAGATGGGGGGCGAGGAGCTATTGGTACAGTGGAGGGATCGTCAGTAGGTGGGGAGCACAACCTAGTGTGGCATGGCACTTTATTTCTACCCAGCTGCAGGCCTGAAGGCAGGTACCCAAGGGCCCCGAGAGGAGTGTACAATATTTGTCTACTGACATGAGTACACATATCTCAATGCATAAGCTCTTGCTATATCAGGAATTATGTTCTGGGCCTGGCCTCTGCACTACAAGTCCCCCAGTGCAGCCCCTTCCTTTGACCTGACCCGCTCATAGTCATCTGTGCCAGGGGCCTTTGGCCTAGTCGGACTGGCCCGAACAGGTTGCTCTTTATCCACGTCAACTGACCTTAGCACTTTGCTAGTACAATGCAATCCTTGCGCCTCCAAATTCCAATATGTGGTCTGTCTGTGCACCATGGAGGCAAGCACAGCAAGGGTCCTCTGGCATACCTATCTGTTAGGGGCTGCTACTGGCCCTCTTCCAGGCCTTCAGGTAGGGCAGGGCAAGTGCACACCTATCTCTCCCCCCTCCTTTATAAGCATAGTGAGCCATTTGTGTCTCAACACTGTCAGGCCTCAGCCACAGGGTTCTTCCACAGTGCTGTGAGGGTCACTGAGATAATGGTCCGGAGTTCAGCTCTGGGCTCATCAGGCTCGGGGAAAGTGTATCGCACAGCAGGGTGGCACCCTGCAGGCTACCAGCAGGGCTGCCAGGTGCTTGAGGATGGTAGAGGTGCCAGAGGGCAGCCATAGCCATGTCTGTTGCAAGCACTTGGGGGTCACAGTGGATAGGGAGTGGCTGTCTGTTCTGTTCATACGTGACTGGCTGGCTATGTGGCTGGCAACATGGCCCGGTGAGCCGGCCATGTTGCCACACCTCCCATCCTGCCCCTCACCTGGAATCGAAATGGCATGTCCACACACAGGGCATGCTATTTCAATCTGAAGGGATTCCCTTAATTCAAATTAACATTTTGTTAATTCGAATTAACTTATTTTGAAATAAGGATTATATTTCGAAATGGGTTATCTCGAAAGGGGTTCTTTCGAAATAAAGTTACTATGTAGACATAGCCTATGAGGGCAAGAAGATCAATTCAATCAAGGTCAAAAAGGCCTATTCAAAACAGTTGATGAAAAGCTGTGAATTGCCCAAGGAGGAAACATTATTTTTGCTAGTGAACTAGGCATTCCCAGTCTCTATTCCGACTTACACCAATAGCATCAAGTTCACATATCCATTACAACTCTGCAGTTTCATATTGAGTTTGATTTTGAGTTTTTTGTTTTTTTTTTTATTTTTGTTGTTGAAGCATGGCAACTTTCAAGTCTTACTGAGTCTCTGGGAAGACTAAAGTGCTCTCCTAGTAGTTTTTTTTTTTTTTTTTTAATGTGACCATTCTTGCTGTCTGACTTGTGTCCATTTATTCTTCTGCACAGAGACAGTCCAGTCTGGCCAATATACATGACAGAGAGGCATTACTGGCACATGATGGCATGTATCACACTAGTAGATGTGCAGGTGAACAAGCTGCTGATGGTATGGCTGATGTGGTTAGTACATATGACAGCGATACATGAGTAGATATGCAAACAGAGTTGGCAACAGGGTTTGTTGCAAGAATAGGTACATGGGTTAACATTTATGTTGTATGATGTGTAGTTGCCAATGAGTATTTGCTTCAGGTGGGGGGGGGTGTCTGTAAGTGAGGACTTGTCTAGGGTTACCAGACACCTGGCAAAATGAGGACATGTCCTCATTTCTGCCCTGCCATCCTCCGTCCTCCATGCATTTCTGAAAAAGTGCATTTTGTCCAGCTTTTTGCCGGACGCCAGGGCAGCACTCTAAAAATAGAAGCACACACCAGCCTGCAGCTCCCCAGTGTGTTCCCCTGCCACTCAGCCCAGCAGCTGCAGCTTCTGGTGGGGTTGGGAATTTGGAGAGGATCCCTTCCTGGCCCCTGCATGTCTATTGGCAGTGAAGAGGGCTAGCTGGCCAGGGGTGGGGCTGCCTGCGGCCAGGGATGTGGTTTTGCTTTGCCTTGTTGCTTCCACTCCTCACCCCCGGCTTCTTTCCAGGCTCCAACTCAGGACCATTCACCCTCCCCACTCCCTGGATTTTGGGGAAGGCTTGATCTTATTTTTCGGAGGGGCTGGGGCTTTTCTACAGCTTGATGAGGTCTCTGTGGTGCCCTATGGCCCCTTCTTTGCTTTCTGCTTTGGTGCCCTGCTTGGCTTAAAAGTTTCTAGACAGGTTTCTTTCTATAATGGCTCAGCTAAGCCAGATCTTTATTCTTTCTAATGGGCATTGGCTTTTTGCAACAAATCTTTTGTTTATAGGTCAGAGAAAGTTCACTCTGGATTGTTGAGGAGGTTTGAATGCATATGATTTTCCTTTTCTCAATTTGCTTCTCCTTTCCAAGATGAAATTAGTCCACTATAGATGTACCCTTAAATTTTATTAAGATGCATCGATGTGCAAGTATTATACATGCTAAAGTAGCTGCTGAGCTGGGCCAGATCCTGTAGTTTAAATGAAGTCAGTGGGAAATCTGACTGAGCAAGGATTGCAATATTTGCCCCTTTGTCAGTAGTTTATCAAATCACAGAAAACAAGCAGCTTGGTTTTGCCATTTGCTTATATATTCTATGCTTATTTTTATTTTTCTTTAGGGAGAATGTTTCTTTTGGCATATTTAGGAAAAAATTGATCATTGCATCTAAGAATAGGTGCTGTCATCTTGGGTGGAGTGTTTGATAGTCAAAAACATCTAATTATTGTACCTTCCCCCCATTTGATGTGTATTTCATATAAAAGCAAACAGAAAATGTCAACTGTCATAAAATAGATATGTATCCATCTGTGGTTTATGGCGGACATAGTAGGATACGATGTCTCTAGAAACTTGCATTTTAGCTAAAAGGTTATGTTTCAGGCAGGTCTGCACATAAAAAGCAGGAACTCTCACCTCTTCTGATTTCTCCTTTCCTGTGTGTAAAACTTAAAACAGCTCATCTGTGATTTTTTTTTAACATACTGCATAGCGAGGCTCAAAACTGAGGCTAGATAGGGATTTCCCTACACCCCCCCAGTCAGCTAAGTAACAGAGTTATACCAAACTAATGAGCACCCTCTACACCCCCAAACATCCCCATGCACCACACCCCTAATTTCAAGTCATGGGGAGAATACTGCCAAGAGATTACTTTTTCTTTAGAAGCCAACACCTCAAATTCTGCTAGACTTCATGTAATCAAGGGCCTGCCCCTCCATGTATCAAACGATGAGAGTGAATTCTGGGAAGGAACTTACTGTGTTAAAACTGATTTCAATTTTGTCCATAATTACTACATTCGACAGGAATCTCTCCTGCACACTGAGGGGGACACATCTGTGGAGCAATACAGCTACCTGGATAGCCATTTTCATCAGGAAGGTATCTTTAGAGTGGGTCTTACCCCTGCACGGGCCCTAGGTACAGCCCATCCCACCTTTTTTCCCCCACCCTCGCATGGTTCCATGTCTCTACCTTCTAGTGATCTAGTGGAAACCAGGGGCCCACTTCAGGAACCCTCACCTTTGTCTACCCTCTTCAAGGTAGCCCACTCTCCCCCGACCTCACCAAAGTACGGCCGGGGGCACCCCTTTAAACCCTGAGGAGGAACACCTTGTTAGGACCATAGGTTGGGAAACTACAAAGGGTCTATCCCTCAAGTGCCCTCCCACCTATATTTCCCATCTTGGGATCCACTGCCTTCTGGACAGCTGTCTGCTTCAGACAGAAGGTTCCCTACTTCCAGGGCACTTGCATAATCTTCTTGTTCTACAGTCCTATTCCCTGGCAGGACATGTCCCCCCCCACCCCCCTTCTGCCCTGCCCTCCCACGGGACTATCTCACTATGCCGCACATAGTCCCTTAGTGCTACTACGGTTCTCCCCATGTGAATTGGTGGCGCCTGGCAGTTCTGCAGTCCCCTTTTTCCATTTTCAAGGGCCCGTTGACACCCACTGTCGTCCGATGGTGTGATACACAGAGAACCCATTTCTATACAACATGTAACAGTTTGGGGTTGTACCCTTTTATTCACCCTCTGGCTCCCTCCAGGGAAAAAACTTTGTTGGGTTCTCTGATCCTGGGGTGTCATTCAGATGCAGCAGCTGCCACCCTATTACGGTACCATTCTCTAGCTTAGGAAGAAACCTTTCTTGGCAGCAGAGTTCTTCAACATCCATGTATTGAAGAGTTTCTCCTTGGCAGCCCTGGCATGACAAAGTGGTAACATTATCCCTCTGGCAAGCACTATAGGTACTAAGTCCACGGCCTTTCACGGCTCTCCTTCAATTCTTTCGGTCGCCGAGAGGCTGACTAAAAGGTAGTAAGAGTTCTCTCCCATCCCTCTTCTTCCCCCTCACGCCTTAGTGAGTGCTTCACGATGCAAACCCTGCAAGCTTAGACCAGCAGGGCCTTTCTTTACATTCTAGCACCCTGCGGGCCCTAGTAGGACTATCTCGTCCGCACTGCCTCAGGCCACCTTGCCGTTAGTGACCTTTCCCGGAACCTCTCTCCTGTGAGAACTCGGTCATGGTGCCAGCTTGGCTGAAAATGTGCGCTTCCACGCTACCAGGTCATTAATTAGCATGCCGTAGGCCCCCATCCTGCTTGACTCAACTCTATATGCCGCAGCTTAATGTCTCGTGGTCTTCTCAGTCACCCTCGAGCCCATCTTATGACCTTGTATCCTCATCTCTCTCTTTCAACCAGACGGCCTGCTTGGCCACTTCCTAGATAAGGGGCATTGTCATTCCCTTACTTCTCCCTGTATACTCACTAGTCACCAGATCAGTCCATGACTATGTGGCTCCTGCAAAGCCTTCGGGTGCTCTTGCCTCCCCTTTCTTTGTTCTCGTGCGAGACACGCCCATATGGCTAGTCTCATTTGCCAGCTTTTAGTGTTCTCCTTTGAGCTCATGTGACATGGCCTATGCCCAGACATTGTAGTCTGCTGGTTATATTCCACGTTTTTCCCCTCATGCAGGGCACCCACACAACCCATTTTGTTAGGTTGCGTCCCTTTCTCCAGCTCAGGTGACCTTGTCTGACCTGCTTATGTGTTCTGGCTCGGTGGGTTCAGCCTTGCCCGGTTCTGGGTTGACCCTCAGCTCTTGCTTCTTCTGGGCCGTCAAGGCCCGCTTGCCTCTTCACTCTAGTGAGTGTCTTGCTGTGGGGCCTCTACCTTACAGGGCTTGTTGCTGTGCTGAAGGCGGAAGTACCAACTCCACCCGCCATCCATCAGCATGGCTAGTAGTCACCTATTACTGAATGCATCCGAGCAGCGCTCAAAGAAGAATGGTGAGTTACTCACCAGTAACTATCTTTATTCGAGATGGGCTGCTCAGGTCCATCCAGGTCTCTCCCCTCCGTCCTCGCTTCTGGAGTTGGCGACTCTAAGGAACTGAGGAGGGAGTGGGGAGGCGGCCATATATATAGCCACGGGTGGCGGTGGCTGCCTCTCCTCTTCTGACAGGCTAGGACAAGTTCTACCGACCAATCCGGTGCTCTGGCACGGAGACACCTATTACTGAATGGATCCGAGCAGCCCATCTCGAAGAAGGACGGTTACTGGTGAGTAACCCACTGTTCTTAAGGCAATCCCAGACTGGGTGTCTGCAAAACTATTGTTCCCTTTAACAGCTCCCATAAGGGGGCCTCCCAGCTGCAGTGGGTCCAAGAAGAAACCTGTCTGACCAGTTACCCAGACTGACCATGTGGCCCAACTCCATTTTGATCTGGCAAGGACTCAGAGACAAAAGTCAAGGGACCCATCTCCATTTTTTCTTTAGTCTTCAGCCTGTCTGAAACTGACACCCTCCTCTGGAACTATTCTCCTGGGACTGAACAAAGGACTGAGACCCACCCAGTTGCTGCTGCTGCTGCTGGGTGCACACCAGAGGAGTGGGACTACCCTTCAAACTACAGGATCTTCAAGGATTTGCTTTCTATGGACTCCAAATCATTTGTATGTATGTGATCCACTTTGACCCTTTAATATCTCTCATATTCTGTTTGTTTTCCTTTTTCATTAAACCTTTAGTTGTTGTTACTAAAGGATTGGCTGGCAGCGTGGTATTTTGGGTAAGATCCAAGCCTATATTGTTCTGGGTGATGTGGCTGGCCCTTTGGGGTCAGGAGAACCTATTTCTTTAAGAGACCCAGTGGCTAGAGGGAACCATAGAAACTGATGTGCAGTTTCTCCTTTGTTATGCTCAGTGATGACCAGAGTGGGGGAAACATGAGCAGGTTTTGTTACTGACAGGGAGACTGGTTTAAGTACCACCCATCAGTGTTTTGGGGGTTTGTCCCCTGGTTTTGCAGCTTGCCCTGATTTTGGCACATTCAGAAGCTTATCCCAGGAGGCCTGGGTCACAGAGAGCCCATGAGATAGGACAGCAATGGATAAGGTCCAACTCCTAATGTGCACAGTTCTCTATTCTTGATGCCTTCTCATGGTTCTCTGTCCTTTTACTCTTCTGTTGGGTTGAGTGTGTAGCAGGGAGGATAAAAACCAGTAACGTGAAGGGAAAGGAAAAGGATTTTTTTCCTTTGATAAAAATCTATCTAAAGAGAATTCTAATTAAGACACATAGTTCAAATATATCTCACTGAGGAATAGGGATTACAAATTCTAACTTTAGAGTATGAGACAATACATTCATGTAATGTTTAACAAAAGTTTTATAAATAAAGTCCAATAGTTCATGAATTAAGGCCCCAAATTTTTGGGGTTTGAGAAGTTTCTGTATAGATTACGTAAATTAATCTATGTACCCAATGGGACCCACTGCTCAGTCTAGAAGATATCAGAGATGCTTGGTTTTGCAGTTCTCAAACTGTAGATTTGTCTCCCCAGAGATAACATGCTTAACAATAAACTTGTTTTTAAATAAATAAATAATAAGTCAAGGCGAGAAATACCTTATTTGTATTGTCCCTCTGCAAATTTGCATACGCAGAGTCAATTCCTTACCCCTCTCTAGAAGCATAAAGCTTCAAAAAGTTCAATGAATAGAAGTCTGCAGAGAAATGAGAAGGGAGGGACAGACAGTAGAAAGAAAGTGGGACTGTTTGTGCAGCATATTCCAGAAGTCTTGAGGTCTTTCTAAGTATAACCTTCATTGACTTGAGATCTACCATACCCATCTCTCAATACACAGAAAAACATATAATGGCAGCAGGCTGTAAAAGACACCCCATTTGGGAATATTTTAATGAAGTTCCTCTTCCTGCGGGTAAAACAAGCATTGGTACAAAATGCAAACAGTGTAACAAAGAAATGCAAAGCCTGGTTTCCCACATGAAACAACATCATGAGAAGTGTTCCTTCTCAGGAGAAAGCTGCACTGAAAAATGATGACAGGAACATGTCTGAACATGTAGGATCTTTAGGTTGGTAAACTTTTTTATTTCATACTTCTTTCTTAAGGACTACTTATCTTACTTCTGCACTCTTCTTGAATTCTCATGTTTGAACAAAAAATATAGTTACTCTAGAGTACTATCATTTTATGCTGTTGCAATAAAAAATAAATAGCTGAAATAGGCAGATCTTCCACAACTTCACCTTTAAAGTACTACTGACTGTCAGTGTATGCAATGAGTATGGCTAAATGAGCAGTATGGTAATAATAATTAAGTAACTGCATTGATTTACTTTGTTTGGAGAATCCATCCTCAACATACAGGATTCTGAAGACCATCCACCTTCAAGATCACCATCATTTTCTATAGTTCCAGAGTTATCTGCCATTGATAGCATTTTAGTCACAACACATATATCACATAACCACAGTATATCACCTGTGACAAAAAGAAAAATAGATAAGTTTGTGATAAGAACCAGCAGATTGCAGAAAGATGTAATAGATGAAGAAATTACCCAGTTTGTTTATGCAACAAACTTTCCTTTCCATATGACTGAAAACCCATACTTCCTTAACATGGATTAGTCATTAAGAACAGACGACGCAGGCAAATTGCTGAACAAATTGTATGAAAGAGAAATTGATCAGTGTGCAAAAAGTCTAGAGGGTAAAATTGTTAACCTGAGTCCTTGATGGGTGGAGCAATGTCCATAGAAATCCTGTTGTATGTGCAGCAACAGAAGAAGGGAATGTCTTCCCTACAAAAACACTTGAAACTTCAGGAAATGCACATAGAGCAGAATACTACCGGATGTAGCAGTAAAAGCTATAACAAACTCTGCAAAAAAATTCAAATGTCTAGTGCACAGCTTTGTCACAAACAATGCTCCAAATGTATCCAAGATGAGAAGAAAATTAGGAGAAAGTGAAGAGAGATCCAAGTTAATAGCATACGGTTGTTGCCTCTCCTAGTCAAAGACTTCAGTGTTCCAGAAACAAAGGCTGATGCTGTTGAAGCTGCAAAACGCTTCCGTTAACAACCACTTCGCAGCAGCTGCTCTGAAAAAAGGGGGAGGAACCAAGGTAACTCTCCCACGAGACATGCAATGGAACTCAGCAGTGGACTGTTTTGAGCATTATGTCAAGAAGTGACCTAATCTGTTGACAGTTTGTGAACAAAATTGTGAAAAAATAGATGGCACCATCACAGCCAAAGTTCTCAACATTGGGTTTAAAAGAAATGTTGAACACATGCTGAGTACCTTGAAGACTATTTCTGTAGCCTTGAACAAAATGTGGGGAAATAGCTGTTTTACTGCTGATGCTATTGAAATTTGGAAGGAACTGAGTGAGATCTTAAAAAGAGAAATATGCAATCACACAGTTAAATTACAAGAATTAAAAAATGAATGGGACAAGCAATATCTCCAGCTCATTTTCTTGAAAATATTCTCACTACTTGGTGCCAGGGTCAAACCTTCAATGTTGAAGAAGAGGCGCTGGCTATGACATGGGCGTCCAGCAATCATCCCTCTGTAATGCCAACTATAATAAATTTCAGAGCTAGAGATGAACCATTTAAGAAATATATCTTTGCCAATGACGTTTTAAAGAAAGTCACACCAGTGAACTGGTGGAAGTCACTTAAGCACTTAGATCAGGGGTCTCAAACACATGGCCTGTGGGCTGCATGCAGCCCATGGAAACCCCATCTTTGTCCCCTAACACAGGCCAGAATTCAGGGGTTCCATATCCCAACCAGCTTTATAAGACCCCCCCCCCCCCGGTGGCTGGGAGCTGGTAGCCGAGACACAGATGCCTGACTCCAGGGGTCCCACCCCAGTGCTTCTGGCTGCACATCCACCGTCCCCTGCAGAGCCTCAGCACAGGCAGTCCCACTGCCAGCCAGCCGGAGAGGATCTGGAGCCTCCTGCTGCCTGTGGTGGGGGGGCAGGCAGAGCTGTGCAGGGCTGTCTGTTGGGGGTCGGGCCTGCAGGAACCCTCCCCTCTCCCTCTTCCAGACTCTTGCAAGAGGCTCAGAGCGGGGGATGGTCCCTGCAAGCAGCAAGAGCCATCTCAGAGCAGCCGCTCAGAAACTACCTCTGCCACTTGTAAAAAGTGGCTTGGAGCTTCTTGAAAGAGGTTGGAAGAGGGGGAGGGTTCCTACGACTTCTTACAAGCAGCAAGAGTCGTCTCCGAGCAGCACTCCGAGACTGCTCCAACCACTTGTAAGAAGTGGCATGGACCCTCTTTCAGTGCTTCTTTCCCTCTTCCTCTCTCCTTCCCTTTCTTCTCTCTTCCCTTCCTTCCTTTCTCTCTGTTTTTTCAAAAAAAAAAAAAACTAATTTTTTTAATTTAAAATCTTTCTAAAAATTAAATTTCAATTAAAAATTCATTAATTCTACTTACAATCATTTTGAATTCAATTTTTTTTAAATTTAATTTTAATTAAATAAACTGATGATTCTGCTGTATGAAGAGGTTTTGTTAATGCAACCCTTGGGCTAATATGCTGGTCCTCATACAGCCCTCATGGTGATTTGAGTTTCAGACCCCTGACTTAGACTCAGAGACTGTCAAAGTGATAATCTCACTTTTAACAGCAGTAGCTTCTTCTGTCACTGTAAAAAAAAGTGTTTTCTTCCTTTGGACTAGTTCATTCCAAATTGAGAAATCATTTGAAACCTGAAAAAGCAGGAAAGCTTGTTTTTCTTTTCCAGATTATGAACAAAAAGGAAAATGAAGGTGCGGATGACTGAGTTAGCTGTAGAAGCCAATATTTTAAGTTTCTCATGTTGACCTGACTGACAGTCAATTTAATTTTAGGGCTTTTAAAAAAATATATTTAATTAACTATTTTAGTTTAAAACAATTAAAAAAAACAAACCTGATATGCTAGTTTTGTAAAAATATTATATCTTTGCTGTTGAAGAAAAAAATTCAGAACACATAACACTGTTTTAGTTAAATAAAACCATTTAAATGTGTTTGATAATGTTCTCCTCCAACTACCGCATGACAAGAAAGTCTTCCAAATATCAATGATTAACCTGTTGAATTGGAGATAGTTCACCAAATGACTTCAGAAATATCTGCTTCAACTACATTTGGTGAATGAATTAACCAAACAATCACTCATTTTCTGATACAGCCGTAAAACTAATCTGAAAAGTTTTCAAAGTAAATGACTGTTTAGAAAATGTATAACAGGTACCTCCTAAAAATGAAACCTACACCTGTCTCTGAGTTATGTGGCTTAAAGTTATAACAACAAACAAGAATGCACTTTTACATAGAAAACCATGACTAAATCAAGTCTTCCTGGGGATTTAAATCAAATCCACATTAGGTATACTGTAGTTGGATAGACTTACAATATTGTTGGGTAAGTTAAAGGTATCACTTTTGTAGAGACCCAGCCAGGAATGTTTGCCTTACTTCAGCCAAAAAATCCTTCAAAAATAGACTACAACACAAACTGCAGAGCTGAAATTCATATGCAAACTTGACCCTCTCAGACTAGGTTTGAATGGAGACTGTGAACAGCTAGCTCACTGCAAAAGACAATGTTCTTTCCTTTGGCAATTCATACCTTCTCATCAGTTGTTTTGAACGGGCCTCTTCCATACTGATTGAACTGACATCATTAGCATTTGTGCTCATCATAAATTGTAACTCACCTGTGCATGTGTATATATGCCTAACAAACCAAAGTTTCCATTTCCTGCATCTGATGAAGTGGGTTCTAGCCCGTGGAACCTTCTACCCAAAAGTTTTTTTGTGAGGAAATCCACAATTAAGACACTGCATGAATTTAAGAACGGTTGTAACTATGCCTCTGTGCTAGTTTCTAGTGGGAACATCTATTCTTATATCATGACCTTCCCCAATCACTGCAGGTATGAAGTCTGACACAAACTAGGTTCTGCACACTGCTACTTGGCCCTCTGTTCCTAAACAATGCAATCTCAATCCATGTTGCTCATCCTAGCACATCCTCACCAAACCAAAATGGTCAAGTTCAAAAGATGCCAACCACATACAAAAGAATGGCTTCAGCAACAAGCTGCAGGTTCTGAACCCATTGCACTCCCAAACCCTTCTCCCCTCACATGCACGCACACACATACACCCAGCTGCATTACAAACACTGAATCTTTGAAAAACAAAAAACTCATGACATACAAGTGTTGGAAGACCAAAACCACCTGGGACAGAAGAAAGTACTCTGGAGTATAGAATGCCATCTTATTAACAAATGCAGGAACCCTATGGACCCACCCACAAAATCCAATTTTCGCCCTATCCGATGATGGGAGATGCCAAAGAAACTTTCAGAGATACCACCATTTTCCAAAAAAGCTACTATATTTTGTGACCAGCGTAGCCTTATCCTTTATGATTTGCGATTGCCAATTGATCTTGCCAGGAAATTTGTCTATGGAATTTGGGTTCTTGTCCAAATCGACCATAAAAAGATGTCTAAAACAAGAGAACCCTCAGGGATGTCTCGTAAGAAAAATCACAGATATTTATATTTAATTTTATAGAATTCTTTTATTGCTAAAAGCATAAATGGTAGACACAGAATTAAGAAAGGGTTAGTAAGACAATATATCTAAAACAAAATTACAATACTTCAATATTGATACATAGAAGAAATCTTATAAGTTTGATATTTAAAACCTTACAATTGATACTCATACCCTGGTTTCCCAGCTTGGTTGAGAGAAACATCTGAGACTTCAGTTTCACACGAAGGGTGCTTAGGAGAGAGTTTAGTAACCTTAGCTGATATTTCTGGTCTTATGAAAGTTACTTAAAGTAACTAGCTAATGACAGAAATAAAATCAAGTTGGTGTTCAAGAGAAAAGACTAGCTGAAGAGCTATAAGTTGAGACGAAAGAGCTAAAAGCTCAAAAGCCATAAAGCTGCCTTTAGTAACAGGGTTTGGGCTTTTATACCCTTCTCAATAAAGAGCATGTTAGATTCACCTCTATCACCCAAATATGGGGAGATCACCCCAGAAATTGTAGAGGTACATCTATCTCATTAGTCAAGGGATTTGTGCATGTGATTGAGGTACGAATGATGCATGACTGACACATGTCCACTTTTCAAAACATTTCATTATTATTTATGGATATCTTTGTGGGTTTTATGATGTTCTACAAATGTCAAGAGTCCAAACTGGAAAGTCTCAAGTTGTCTGTCTACTGACCTAGGTATTGTGATCAAAATACAGCCTCTGGGATCTATGCATCGCTGAGCACTGATGAACAAATAGACCCACCTGTCTAGTTTCTAATCTAATATCTTAAACTTCTTACTTATGTCTACACCCTTTAGCTGTTCATAGAAGCTGTATAATTTCTTATACAGGCCTGTAAGGTACCTTGTGTTTCAGCAATCTATATAAAAATTATGTTAACATGCCAATTATAAAAACCTCTATCACTCGAATACCAGGATTTCTTAAACCTATAAAGAAGGATACATAGATGATATACAGATGAAAACATGCATGCAAGCCAAGCACAGATTAAGTCAAGAGCTACACCAGTTGGCCAGTCTAGGTCCTCCCCCCAAGCACCTGTCCTTTCCACCCTGATGTAACCTGAGCAGGTGCAGCAACCCACAGCCCTACTACTTATCTGCACTATTACCGACTCAAATGTGTGGACTGGCTTGTTCTCATCAATAAGATATTCTTGGTTCAATGAGTGTACCTCAAGGAGATGATTACAATCTGAAGCTAACATCAGACCCCAACTCACATTGGAAGGGGGGAAGTGGAGACAAAGCCTTGCCCCACATAGGGAGGGTTACAGATACTCCTGAACTTGTTTGCCCAAGTTCCCTTTCTCAATGCCTATTACATCTCCCACTCCCTATCAACCGACCCCCCCCATCCCTTCTTTTACATACCCAGCTCTTTATTCATCACCCCACAATCCCCTTCCCTACACCCCAAACTTCCATCTATTAGTTCTATGTTCTCAAACACCCTAATATTCTCCCTTCTTATTTCATTGTTTAAAAAAAAAAAAAGTTTCAATGCCTTTTCAATGTACTTATATCATCATTTCCCCAAATAAAAAATCCCTTTGATGTAGACAGATTGAAGCAATAGTTTTTGTGCCCTGGGATAGATTCAAATTGTCAGGGTTCAGTGTGATAACATGGATTCAGTGACCCTATACTCCCTCAGAATCACACAGATCCTGTAATATTGAGCAGCTGTTCTCAACTGCTGTGTTGCGACACAAAAGTGTGTTGTGGCACAGCAGCAAGTGTGACCCAGTGGCTGGTGAGCAGTGTAGCAGAGAGCTGCTGACAGCATAAACACTGAGAGCCTGTTTGTGTGACTCAGACAGGCTGCTGACTCATTCAGCATGCTAGGTGCCAGGGGCAAGACATTTTTAACCTTCCTGCCCTGCATGCAGAGCCCAGGGCAGCAGAGCAGGTTTCTGGGTAACTATGGTATCCCTTTACTATGAAGGTGAGTGTGGGGCGATGGGGCAGGAAGGGGGCCACAGAAGCACCAGGACCAAAGTGGAGGGGCAGCAGGGACAGGGCCATGGAGCCAGAGCTGGGACTACAACAAGAGCTGGGGCCAGAGCCAGGGCCATGGCAAGAACAGGTGCTGTAGGGGAACAGACTCAGGGGTTTCAGGCTGCTGGGGGGAGAGTGAAGAGACGGGGGCGGTGAGAGGTAGCCTTGGTGTGTTGCGAATGGCTGGGAATGCTCCCAGCCATGTTGCAACCCCGAAAAAGGTTGAGAGTTCCTTTTACAGAAGTAGCTTTCCAGGTAGTTAGTTTCTTTCACTACACATATGTAGTGTTATTCATTAGAAATGTTAATAAGTGTGTGAGGCTTAGAACAGTTTGCAACACACCTAACTGGAGCAGCAAAATCTTGTTCAAATAATGTTTTAACTTGTTTTTTCTCATAAGGTGGAAAAGCGCTGGTCGGTGCCCTGCATTCTCTTGGGATAGTTCTTGAGTGTCTGAGATCTTGATGAAATTATTTCAGGCCTGAGTCGTTATTTTGACAGCTGTAAGAAAATCTGTCTTCCTGTCTCAGTGTTGCTGTGACAGGCTGCTCCCTAGATCCAGTCCAGTGTGCTGCTGGGACCTCCCCAATTTCCACTCCTGAACCTCAATACGCCCTGTTTTGCCAAGTGACCACTCACTCCTTGAGTCAGTCCACTCCAGCCTCTTGAGGGCAATTGGTCCAAAAGCAATGGATGTACGCCTTCTGGCTACTTGAGGGACAGTCCCCAACAAGCAGCCCCGGCTCAAGATACACCATGGGAGCCACTGTCTACAGAGACTGGGGCTCACTCCCAATTACCATACACCCAAGTCCAGCCATTCAACAAAGAAATGGATCGTGCCCAGCCTTCTTCACTCATACCCTCTAAAGATCACACAGCTGTAATTAAAAACAGCTACTAGTTTATTGACCAGATTATAATTCTAAGTGAGAATATGGCCAATCAAGGCAGAATCACAATATAAATGAGTCAGGAGTGACCACAAGGAAATAAAAGGTGAAACATGCATACTAACCTAATATTTCTACTTAAACTGACCTCATAGTCAAGGGTCATGCTCAAGGTGTTTGGTTGTCAGATATCTGTGCAGCCAGTCTCTGCCTGAGGCCAGGCAGGGCCCAGATCTTGCTTGAAGGTGTTTCAGGATGGAGATTCTCAGGCCAAAAGCCCCAATCCTTCCAAGTGTCTCCCTTTGTTTCCACTCCCCTTCACACCTCCCCTTCTAGATAGAGGTGATCCCTTTGTCCTGTCTGAGCAACCTCAATCAGCATAACTTTGTTTTCATTTCCAGGTACTTGCTTGCTCACTGCTGCTGGGAGAGCTCCGTCTGTCTCCCCCCCCCCCCCAGCAGAGCAATGGAAAACATGTTATACTTCTACACACATTCATGGGGTTGTAGGAAACATGACATCACCTAATCATGCAGAATAGGTTATGAGCATCCATAAAGAAACATTGCATGGTGTAACTGGCAAATCATACAATCACAGTGTGCAAGTGAACAGAAAGATCATATAGATGAGTGGTTTTCAAACTTTTTTCCTTGGGACCCAGTTGAAAAAAAAATCATTTATGTCCACAACCCACAATTACATCTTTAAGCAATGCATCCCCGTTTTTTGGTGATGGCAGCAGCCAGTGGTGCAACCCAGCACCTGAGGATCTGTGACCCAGTACTGGGTCCTGACCCTAAGTTTGAAAACCACCAATATAGATCATAACTCAGGATGCACAGATGTGCATCCCATGACAGTTGCATCAGGATCCTCTTGATCAAACAGCTCCTGGTTTGGATCAGTAACAGAACCCCAACCCTTGTGAGGCTCACTAAAGTTTAGGACAATCCAAGAAACCATGGAGATTTTAGAGCAGTGGTTCTCAACCATGAGTGCATGCACACCTCAGGGGTACAGAGAGGTCTTCCTCCGGGGTATATCAACTCATCTAGATACTTGCCTAGTTTTACAATGGCTACATAAAAAGTACTAGTGAAGCCACTACAAGCTACTATTTCATACAGACAAAGTAAGAAAGTAAGCAATTATTCCTGTAATAGCATGTTGTGACACTTTTGTATTTTTATGTCTAATTTTCTAAGCAAGCATTTCTTAAATGAGGTAAAGCTTGGTGTACACAAGACAAATCAGATGCCTGGAAGGGATACAACAGTATAGAAAAGTTGAGAACCACTGTTACAGAGAGCCTAAAAGAGAACTGAGTTTTAAACAGAAAGCTGGTTTTAACCCTAACTATAGCAGAGCTGTTGCTCTGATGTAATACAAAAATGTTGGGACAAACATACGACTAGTTCCAAAAATATTACTGGAACGACAACTATTAACTTCTCCCCAAAGAAGATAGTCTTAGGAACAGGCAGTCTTAGCAACAGGCAGCACCAAAAGAGATAATTATGAATAGCGCACATAATGGAATGACTGGTTATGCACTATATAACATCAGGCAGAAGTGGACAATTTTCAAACCAAATTGAAGAAAAGTTTTAAATGTTGCACTCTCTCCTTTCTTATATATCAATATAATCTACCTTCTAATGGTTTGCGATCCCATGGCTCACTCTGAACACATTTCCCTTGTCTGTTTCTGAAGTGTTGACAATTTCTTTCCATCACATTGTATATCACTACTTTCTCTCTTCTTCCCTCCCAACTGCTTAGAGGAAGAAGCCATCAGGCGGCTGCTGGGCTGGAGCAAGGACTGGGTAAAGGAACACTGTAAAGTCTTTGTATCACTGAACAAAAACAACCTCTGTAAAATACAGACTCATTCCCTGCAGCCTGCTTCTGAAACACACCATTGAACACAATGCTCCAAAGGAGCAAAGAGTAACTGGGGAGGGAAAGGAAGCTGGGAGAGAGGATATGCATAATACTCACCTAGCCTCCTGGCTATGATGAAATCCCTATGTTATGTTTCCTGAGTTCCAAAATTCTACTGACATCCTCCTCTAATAACACGGGGCCCACTTATACTTCTTTACCAGCACTGAGCTCTCCAATGAGCCCGTCAGGTGGTGAGGACTTTAAACCAAAAACCTCTTCAGAGTACAAAAAGGAACTTGAAAAATTAAACAATGGTTTACATGTATGAAAATTAACTTAAGAGATTTTTATTTATCATAGGAAAAGAGAGGCTTTTTTTAAAACATCTTTCATTAAAAAAGCTTCCAAAAGCCTTCTTGGGAAAAACTGGCTCACCGGGATCAAAGTAGCATTGATTTTTTCCTACAGCATTTATATTTACATATTAATAATATTTCACACTAAGGCACATAGCCAATTTACTAAGATATGAGGAAAAAAAGGGCAAAAAGGCCATCACAAAATTCTAGTAGTTTTATAGCCATCTCAGTATATTAAAGATCCTCCTTATAAATATTTTTAGTTTAAAATAGCACATGGGAACAAACATGTCATTCATTGATTTATTAAATGGATAAAAAAAGATTTATTTAGGTTGGCAAATCACATGCACATTATCATTTTTGTCAAGATTATCAATCTGTTTAGAACCATAAGGCGTACTGGAAAAGCATAAACGTCTGCTAAATATCTCATATACAGCAACAACGACAAATTATCAATACTATTCAAATTACAGACCCCAGAAACTTAACAATTTATTGGCATCAAGGTTACTGTGACTCAAAAAAAGTATACCATGATACAGAAGGACACAATTTCAAGATGCATTACAGATTTATAGACTTTAAGGTCAAAAAGCACCATCATGATCACCTAATCTGACCTCCTAGACGACCAGGCCACAGAATCTCACCCACCCAGTCCTGTTACAAAGTCCTAAACTGTGGCTGAGTTACTGGAGTCCTCAACTAGTGGTTTAAAAACTTTAAGTACAAAAATCCGCCATTAAGTGCCCATGACCCATGCCCTATGCTGCAGGGGAAGGTGAAAATAATGTCTGAAAAAAGGATGCATTCAGCAAAAGCTACCTAGACCTTCAAGGCCACTATAATTCCTTCATCTTAAAAATATTTCACATACTGCACCATTTTCTCAAACAGTTGAATAAAACTACGTAACAAAACTGCACAGAAAGTATTTGTCAAAGATATTCATTCTGAAATTATGAAAAAAATCTGCATATTGATAGTAGAAAACTATTATGTACCTTTCATATACAAACACACAAGTGCTATTTAAAAAAAAAAAAGTAAGGAGACAAGATATAAAATTTAATTTTCTGAAAAATATCTTAGTTAGCATTTTACTTATGTTCTCAAGATTTATACCAGACATAGTGATCTGAAGTACTAACAGTGAAATATCAGATATGTAATATATATAATCTTTATAAATGCTACATATAAAACTAACAGAAGTTAAGACTCTGTGTTTAGAAATCCTACTGTTCTGGTTCTAAAAGTTAATTCTTAGCTCTGATTATTAACTTACTATTAAAACTATGTAGCTCTTAGAGAAAGCTTTTCACCAACAGACCTCATAGCTCTTTTCAAAGGAAGTCAATATCAGTATCCCCATTTTACAAATGGGGAATCTGAGTCACAGAGAGGTGAAATGACTTGCCCAAGGCCACCAAGGATGTCAGTTGTGGAACTCGGAATAAAACCCAGGTTTTCTAAGCCCAGAGCCCTATGCACTATGTCACACTGTCTCCTTTAAATTATTATGCCCTGACAGAAAACAGGGCAACATGTTTCAATAGATTTTAGGCTGAAAACATTAATAAAAATGTTGGAATTAATTAATCCAATGCAGAAGATTATTCATTCAAACAAAACAGACAAAATACAGTATATATTCAGAAAACTAAATGGTTTGCATAACAAAGTTTATGTACTGCAGATGAAGTTTTTCTGTTTCTGAAAGAAACTTGCTCTAACAAAGTTTTACTGCTTTTTAAGTTGTTCCAAAAACCACTAGGATTAAGTCATTTACAAAGAGGACTATGAGAGATTTTTGAAATCAAAGCCTGGAAACAAATAATAAGTTTTATGCCTGGATTACAAGAGATTCAGGAGGTCCTAATCTTCTCAGATATAGTCGTAATTCCCATCTACTGTAATGAATCTCATTCCTACACAGTAACATGTAAGAACAGAGCCTTGCACACTGCCAAGTTCCAAAGGGGCAGCCATGTTAGTCTAGTTCAGTGAAAGAAGCAAGGAGTCCTGTGCTTATTTGTTGCATGAGCTTTCGTGCGAGAAAATCCCACTTCATCAGATGGTTTGAAGATGGGGAAAACTTACAGAATGGGATGAAAATAAATGCAAGGGAGTATAGGACATGGGATCAGGTCACACAGTAACACCAAATCAGAGCAGTTAATATTCAAACACTTAGGAACAGCACACAGAGGAGGGTGAAGTCAAATGACTTGTTGCAATGGGACGAGAAGCCATAGTACTCCTTTTTTTGGAAGTCAGGTTGGGATAGCATGAAGATCAATGCATCCATGTACATGTAGCTAAAATACAAAAGAGGAATGGCAATGTGTTTTCAAATCAAAAGTGCATTTTTTTTCTCCAGAACTGCACATTTTGATACATTTTCCTTCACTGTTGTCTCCACAATCATTGTGCACTATGTTTATTTGCGCAATGTAACGGGGTGAGCCAGTCCCTCATGGGGCCAGTCCCCCTTTTCCCTGCCGTTCCCTAGGTTCCCAAGCGTCAGGTGCAGTACAGGTCTCGGGCCCACAGGCGAGCCAACAAACAGAAATCTTTGCCCCTCAGCTAGGCCAAATAGCCAGTAGTCTTTGACCCTCGGGGGTGGGTGGACAAAACAAATGGTAGTCCGTGGCCCTACAATGGGGCAAACAACACAGCAAGTCTCTGGCCCCTCAGGCAGGGCTGCCAACCAAACATGGAGTCTCTAGGTGAGGTGGAACGAGTAGTTGCAAGGATCAGGTAGGTCGGCTGCTTCAGGGATCAGGCAAGGGCTGGTGGCATCTCCCAGGAGGAGGGGAGAAGAGCAGGGGGACACAGGTCTGCCCATCTCCACTGTGTCCCAGCCCAGGGCCCTAGTCAGGGCTGCTGAGTCAGCCAGGGAGCCAGCGGGATTCCATTTGCAAGACGCTGACCCTAACACCAAGCTCCAGACAGAGGGTCTGGGGGGTAGCTTCCCTGGGCTACTTCCTCTTCGAGCAGTAGCTGCTCAGTCTCACTGGCAGGCTCCTCCAGGTAGTCCCCCAGGCTAAGGCGCAGAAGCCTTCCACATTGTCTGGCAGAGGTAGGTCCAGCAACTCTGCCTGGTGCTCCATGAGTGGCAGCTCCTCTACACTACATCTTCCCCTCTGGCAAGTGGCAGCTCCTCCAGGTCACAGAAAGGTGGTTGTGGGCCTGGGTCACAGCAACCCTGCAGCTTGGGGAAGGGTGAGGGGCTCCACGGGGCCAGTGGGCCCAGGGCATTCCTGGCACCTCTGGGATCCAGCCCCTCTTCCAGGACAGCGACCATGAGAGGAGGTCCTGGCCAGACTTCCCAGCACTGGGGAGGAGTCCACCCTCACCTGGCCTGAGGGAGGGTTGTTGCTCCACGGCAAGCGGTCGGCTATCCTTCCCCTTTGGCAACCAGGGCTGAACTGAGCTCCCTGGCCCCACTCTTATGCTTCCAGTCCTGCCCTCCTCTCCCTCTCCCTCCAGCTTGATGGACTGGTGCCTTCAGGCTCCACCCACCTGGGGGCTCCCTGTCCATCTCTGGAGGCAGCTACGCCTCCTCTCAACATGCAGTTATATTTTTAATCACTATAGCTAAATTGGGAACATTGGAAATTTCCCAATGTGCCTTTCATTACATTTCCCCAATCAATCTGATAGCTAGATTTAACACAACTCTTTATTCTACAGTTATTTGCTAAGAGACAAGAGCATGCAAAGACTTCTAAACCCATCAGAGCTGATGTCCTATTAGACAAAAGAGATATCAGTTTCGTTATGAAAAAATATACATTTTATCAAGCCACCCCACCTCCACCCCCTTTTCTCTTTAGATTTTTCTAAGTTTCACTGTAGAACTTCTTCCTCAGAAGTTTCTCTGTTCAGGACAACCCCCCTTGTTGAAAAGGACATTGAGAACACACTCACACCATGCAAATGGCCACTGTGCACCTGTAAGTGTGACCATGTTGCTTGACACACCAAAGACAAAGTTAAAAGCTTGAGTTGCCACAGCTTGAGTTAAAAAGCTGGATTTAGGGACCATAACAACTCAGATCTTCTGTGGGTCTTTGCAGAAGAGGAGCTGTAACACATACTCACCAGTGCATTACATAAATACAAAGAAATCTAATCTTGTATATTTAATATTTTTGCACTGCTTAACCAAGCAGTGTGAGTTTGTATATGTGAGGATTTCTTTGAGGTGTGGAGGTATGAAAATTTCATAAGAGCTCATGTACAAATGGTACTGTGATGCATGTCATGTAGGTAAAATTACATCTGCAAGATCTGTGGAAAGTCAGCCATTACAAAAAGCCTCCAATACTGGCGCACACAAAAGTAGGGTTCAGGTCCACATAAGTGACAGAACATTCATGTTATTTACTTTTGTTAAGTGTTATAGTCTAAACTACACGGCAGTGAACTGTCCTTAGTGATCATTTCGCAACTCCTAAAATCTAGCGACTGCCGCACAAGCACAGTCAGAAGCCCACCACCATTAACCTGTGTTATAAACAATGACACGGCATCAGAAAAAGATGCATTTCACTTGTTGCAAGTCTTCCTTCCATCCAAGAGTGAGGACACAAACAGAATTGCAAGGATCCAAAGGATAGTGCAGAGTGTCAGGGGAAAACCAAGCAGATGAGAAATGCAAGTAAAAGAAAAAGAGAAAAGTACCATGAACTAAAATTCACATCTAAATTAGTGGTATATGCATGGACCTGTGCAAGCTTTCACCACTATTACCTATACATACTAATTTGACACAAAATGGGAGTGGTTTCCTAATGTTTGTGAAAGCTTCTTCAGCAGAAAAAACAAGAGAATTTAAAAGTAACAAACCTACTTCATGCCCTGAGTGAGGAAATTCTTAAATGTTTAACACAATAGAAAGATGAACATTTAGAAATTATTTAATCCTAAGAAAATATATTGTTTTTGAGAGGCAACAAATCTATTCTTACCACCTCACATGGGATACTGGTAGGAATATAACAGAACTGAGTCAAAAAGCACAACACTGAGTTTGGTAGGATTGAAACTAATATGCTTAAAAAAAAAAAAAAGATAATGAGAGGACGGCTATGAAAGGAATCAAAAATCTTGGACATTTGTAGAAGCTAGAAAAATGCTAACACTTTACATGCCTGGGCAACACAATGAAAAATCTTATAGAATATTCAGATCTTATCACATGAGGGCCTGCATTTGTCCACTACACACTGTGCAAAAACGTATTTTCAAACAGTGGTAAAGCACAACAAATCTGTCAAGTTTGTTGCTTGTTGAAACAGAGGTCTTTCTGCACAGAAAAGAAGAGCAATAAAGCCAGCTCAAAGGAAAAGGTACATATCATTGCTTGAAACAACGCAGTCTACACTCCTTCGAGAGACAATATCATGGGATGACAATACTCATGCAGCTAATGCAGGTGCATCCAACCTTTTTGAGTGAGGAGCCACATTGCAAATCTTTTCTCATTTGTGGTGGGGAGGAGGCAGCTGGTGAGCAAATTTTGGATAGATAAAGCATAGAAATTGATTTTACCATTCACAAAATTTAAACAGACAAAAATTAATAATCTGTTTACAAATTCTGTTTAGCTTAGTAAAAGTAGAAACTTAAATTTCATTCCTAAACACAATTCTCAGATAATATCTAAAGGTTGCTGAAGTGAGGATGAGTAAATGCCACTTTGACAACAAGTTTTCACTTATTAAAACACATTTTGTGAAAACTTGAAAAGGACTTACCTTTATTTTTTCTCAGGAAGCATCAGTGACTAGAGGTGGCAGAGGAATATAGTTGGACAAGGGAGGGCGGGGGTAGCTGTGTGTGGTGGCAGGGGATAACATGGGAAGCATGGCAAGGCAGGGGAGAGTAAGGAGCAGGAACGGGGCAGGGTGTGGCAGGGCAAAGCAGGCCCAGGGGAGCATGGCAGAGTAAAGGAGGACAGGGCTGTTGCGTGGGGTGGAAAGGGAGAGTGTGGTGAGTGTGCCTATTTGGTCGCCAGGGAGGTGGGTGGGCGTAAGCCCACCCACCGCTAACACCCCTCCCCCAGCTCAAGGGGAGGTGGTCCTAGGCCCGGGGCCAACTGATTTCGGGGGACAAATAATGACAAAACGGGAGCGGGTGTGGGGGTCAGAGGTTCAGAATTAGGGAGCCGGAGGGGGACACCGAGCAGAGAACCCCGGACAGCGCCCACTGCTCCCGGAACGTGTCGAGGGAGCCAGCGGACGCCGCCCAGAGGAACTCTGCCCGGAGACGTGAACGGACCAGGGACCGGAAGTAGGCCCCACAGTCGCAGGCCCCTCCCTCAGCCAGCCTCCTCTCCCTGGTCTTATAGATGGCCTGTTTTGCGTAGGCCAGGAGGAGGCTGGCGAGGAGGTCCCGCGACTTCGTGGGGCCGCGAATCAGGAGTGAGTAAAGGAACATGTGTGGGGAGAAGTGCAACCAGAACCTCAGGAAGAGGTTCTGGAGGAGCCGGAAGAGGGGCTGCAACCTGGCGCATTCAAGATAGGCGTGCGCCAGGGTCTCCCTCTCGCCGCAGAAGAGGCAGGTGTCTGGAATGGGGGTGAACCGCGCCAAGTACATGCCCATGCTCACGGCTCCGTGCAGGAGCCGCCAACTAATGTCCCCGGTGGGCCGTGGGGTCAAGGTGGCATAGAGGCTGGCCCACCGGGGGTCCTCGCCCTCCGCAGGTGGAAGGAGGTCCCGCCACTTGGTGTCGGGGCGGGACACGAGGGCGAGGAAGTGGAGAGTGTGGAGCACGAGCGTGTACAGGTGTTTGCGGGGCGCAGTTCGGAAGGGGACCGGCTGCAGCTCTAGCAGCCGGCTCGGAGCATGGGGCGGGGGCAGCCGGGGGGGCTCGCGGGGCCGGGGCCCGATCGCAAGCTCCGGAGGGCCGGGACTGAGAGGAGGGCGGGGGGGTACCCTCTCGCAGGACCCGCTCTAGGTAAGCCCGAGCAGTGGGGGGCAGGGCCGCCTTCACCTCCTGGAGTAGGCGCCGGGGGGTGTGTGGTGAGTGTGGCTGGGCAGGTGAGGGATGGTAAGGAGGAAAGGGAAAGGGTAGGGAAGGGAGGAGTGAGTTAGGTGAGTTTGAGAGGGAAGGAGTTGGTGAAGCACTGAGAAGGAGGCGAGGGTGATCTCCTAGTTAAAGAAGCAAAGAAGTGCATGAAGCGTGGGTGAGTGAATTGCTGACTGTGTGTTTGTGTCTTTCTCTACAGGTGATTTCTGTTATTTGCCAATTACTATGTGAATTAGGACTGAGATCTTCTGATTGTGTGATTGTCTGGGGGTTGTTTATACCATTGTTCCCTGCTCACCTTTGATCAGCGTCAATTAGCCTTGTGATCATCCTTCCCCTGCGTGCTTAACAAGGGGCAAAGGCTGACCTAGGCAGAGAAGGCCCTAAGAGCCAGTGGCTGAGTGACCAGGGGATGGCAAACAGGGGATTTTGAAAGGAAGTTTGGGAAAGGGTTGGTGAAGCTACAATGGTGAGGAGGAGCTGCACTGCTTGTGCCAGCACCCATTCTGCCTCCTCCACCAGTGCCTGTATTCAGGGACGTTGCAGCCCCGGGAAATGACCCGGGTCACAGGCGCAGGCCCTGGCCCCTGCCCGCAGGCTACACCCCTGGCCAGGGACAGGGCAGGGAGCGGCAGCCACAGCCGCAGCCGCAGTGTTGCCCAGCCTTTGAAGGGGCCAGAAGTAGCCGCCTCTGCTGCGGGCGGCTGGGCCCCAGATCCCCAGCCGGGGACAGGGCCAGGAGCGGTAGCTGCTGCCGCGGGCATCTGGGCCCCAGATCTCTGGCCCAATCCGGCCGGAAACCAGGAGAGGCGGGGCCCCGCCAAGACGCGGGGCACTGGCGCCAGCATTCGGGACACGGGCCCCATGTGCCAGGCGACAGCGATGCCCCTGCCTGCATTCACACAGACATTCTGACCATCAATATCTCTACCCAGATTCTGGTGTGGACTTGCAGGGACTGTGGCCTGCATTTCCCTGTCACAGACAATCAGGCTGGGAAGATGAATCAATGTGACAGTTGCCTTTTGGTGGAATCTCTCAGGAGGCAGCTGGGAGAGTTACTGGAGGAGGTGTCTAGGCTCAGGAGTAGCCATGCTCTGGAGAAGTTCCTCGATCACATCCATGAGGAGACATGCAAGGATGAGGCTACTATCCGGGTGCCAAAGACTACAGCTGCACCACTGCAGAAGGATGGGATGCCTATGGCAGAGGGAGGACACTGGCAACTGGTTACCTCTCACAGCAGACCCTCTGTTGTGGTGAAGAACCGTTACATGGTGCTAGAGACGATGGATGAGGTGGAAGAGGAGACGCCATGCACCCCCAAGGCTGGGAGGATCACAACCATCACACGCAGGAGGAAACGTTGGGTTGTGGTGGTTGGGGACTCTCTTCTGAGGGGGGTGGAAGAACACATCTGTCACCATGACAAGGCTTCTCAGGAGGTATTCTGCCTGCTGGGGGCCCATATCCGAGACGTTACAGAGGGACTGTTGAGAATCATTCGCCCCTCTGACTACTACCCTACGCTACTCATCCATGTGGGAACCAATAATACTGCGAGAGGTGATCCTCAGCAGATCAAAAGTGACTACATGGCTCTGGGAGCATGGGTGAAGGAGTCCGGAGCACAGGTGGTGTTCTCCTCAATCCTTCCGGTCAAGGGTAAGGGACTGAGTAGAGACAGATGCATCCTGGAGGTGAATGCCTCGCTACGAAGATGGTGTCTTCAGGAAGGCTTTGGCTTCCTCGGCCATGGGGTACTGTTCCAGGAAGAGGGACTGCTAGACAGAGATGGACTCCATCTGTCAAGGAAGGGGAAGAGCATATTGAGATGCAGACTGGCAAACCCAGTGAGGAGAGCTTGAAACTAGGCTTGAAGGGGGAAGGCAACCAAAGCCCACGGGTAAGTTACAATATGGGAGACCTGGGGGAAGGGATGAACATGGGGGGTGCCTGGACTGTAACACCAAGGATAAACGAGAGGGTAGTTAGAACATGGGGTGGGGGGTCAAACTATTGTCTTAGGTGTCCTAATGAAGCCCTAATATCTGAGGTGAATGTGGATGGACAATGCCAGGAGAAAATGCAAGGAGGTAGATGCAACAGAACTGAAAATTGACAGAGGAAAGCAGGGCAATCAACCTAGTACTGTAGGTGCCTGTACACAAATTCGAAGAGCCTGGGAAACAAGCACGAAGAATTGGTACTGCTGGCACAGACAAGAAACTATGATACAATTGGAATAACAGAGACGTGGTGGGATAGCTTGTCTGACTGGAGCGCTGCCATGGATGGGTATAAATTGTTCAGGAAGGACAGGCAGGGAAGAAGAGGGGGAGGAGTAGCGCTATATGTAAAAGACCTGTATGACTGCTCAGAGCTCCACTATGGAAGTGGAAATGAGCCTGTTGAAAGTCTGTGGGTTAAGTTTAGAGGGGAGGGCAACAAGGAGGCTGTCATTGTGGATGTCTGCTATAGACCGCCAGACCAGAAGGAGGAGGTGGATGAGGCATTCTATGGACAACTAGCAGAAGTTTCTAGATCACAGACCCTGGTTCTCATGGGGAACTTCAGTTACCCTGATATCTGCTGGAAGGGCAATACAGCAGTGCACAGGCAATCCAGGAACTTTTTGGAAAGTGTTGAGGACAACTTCCTGGTACAAATGATGGAGGAACCAACTACGATCCTTGCGCCTCTTGACCTGCTGCTCACAAACAGAGAAGAATTGACAGGGGAAGTAGGAGTGAATGGCTACTTGGGCAGCAGTGACCAGTGACCATGAGATAGTAGAGTTCAAGATGTTGATTAATGGAAAAAAGGAAAGAAGCAAAACACAGACTCTGGACTTCAGAAGAGCAGATTTTGGCTCCCTTAGGGAGCTGATGGTTAGGGTCCCTCGGGAGGCTGATCTGAAGGGGAAAGGCATCCAAGAAAGCCGGCTGTATTTTAAAGAAACCCTGCTAAAGGCACAGGAAGATGCCATTCAGATGAGAAGAAAGAACAGCAAATGTGGAAGGCACCCAGCATTGCTTAACAGAGAACTCTGTACTGAGCTAAAACATAAAACGGAAGGTTACAGGAAGTGGAACCTTGGACAGATGACTAGGAAGGCATACATAGATATTGCTCAGGACTGCAGGGATAAAATCAGAAAGGCCAAGTAAAACTGGACTTGCAGCTAGCAAGAGATATGAAGGATAACAGGAAGGGGTTCTACAAGTATGTCAATAACAAGAAGAGGATCAAGGATGGTGTAGGTCCCTGACTGAATGGGGCAGGTATCCTCATGGTGGAGGATGCAGAAAAAGCTGAAGTGCTCACTGTTTTTTTTTACTTTTTTCACAGGGAGGCCAGCTCCCAGCCCACTACACTGGGTATGGCAGATTGGAGAGAAGAAGAGAGGCCCTTGGTGAAAGAAGGTCAGGTTAGGGACTGCTTAAAGAAGCTGGATGTGCACAAGTCCATGGGGCCAGATTAACTGCATCTGAGGGTGCTGAGGCAGTTGGCTGATGAGATAGCAGTACCGCTGGCCATTATCTTTGAAAACTTGTGGCAAATGGGGGAGGTGCCAGAGGACTGGGAAAAAGCAAATATAGAACCTATCTTCAAGAAAGGGAAAAAGGAGGATCTGGGGAATTAGACCTGTCGGCCTCACCTCAATCCCTGGCAAAATCATGGAGCAGGTTCTCAAAGAATCCATCCTAAAACACTTGGGAGAAAATAGAGTGATCAGGAACAGTCAGCATGGATTCACCAAGGGTAAATCATGCCTGACCAACCTCATTGCCTTCTATGATAAGATGACTGGATTTGTGGGTGCGGGAAGAGCTGTTGACGTGATATATACCTCAACTATGGTAAGGCTTTTGATACAGTTTCCCACAGCATTTCACTGGCAAGTTAAGAAAGTATGGGTCGGATGTGTGGACAGTAAGGTGGATAGAAAACAGGCTAGATCAACGGTTTCAGCAAGTAGGAATCAATGGCTCCATGTCTAGCTGGCAACCAGTAAGGAGCTGGTTCTGGGGGCCAGTTCTGTTCAGCATTTTCATTAATGATCTGGATGACAGGATAGATTACACACTCAGTAAGTCTGTGAATGACACCAAGCTGGGGGGAATGGTAGACACGCTGGAGGGCAGGGACAGGATTCAGGGAGACCTAGCCAAATTGGAGCAGTAAGCCAACAGAAATCTCATGGGGTATGTCCACATGTCTCTTTTATTTCAAAATAACACTGGTTATTGTGAAATAAAAAAGATTAGGTCCACACGACATAATAAGAACCATCATTTCAAAACAGCTTAAACCCCATTCATTTTGAAACGGTTATTTCGAAATAATGCCGTTTGGACATGTTGTTTCGAAACAATACCATTGTTTCGAAACAACAATTTTGAAACAACATGTCCAAACGGCCTTTTTTCAAAATAATCATTTTGAAATAACAGTCGTTTCGATAGCAGGCTTTCCCTTAATTCAAATTAACTTATTTTGAAATAAGGACTTTATTTCGAAATAACTCATTTCAAAATAACTCCTTTCGAAAGAACAATGTATGTGTGGACATAGGCATGAAGTTCAACAAGGACAAGTGCAAAGTCCTGCACTTGGGACAGAAAAACCCCATGTACTGCTGCAGGCTGGGGAGTGATCAGCTAAGTAGCAGCACTGTAGAAAAGGATCTGGAGGTCATGGTGGATGGGAAGCCGGATATGAGCCAACAGTGTGCTCTTGCTGCCAAAAAGGCCAATGGCATACTAGGCTGCATCAGCAGAAGTGCTGCCAGCAGATCGGGGGATGTGATCATTATTCGGCACTGGTGAGGCCGCATCTGGAACACTGTGTCCAGTTTTGGGCTCCCCACTACAAAAAGGATGTGGACAAATTAGAAAGAGTTCAGCGGAGGGCAACAAAAATAATCAAGCAGCCAGATCACAAGACTTATGAAGAGAGACTGAAGGCACTAGGCTTATTTAGCCTGCAGAAGAGAAGACTGAGGGGGGATTTGATAGCAACCTTCAACTACTTGAAGGGATGCTCCAAGGAGGACAGAGCTCAGCTGTTCTCAGTAGTAACAGAGGACAAAACAAGGAGCAATGGTTTCAAGTTGCAGTGGGGGAGGTCGAGGTTGGATATTAGGAAAAACTTTCTTACTAGGAGGGTGGTGAAGCATTAGAATGAGCTACCTAGGAAGTGGCAGAATCTCCTTCTTTGGAGATATTTAAGGCTCAGTTAGACAAAACCCTGGCTGGGATGATTTAGCTAGAGTGGTCCTGCTTTTTTTGGCAGTGGGTTGGACTAGATGACCTCATGAGGTCCCTTGTAACCCTGTGATTGTATGATGGGGTTATGGAATGGTAGGGAAGCACGGAGAGCAGTGCAGCTAGGTGGCAGGACCCCACTACTATCCTTACCCCTAATACCTGCACTTTGCTGGCTCCTGACCCCAATACCTAGCCTAGCCCCACAACTCACCAGCTCCCCAGACCCACACCACACTGGCCCCATGTAGCTCCCTGGCCCTGTGGCTCCCCAGTCCTGTAGTTCTCTTCAGCCCCATAACTCACTGGCTCAACAGCTCACTAGCTCATCAGCCCTATGGTTCCCTGTGGCTCCCCAACTCTGCACCTCACCAGCTCCCCCACCCCACACCTTGCCAGCCCTGCACCTCACTGGCTTGCCAGCCTCACGGTTCCCTGGCCCTACACCTTGCCAGTCTCCCAGCAGCACCCCAGCTCCCTGCCTCACACCTTGCTGACTCCTAAATTCCCTTGCTACTTACCCCCCCACCCACACCTCACCTCACTGGAGCTCAGACTTCAGCCACCAGAGTCTGCTCCCTGGGCCAGGCCACTCCCCCCTCTAGACCCGGCCATTCCCACCCACAGCCACATGGCTGGGTGTCCACAGAGTGGGAGATTTAAAAAGGCCCCAGGCAGGTTCCAGTTTGCAGATGAATTCAGCAGCTCATGGCACTCCACACGCTGGATAACAGCCATTGGCGCACCACATTCTGGCCCGTAGGGCTTAGGTTGAACAAGCCTGAGTTAATCCAACAGAACATTAATATTCAATTCTCCATACAAGGACTATACATATAAAATTCAAGCTTGATAGAGAGTCTGAAGCGAATATTTTACTAGGACACATTTTAAGACGGAATCTAGATCCAGACCAGACAGGAAGGCAGTCTTAAGTGCTAAACACAGATATAGAAGGGTCAGGAGAGAAGCTGTAACAGATATTATTCTCAGTGCAGCAACAACCAAAGGAAAAAAGTCAGATTATGATTATTCATTATTACCCTGCTAGACAAAGAAGATTTCATGGAACTCAACCACTATGAAGAATGGAAACATTATAGACTAAGGCCACACTTTCAAAGAAGGATTAGTAGTACAAAATTCAGATGTCTTCCAGGGACTAGGATGCTTCCCTGGAACACAGCATATACCATACCCATTAGTTCCTCTACAATACATTGATGCAGAAGTACAATGTCTTCTGAGTTTGACAGATTCAGAGTTTCACTAAGAGATTTTGAAATGGTGGGTGTAACAATTAACACACCTACATTTTCAGTTAACAAGTGGAGTGAAGAGGGAAGTTAATTTAAAACTTAAAACATTTGTTTCCAACTATTCAGCCTGAGGGCCACAAACATCATTTTTACAACCCTGAAGGGCCACCAGTCTCTGCCAGCATGACCCATACCCTGAAGCCAGACAGAAGAAGCTCAGCAAAGAGGCTGCCTCCTCACTGAGCTCCTGTCCCCCTGGTAGCAGGGAAACCGCATACATCCTGTAGTTCTGTGCACTTCACCTGGTCCCTAGACAGTGGCTCCTTTCTGCAGAAGGATGGAAGATCAGTGCTCCTCTCCCTCTGGCTCCAACAGGGACCCCTTCACCTATGGACATAGGCTGGGGTCGGCAACCCAAAAACAGAAAAAGAACCATTGTTCCCCCCCATAGCCCACCCCCAGCCTGGATGCAGCCCCTTCCCCCATCCAGCCCTACTGTTGCCACCCAGTATCTTAGCTGACCCCCCCCCAGGTGCAGCCCCTCTCCTTCCCTGGTCCAGAGACACCCCTGATCTGGACCCCCTGGCTGGTCCCAGGTGCAACCTGGCATCCCCCCATGCCTAGCTAGCCTTCAAGCTCCTAGCAGTCCCCCCAGTGCAGCTGACCCTCCGAGCACTCCCACCCGGCCCCTGGACAGCACACAACCTCCCCCATGGCTACCCCTTCTCCCCACCCAGGCCCACGTAGTTAGACCTCCTGGCATCCTCCCACATCCCCAAGCCTGGCTGGGCCTTCTAGATCCCAGCGTTGCTCCCCCACACAAAGCTGGCCCTCCCAGGGCCCCAGCCCAGCTGCAGGATGGTACCCACCCCACCAGCGGCAGACCGACTATCTGGCGCCCGGAAGCCCACACACATTTGCCTCCCCCAACCCTGTGTAGCCCCTCCCCACAGAGGGCAGGAAGGGTCCCAGTAGCTGGGACTCCTCTTGCTCTGTGCAGAGAGACACAGAGAGTGGGGGTGGGGGAGGCATGAACCAACGGGGAGGTAAACGTGACAGTCCCTGGAATGCCAGACAGCCACTGCCAGGCTGGAGCGGGACACCTGGATGGCCCCAGCACCAGGCCCAGATAAGGAGGGTCCTGCCCCAGGCCACCCAGTTTTGGGGCACCAGCACCACCTCATCCTCCCATGACATGGGCCAGAGATGGCCAGGCGGCCATGCTGAGGCCCCTGGCACTGTGGGGGGAGATGGGCACCCAGAACCAGAAGACACACCACCCTCCCTCGGCTGTCAGTGCAACGCAGCGCTTCTAGCTGCCCCAGCCACCCCCCCAGCCAGTTGCCCCTCCACAGGGGGCAGAGAGCAACCAGCCCGGGGTTGCTGCTTTGGAGGACAGGGCCCTGTAGCATCCAGGCTCCACGGAGTTCAGCTGCTTCATCCCCAGCCCCCCAGTGTGGAACACAGGCCGCCTCGTCCCCAGCGCCTGGAGAGAGCCAGTTCAGTGCTGGGGATGGAGGTGAAGCAGCCCAAACTCCATGGAATGGTCCACTTCAGAGACCTGCTCCTGAAAGCAGCAGCCCCGGGCTGGCCGCTCTCTGCCCCCAGGGAGGGGAGGCAAGCCAGGGGCAGGCTGGGCAACCGGGAATGCTGTTCCACGTCTGCAGCAGAGTGGACAGAGGGTGGCACAGCCTCTGGCCCCAGCTGCCCAGCCTACCCCTGGCTGCTATGCAGCTCCAGGGACACCAGGCTTCAAGGAGGCACCCGGCCAGCCCCAGCATCTAGGCCATATTATAAGGATCCCACCCAGCCCAGGCCACCCATTTCCAGGGCTCTCCCACTCTCCCACCACATGAGCCAAAGGCAGCAGAGTGGCCATGCCACATAAGCTAGTCCTGGCGGGGGGGGGGGGTTGGCTGGGGCCAGAGGCTGCGCCGTCCTCCCTCCGCTCTGCTGCCAACGTGGAGCAGAACTCCCCACTGCCCCACCTACCCCCAGCCAGCTGCCCCTGCCCAGGCAGTGGAGAGTAACCGACGCAGAGCTGCTGCTTTTAGCAGCAGGGCCCTAGAGCAGGCCTGTTCAGCAGAGTTTGAGCCGCTTCACCCCACCCCACCCCAGTGCAGAACAGAGGCCATCTCACACCCAGGCCTTGGAGCAGGCCTATTCACCCAGGGTCAAAGTGGCCTGAACTCTGCTGAGCAAGCTGCTCCAGGGCCTCGTCCCCAAAAGCAACAATCTGCAGCACAGAAGATTTAGGTTAGATATTGGGAATAAGTTTCTGATGATAAGGATAATTAAGCACTGAAATAGTTTTCCAAAGGACTCTCTTTCATTGCAGGTTTAAGAAACAGTTTAGCCAAACCCTGGCAGGGATGGTGTACATGTATTAGATCATTCTTCAGCATAAGGGCCTGAACTAGATGACTTCTCAAGGTTGCTTCCAGCCCTATGTGATTCTATACCTAAATCCTCAAAAGGCTAACAACACCAGAAAAAACCAGCTTTACATCATTCCCACACAAATATATGTCCAGTGTCAACTAGGTGGAAAACAACTGGCATTAGGGGTTGCTCATAACACGTACAAGAAATTTAACAAAACAGGTTAAGACACTGATCAGAGGTCTCCTAAGATAAGATTTCAGACCCATGTCTAAATTGTACTATTAATCTCAGGCCTTCAATATTGCATTTTTTTCATCAGTAGTAATAACATCTAGTACCTTACCCACTACTACCATTATAGTTAGTGCACTTCTTACATCAGTTGCCCCGAGAAAATTGAAAAAGTATCAGAACTACTGATAAAAGATTGTCAAAATAGAGTAAAGTAACAATAGAAAAACAAAACCATCACCTATTTAATACAGACTTGAAAAAGTCTATCAAATTTTATACAAATAGCCATAACATAATACATGGTACATTTTTCCCACCAAGATTTTTCCTCGTTATCTGTGATGAACATTTTTCTACTCCATTTTTATTAGGGTTTTTTTTTTAATTATTGTTGGGGGGTTTTTTTAACGTAACACACACAATAGTAGAACTCATTCAAGAAACTACATCCAGGTATCATTCACATTTGAGAGGGCATGGGGTCAAATTATCACATTCTCATGAAAACCAAGGATGGACTGTGCAGCCTAACATCCCAGTTTTTCATTCTGAAGCCTAATTTCATCTTTCTACTCTCCCTCAACCCACACGTATGCCTTATTTTTTTCCCCTTCTCCAAAAAAAAAAAAATCTAGAAGAGATAGGTATGCTATACTCATCAAATTTCCCTTAGCTATTATGACAGTGATATACTACCCCCACTATAACAGTAACTTAACTCACTATTTCCTTGGCTAATTCAAGGTGACTCATTTTTTTTCAGGTTTTTCCTCATCACATTCCTTAAAATAATTTCCCCAAAAAATCTACTGTTTCTACACAGTAGCTTATAGTTTTTGGGTTTGCCGTTGGATTTGTTTTTATTAGATCTTGAAATCTTCAGAAATTTCTCTTGCAGCTATTTAAGATCCATTAAAATATCCACTTCAAAAGTTATCTGGGTCTTGTTCTTTGTATATTTCAAATCTATCTGATCTTTTTTATAACCAATTTTGGTATGTGTATACTACTTGTAATAACATTTTACCTATTATACTGGCTATTGAATGCTATTATACTGGTTATTGAAGCTCTGCTTATGTTGCGTTGGAAAAATTATATATAGCTCAGATGTATCTCCACTCTTCTTCTGTGCCAGGTAAATATCTTACTAATTTGTCTTTCAAAAAAAAAATATTTCCTATTTGAAATTATATATTCAGTTTACTTCTAAATAGGCATCTCTTCTATAAGAGAAATAGAGGTCCTATGTGTGATACAGTAGTTTATGCAGCCGCATGGGAGGGTGGAGGAGGAAGAAAGGGGAAGTTACCTAGGTTGTTTCTTCAAGTGAAACACAAAACAAAGATTCAGATACTGAATGAAAAGCTCAAGTTGGAACAGAAAGTTTATTTATAGTATCAGACTTTCAGAGTAACTATAGCTGCATTCCCCCCTCCATGGTAACTCAAGGACACACACTTAAAGGTTTCTCGCTCGCAGGCCAGAAACTAACTAACTTCTGTTAGTGCAGACCCTCATCTCACAGCCTTCTGACCAGAATTTTCAAGTCTGCAGAGCTCCTTTCTCAGCAATATCCTCAACAAGCCAGTTCTCCAGCCCATGCTTCGCTTTCTCTGTGAGCTACGACCAGTGTATTGCCAGCAGTTATAAGTTACCACACAGCTCCTTCTAAGCAAGCACCTTTCTCTATAATGTTTTGTTTTAAGAATAAAGTGTATATAGATAATATATGAACTTATACACCTGCGAAAAAGCTCCATAAAAACTAAATCTAACTTAAAAGACTAACAGATTTATTTATCGCATGAGCTTTCATGGGAGAATACCTCACCTCGTCAGACACTTTGAAGAGGGAGAACTGACAGAATTGGATGAAAATAAATGCAGGAGAGCATAAGACATGGGATCAGGTCACACTGCAACAGCAAATCAGAGCATTTGTAAGGATTCAAACTCTAGGAAACAGCACACAGAGGGAGGATGAAGTCAAATTACCTGCTATAATGTGAAAAGAATCCATAGTCACGATTCAGCCTTTCTTTCACACAATTTAATTAGCATATTAGTTTGATTTCGGCTGTTTCTCTTTGAAGTCTTGATGTCCCATTGATTTTCTTGATGACCATTGTTAACAAATCATCTGTGGAGTGATTAGGAAGTGCTCAGCAACTGTTCTTTTTGTGTTGTGATTTCTGGTGTCAGTTTTGTGTGCATTTATTCTTCTGCGTAGGGATTGTCCTGTTTGTCCAATGCATAAGGCTTGGGGGCATTGCCGGCACATGATGGCATAAATCACTTTAGTGGATGAGCAGGGGAAGGCCCCTTTGATGGAACAGCTGGCTTGATTAGGTCCTATGATGGTGTCTTTTGTGCAGATATGTGGACAGAGTTGGCAGCCTGGTTTGTTTCAGGGATACGTGCCTGCTTTAATGTTTCTGTTGTTAGGTCTGTAGTTTCAGGTGAGTATCTGTTTAAGGTTCGAGGTTGTCTGTAGGTGAGAAGAGGTCTGTCTCCCAAGGCTAGAGAATGTGAGGGGTCATCTTTCAAAATAGGCTGGAGGTCCTTAACAATCTGTTGTAGAGGTCTGACTTGAGAGTTGTATGTGGTGATCAGTGGCGTTCTATTGTTTTCTTTTTTGGGCCGTGCCTGTAGTAGCTGACTGTGGGATACCCATCTGGCCCTGTCATTCTGTTTCTTTTCTTCTCCAGGTGGGTACCATAGTTTTAAGAAAGCTTGACAGAGATCCTGAAGACGTCTGTCTCTGTCTGCTGTTGCAGTGTGACCCGATCCCATGTCTTACATTCCCTTGCATTTATTTTCATCCAGTTCTGCAAGTTCTCCCTTTTCAAAGCATCTAACAAAATGGGATATTCTCCCATGAAAGCTCATGTGATAAATAAATCTGTTAGTCTTTACGTGCCACAAGACTCCTGGCTTTTTTTGTTTTACTGGACTAAGACGGCTGCCCCTTTGGAACTTGGCTAAATCCAACAAAGGACTCTGATAGATGTCAGTCATTTAAACTCCAAAATTGTGCTTTCTCTGTGGTTAAAAGTTCAAATCAGGTCTTTAAGACAGATAAGCCATACCTTTGCACAGCCTGGGTCTTTGATCTTCTCTTCTAAAACAGGTAAAAAGCAAACAGTTGCCCTTTGCTCAGGGCCTGGATTTAAAATGCTGAGATTCTGCAAAATCAGAGATCTGGAATTTTCATTAGGTGTTCCTCTGGGATTCCCCAGGAAACCCATTTAAAACTTTCTGTCTCAGAAAGGCCATCCTTATCAGGCACAGTTCAATATAGTCTCTTGAGTTTCTAATAAGACTGTTGGCCTCAACACAACAGAACACTACCACAACATAACAGATACTAACAGAAACAAACAGTTTCAGATAATTAGAAAAATTATATAATTTTAGTTTCTCTCTCATTGTATTCATCAGAGTACATTGCACAAAATAAGATTTCTTCCTTTCTTAATGACTGCCAAAAAATTAAAAGAAAAAAGTAGAAGAAAACTGTGAAGACATTTCCTGATTTGGTGGCTATTAGATCAACTAATAAGTGTAGGCTTGATAAATCTTAGCCTGCAGAAGCATTCTGTTGTGTTCAGCTAAACCCTGTAAGGCTAAATAGTTCTAGTTACATGTCTAAAGACGACAGAACTTTTATTTTGCAATATTTTCTCTCTCACGGAGGAGATAGTCAAAAAGTCAAGTGCTGATGTTTTCTGGTAGATTCACACCTCTTTTCAACTACATCATCACTTTGATGATTTTGCTCCACTTGAGATGAATAACAAATAAACCTGCATGAACAAGTTTGAAGAATTTTGTTTTAGTGGTTCTCTATATGAGCCATGTAAACTCAAGGGGATTCAATTTAGTCAGTTTCAGAGTAGTTCTTAACAGGTTCAGAGAGGTTTGAATTCAGGATGCCAATTAACATGTACCCTTGCATCCTGCTAAGAACTACTGATACAAGTCAACAGCAGGGTTGCCCCCCTCTAAATAACTATCTCAAGATGACACACTAGCAATGAAAACAAGGAGTCTAACGGCACTTTTAAAGAACAACAAATTTACGTATTGCAAGAGCTTTCATGGGAGAAAACCCTACTTCATCAGACTCTTGAAGAAGGAGGAGTACAGATGAAGGGAGGAAAATAAATTCAGGAAAGTGTAAATCATAGAATCAGGTCAGACTGATAAAATAAATCAGTGCAGTTGTTTAGATTCAAACTCTGGAGAACAGCATATTAGAGGGAGGTAAGGCAAAAAGAAAAGTAAAATTACCTGTTGTAATGGGGAAAAAAAAGTAGTCCCTGCTTAACGCTAAGTTGACGGTGTCAAATCTGCATATGAATTCCAATTCAAGAGTTTCTCTTTAAAACTTTGATTTGTTATCCATTTACCTAGGTACAGCTATTAACAGATGACTACCAGAGTGATCACGAAGACTAAAGTGTTCCCCTAATGTGTGGACATGCTATTTCGAGTCCCGCTTTTTTCCTTACTTCGAAATAAGGCATTTCGAAATAAGACATTATTTCAAAACGGCTTGTTTCGAAACAAGGGCTTGTGTGTGGACATAGCCTTGTAGAATAGATTGTAGATCCCTGATGATGTGCTGTAGAGCTCTGACTTGGGGCTTATAAGTGGTAAGCAGGGGCATTCTGTTGTTTTCTTTCTTTGGCTTCTCCTTTAGTAGTTGACTTCTGGATACCAGTCTGGCTCTGTCAATCTGTTTCTTCACTACAACAGGTGGGTATCATAGTTTTAAGAAAGCTTGATAAAGATTCTGAAAGAGCCTGTCTCTATCTGTGGGATCAAAGCAAATGTAGTTATATCTTAGGGCTTGGCTTTAGATGACGGATTGTGTGATGCCTCCTGCATGAAAGCTAAAGGGATGTAGGTAACTATAGCTGTCAGTGGGTTTTCAGTATACAGTGGTGCTTATGTGTCCATAACCTATTTGCATTGTAGTGTCCATCAAATGGCTCTCCTGCATGAAGTGTTCCAGGCTAAGGTTGACTGTGGGATGGAAACTGTTGTGATCTCTGTGGAAATCTTCAATGGCATCCTTTCCATGGGTCCAGAGGATGAAGAGGTCATCAATGTAACATAAACAGGAATGAAAATGGAGGAAGCATGCTTTTAAGTCAGCCTTAAAAATGGGGCCATGGGGGTACCCATAGCTGTGCCACTGATAGCCCTCCCCCAACCTTAAGCTAATACTCACCAGCAACTACAGACCAAACAACAGAAACCTTAAAGCAGGCACTTATCACTGCAACAAACCCTGTTGCCGACTTTGCCCACCTATTTGAACAAAAGACACCATTACAAGATCTAACCAAACCAGCTATTCCATCAAAGGCTCATTCACCTGTTCATCCACCAATGTGAATTATGCCATCATATGCTGGCACTGCTCCTCTGCCTTATTTTACATTGGGCAAACAGGATAGTTTCTGTGCAAAAGAATAAATGGACAAAAATCTGACGTCCGAAATAACAATATTAAAAAACCAATAGGGGAACACTTCAATCTTCCCAACCATTCCATTAATCACCTGTTAATAGCCATACTTAGGCAAACAGAGAACAAATCAAAGCTTCAGAAAGAAACTGCCACATTGGAATTCATATGCAGATTTGACACTATCAGTTTAGGATTAAACAGGGACTACCTTTTTTCTGCCCGTTACAACAGGTAATTTTGCTTTCCTTTTTCCATCGCTTCACATTAATATGCTTTTCTCCACTGTTTGAACCTAAACAACTGCACTGATTTATTTTATCATTCTGACTTCATCGTCTGACTTACACTCACCTGAATTTATTTTCCTCCCATTCAACTGTACTTCTCCATCTTCAAGAGTCTGATGAAATGGGATTTTCTCCCATGAAAGCTCATGCAATAAATAAATGTGTTAGTCTTTAAAAGTGCCACAGAACTCCTTGTTTGTTGCTGAACTGAACTAATATGACTACCCTTTGGAACAACGCAAGCAATAGTGATTTTTGTGGGTAAAACAGAATAATATTCTTTTGACAACAATCTTTTCCTTCCCTTCACCATCCATACCATTCACATGGTCTTAGTTGCAATCTAACCACATCCTTTCACAAAGAAAAATCACCTTAATGTTTACATCAGATGCTATCACTATTCACATATACATGTAGACAATCCATAACCTATATTCTTCTGATCCTACAAGCATATGCTTTAACTTCATGAAACTGTGAGAGGTTTCATTTACTTTCATAGTGCTACTGATATTGCATAAAGTTAAACATACATAAATCTTTTCAAGAACAGGGTAATAACCACAGGTTTTACAGAGAGACCTGAATAGATGAACCCCTGTACTCCTGCCAATTTCCACCGACTTCAGGGAGGCTCTATAGGGTATGTCCACACACACTCCTTATTTCGAAACAACAGAGGTTGTTTCGAAATAAGGAGTGCCATGGCCACACGACGCACGGCCATTTCGAAAGAAGCAAACCGCTTCTTTCGAAATGGCCGTGGTCTTTGCGAAATAACTTAAACCCCGTTACCTGTCGAAACACACACACCCCGGCAGGAGCGTCGGCGTGGGGATTCCGCGCCGGCGCTCACTCCGGCCCCAGCAGCAGCGGTCTCCAGCCGCGCGCCGGGGCCGCGCCCCCAGGTTTGGGGGCAGGGGGGGCTTTAAAGCCCCCCGGGGTGAGGCGCCCCCCCGCCCTCTCATGGTGGGTGCCTGCAGTCCCCTCCCCAGGCGAAATAGCAGGTCCACACTGTGGACCTGCTATTTCACTCCCTTATTTCGCGGACATGGTTTTTGTCCAGCGAAATAAGTTGTTTCGAAATAACACATTATTTCGAAACAGCTTGTTTCGAAACGTGTTGTTTTGAAACAAGCACTCCCCGTGTAGACATAGCCATATAGACACTATGGTCTGTCTTCACCTGCAGGATTGGGGCCAAAGAGCCTAATCTAAAAGACATATAAGCCTGTAACTAAAAAACATATAGCCTATAGCTAGTGTGAGTTTATGGTCACCGTAAAAGAAGGAAAACTGAGTTTTACCATCTAATAAGGCCAATAATAAAGTTTATTTGAATTTCATGTCCTGGATCCCAGACTAATGTGCAAATTTGGGACAGATTACATAAAACATAGTACTTAACTTGTAGGTAGCATGTACCTGCTTTACAAGCACAAAAGTACCTAAGAATAGCATGACCTTTCACTCCCAAGAAATTTCCTTCCTAATCATGACAAGCAAGTTACAATTTCCTGTAATATTAAAAGCAAATGCTTAAAATTTAAACAAGTTACAGTACTGTGATCTTCCAAAATAACAGGCATGTGGTAAAGTAACAGGAAAACGTGTTTTTAATAAAAAGCTTTCTTTCAAGCTCTAGAGAATGAAATGGTTCCAAATAATGAATATACAGAAAATAGAGTGAGTGAGGAAACTTACTCTTTTAATGTGCATAGAAGGTTGAATTGTTCCTCGTTAGATTATCCTTTATTGTAGCATCTTCACTTCTTTCTTAACTGATAGAGTCTCATAACTCCTGCGTCATTAACTGCAAGAGGTTGACCCTGTAGCCAATGCTGCTAGTGTGCTTTCAACTATATACTTAACACAGCCTCAGCGTCATGCTAGTTGTATACTAACTTGGTAACAGAAGAAAAATTTAATTTAGTCAGACATATTGAAATATGCTACCCAATAGCTCTAGATATTTCTTTCAGTCTTTTAAAAGAAAAAAACTTAAGCCTCAATCCTGCAAACATATACAACAAAGAATAACATTACACATGCAAATAATATTAAGTATAACAAGACTATTCATGCGAATAGCTATGCCGTTATAGGTGTTTGTCGAATGGGGCTCTGAGGGAAAATTCTCCAGTACAAATAATTTATACATTAATCACAACCAAAAAGATGTAACCCACCAGCAACAAAACTAAATTTCTTCAGTCATTCCCCACCCTAAGCCATCCTCACCCCCAAAGCCTGAAAAAAACAGATGACCTTTGCAGCATCTGCTGAACAACAACAAACTGATGTGCTGATAAACCATAGGAAGAAGAGAAGGCCACATTTGAGGCCACTACACAGAAAAACACCTGAGTGTTTATTTCTTTCTGCAGCTAAATGATATGTTACAGTTAGCGAATCTAACTGTTTAAGATTTGTATGCTACTGGTAATTCTTACTACAAAGTTAGTGAATCAGACACGAGAACCAATTTACTTAAATAAGTAGTCCTTTCTTAGGCAACATAATACCATTGTGAAATTATGTTGCGGACACAAAATACTCCCCACACTGGAACACTGTAAAGAGATTAAATAAGTATTCTAGTCACTGTTCCCTCTAAGCTGTGCACGTGTGCGTGCGCACACAGGTCATGAAACCTGTGCACACACAAAATGAAGTGTGCACAAGAAAATTCAATAGTGCTAATATTGATGCTCACAAAGAAATGTTTTTTGCGCACACAAATTGTTTGCGCACACAGTCTATGAGTAATTAGAGGGAACATTGATTCTAGTCTGCGCACAAAACAATAAACAGTGAATGCAATGATCTGGGTGTGTTTCCACTACTTCCAGTGCAATAAATTATGAATGGTCAAATGGATAAAATTACTTTTTCTGCATTCTATATAGAAAGTAATGTTTCTGTCTAGCTTTCCCTATAAACACTGTAATGTTAAAGAAAAGAATGTTTCTCTGCTGAATTTATTTAAATAAACATGCACAACAAAACAAATGACCTCTTTAAAATGTTTTAAAAAAACAAAACCAAGTATATAATCTAAAAGTTAAACTGCCATATTGAAACTATTTTGAAACCACGTTTAGTGAATGCACAGTAGTAAACAAAGTGAAAAAGTTCACCATGTTTAAGGAAGCTTTGCATGATTCACCCTAGACCAGTGGTTTCCAACCTGGGGTCCGGGGACCCCCAGGGGTCCACGAACATGTTGCAGGGGGTCCATGAGCTGGTCCCTACCAGGGCTGGAATCCAGCTGCAGCCCCGATGCTCCCCGCAGGGCTGCCCCTCCCTGCCCGTGGCCGGATCCCAGCAGGGGGATGAGGACGCGGTGGCTCCCTGGGAGGACAAGGACAGGGGACCATAGCCGCCGCGGCTCGGCTCCGCAGCGGCACGGGCCATGGGGGTGGCGGCGCTGGTCGCCAGCTGTCCTAGCAGTGCTGTTAGAGTGGTGTGGGCCAGAGTCTGCCTGTGTGGGCCAGATTACATAATCAGCTGTGGGGCTGCAAAGATTTTTTTTTTATTTAAAAGGAGCCCCCCACCTGAAAAAGGTTGGGAACCACTGCCCTAGACCAACACTTACAGTGACTCCAACTTAAAAACACCCGCACACACCCCTTCCTGAAATTCTTGTCTCTAGTACGCCTCAGAGTATTGAAACAAGAAAGGGTTTCCTCACTCTTTCAGTTTGTTTGCTTTGGATATCTGACAGTACTGTGTCCCCTCGTGGTCACTGTCGCCCCTCTACAATCAGAGTCACTTGTTTGGTGTGGGTCTTCGACACTCCAACCGGAGAAAAACATTGTTTTGAAAATGTGAGATTGGCAGTTACCGAGGAGGGAGATGGAGGGAGCTCCAGGCCGATGTAACACCCGAAACTACTTGCAACTCATTGTGTGATGTTTACTAGATTTCAGACAGCCCACCAATGACTCCAGAGCTCCAAGGGCGAGCGAGGAACTCGCTGACATCCTTGCAAAGTTGCTCCCTTCCCGGAACCAAGCTCGCAGGCCAGCCTGCCCCACTTTGAAGTTGTCAGCGCTGCCCGCCCTGCGCAGCTCAGGCAGAGGGAGCGAGTCAATGAGCCGTCACCTGCCAGTTCCCGAGGCTGAAATTCAACACCGGCGCCTGCCTGCGACCTGCCGCTTCCCCGTTCACCCCGCCTGCCCCCTTTCTCCCCCAAATGCTCTTCAAAGCGGAGCACTCGGCGGCCGGGCCGGGCGGGGAGCGGAGCGGAGCGGAGCGCTCTCGCCTTGCCGCCCGGCTGCGGGCAGATCGCCCCCAGCTAAGCCGGGCCCGGGGGCCGGCTGGCAAGGGCGAAGCCTGGCCCAGAGGGTGGCGGGCGGGCACGGCCTGCCGGGGAAGGCGAGCGGGAAAGCCAGCCGCCGCCCGCTTTGTAGGGCGGAAAGTTTCCCCGCCGGCGGTGGGTAGCGCGGGCCAGACCTCCCGCGAGCGGCGGGGCCGCCCGGCGCTTCTTACCTTCTGGTCCACGATGGAGCAGGCCATTTCCCGGACGTGCGCCAGGCTGAAGTCCCCCGCCGAGTCGGGCAGCAGCAGCACGGGCTCCCGGCTCAGCCCGATCTGGAGGTGGAAGGAGATGCCGCCGCCGGGAGCAGCCCCCGCCGCCGGCTGCGAAGGGCTGGGCGGCCGGATGACCGGAGGGGCGCTCATGGAAAACTTGCCGCGGGAGAAGGAGGGAGAGAGAAAAGTTGGCGGCGGCGGCGGCGGCGGCGCGGATCCCCCGCCCAGCCCCGGCGCCGCTGCGGGGTGAAGATGGCGGGGAGGGGGGAGGCCGCGGGCGGGAAAAGGCGGCGGCGAGGCCGGCCCGGGCGAGGTGCCGCTGCGGACTGAAGGCGGCGGTCAGCCCTGCGCCGCCAGCCCCGGGGGGGGGGGGGGAGGGAGGAGGCGGCGCAGCCGGGAGCCGCCAGACGGCGGGAGCCGAGTGTCCGCGCGGGCGCTGACCCGCCGCGCCCAGAGCACGTGCCGCCCGCCCCGCGCCTCGCGCCCCGCCGCGCTACCTTCAGCGCCGCCTTCATGCCCGGGCCGCGGCTGGCGGGGGCTCGGCCGCCAAGTGGGCGCGCGACCCCGGCTCCGGCGGCGCCTCTCGCCCGCGCGCCCGCCCGTCCGGGCGCGGGAGGGAGGCGGCTGGCACCGGGGAGGGGAGCGGAGCCGCCTGAGCCCTGCTGCGGGAGATGCTGCCGCTGCCGCGGAGCCCGGCTCCTGCTCCCCCTCGGTGACTGATTCGCACGAGGGAGATGGGGAGGGGAAAGCCATCCCAGCCTCGCCGTCAAATAAACCCCCGTCCCCCAGGGCGGTGTCTGCCCAATCACGCGCCGAGGGGGAGCCCTCTGAGCCCTAAAATCGAACTTTGAAGCCCAATGAAAGGGCCATCATTTGGCAGATGCCTCATACCAGGGATTTCCCTAACACCCCCCACCCTCCACCTGAATTTCCCAACACCCCCACATCCCACCTGAGTTTCCCAACACCCCCACATCCCACCTGAATTTCCCAACA
>ML681963.1:71302796-71372117 GCA_007922195.1 Podocnemis expansa | reverse complement strand
GAATTTGCCAACACCCTCTACACCCCACCTGAATTTGCCAACACCCCCCCTACATCCCACCTGAATTTCCCAACACACCCCCATCCCCACCTGAATTTCCCAACACCCCCCCACACCCCACCTGAATTTCCCAACACATCCCCATCCCCACCTGAATTTCCCAACACTCCCCCCAGTTGTCAGCTAGTAACAGTGTTATACCAATTTAGTGAACACCCCTCCCCCAGTTCAAGTCCTGGGGGGAATATTGCCTCATACATTAGGACCAGTGGCAGGTGATAGGTCAGGTTCCAAAGAGGCAGCTGTGTCAATCTAGTCCAGCAGAAAACACAAGGAGTCCTGTGGCACTTAAAGACTAACAGATTTATTTCTCACTTGAGGTTTCCTGGGATTTTCTCCCAGGAAAGCTCATGCAAAAAATAAATCTGTTTAGTCTTTAACTGGCACAGGTGACAGACAGGTCAGGGAAGCTCTCGGTACTGAACTCCTCTCTGGAAATCAGTGGTGAAAATGAATAGCCTAAATATCAAACGAGTTTCTCTTGAATTATTCATGTGGCAACCAGGCATCAGAGTGACGGGTGCGATAGCGTGCTTTTATAGATGAAGTTCGTCAAACATGTTCAGAACTTTACAAAACCAATGGTCAACGTGTACAGCGAAAATTATGTTCTCACTCGAGATGGATGCGTTATTGCAGCACTGTTTACTCAGGTCTCCTCCTTGTTGCCTGTAAATTCTTTGGAATCTTCATATTCCTCACCAGATTTTCTTCAAATTGCTTCCCTTTTTATTTTTGTCATTACATAATGCCCTGCTGGTTCAGACTATCAGCACATGCCTGTTTTGCAGGTTTATCAGTCATTTTACTAGGTCACAAGTATTTCTTCAGGAATCAAAAAGCTAAGCTTTCCATTTTCATTTTAAATGAGCATTTCCAAACATATTCTTCTATCACAGCTTTGCAAAACTTTGCAAAGTGCTATAGAGCCTCTGTGCTGTCTGCAATGCAGCCTTTTATATGGTGCATAGGTGTGAATTGCTGCCCAGGCACCAGAGCTGCTCTTCCACCTTTTTACATCAGTTATCTTAGTTACATACATATGCAAAATATTGTTAATGTTTTCTAACAGTTTGATTTCTTATTTTATTGGGCTCCTATTCAGAATGTGACCAGTTTTGAAAAAGCAGACAGTTTATTTGCAGTCTTTTTATAGCCACCCAAGGTTGACTCAACAGGTTGTGGCATTCCAAGCCAACTTTTCCTTTCGTACCTCTAAGCACAGATTCTGCACCTGCGGGGGGGCAGGATGGGTGGGGCCGGGCTGGCCATCAACGTGGTGGTGGGGCCAGGCTAGAGCCCCTAAGCGCCTACTCTGCGCCTGGAACTCATTTGCGAGGTATGAAGAGCAGGGCCAGGCCAGCACCCCTAAGCTTCGGTGCCCTGAGCTGGTGCCACACTGGCTCGCCCCTTAAGCCAGCCCCGTAGCCACTCAAAGCTAGCCTTGGAGTCCAGGAGAACAATAGCCAAAGATCTTTTAATTTTGGGGAAGATACCATACCAATTGCCTAGGAATTGTCCAACCTTGAAACTTTTTGATCCATTAAGTTATAGTGGTATCACAAATCCATGTTGTTGTTGGTTTTGGTTTTGGTTTTGGTTTAACAGTAGTGTCTAGAGACCTCAATCTTGTACACGGATTAGCTGCTTCACACAATATCCAGCCATTCCACTTTTAATACCATAGGTGGTAGGAGACTCAACACCTTCCCTTGCAATTTCCTGTTCCCTTCTTCAGAGTTCTTTTCACAGAAGCCATGAATTTCTGGTGCTAGGCTTCTAAATTGGTCAGAGGAAAGCAGTTTTAGCCCTAATGTGGCTCTTTTGCAAATGACAGCTGCCCAGTGTATCTTGCTGTCTCCCCCACTGGTAGAAAGAAACCCGTTTCCTCAAAGATTTTAAAAACAAACAAAATACAACAACAAAAACTACTTTTGCCCCTCTTCTAAGCAGTAGCAGAAAGTGAAGGTCTTGCAGTTCAGCCTCCCAATAGAAGAGAAGTAAAGCAAAGTGGGGGTATATTCTAAATATGAGGTATTTTATTTAGACATAAAAACCAATCCTAGCACAGAGGTGGTGACAAACAGCAAGCTTTTAGGAATCTCAGCTTAATGCCTAGATCCCAAGACTCAACTTGTCCTTGATAATTTACTCCAAATACAAATCAAGGCAGAAAGTGAACTGCTGTTCAAACAGTGTAACCCATCTGCCTAAATAGGTGCAATCTCTTTTAGGGACCCTTATGGCTGGGTTACGTTGCTGGGCAGATTTTGCAGCCCAGAAACCAGAAACTTCTGGTAAGAGGGTGAGGGAGCACACTGAGCATGCTCCACAAGTTTTATTGTTGTGTTGGAGTTGTATGCCCAGGGAGAAGCCTGAGAAGAGCAGCCTGCAGAGGAGCAAACAGAGAGCTGCAGAGGACATTGGCTAAGGGACTCAGTGAAGGGAGCTGAGCAGGAGTGGACTGCAGGATGTTTTCTCCCAGCTTTCGACTGCTTTGCAGGGGAGTTGTCTGCCGTGGAACTGAGAGCTGGATGGCCAGTGACTTGATTGCATGGTGCTGGCTGCGCAGGAGGAAGAAAGGACTGCATGGCATCTGCCTGAAGAGTCCTGCAGCTAGAGAGGATGAGGATTGCTTTCGTTCTGCATTCAAGCCCCAAGGACTTAAAAGACTGCAATTGAAATAAGGGTGACTCCACCTGAACTTTGGGACTCTTGGGTTTCTTACTATTTTGTTTAAATGTATTATGGTTCTTTAGGATAAGGTGTGTTTAGCTAGTTAATAAAGTTCATCGTTATGTTTCTGTTGAGTAATAGTTTAAGGTGGGATGGAAACTCTGAGCAGTCTTCGCTGTGAGTCCTTTTGACAACTGGATCCTGGCTCTCCAGTTGCTTTCATCAGGGGTTTTCTCTGTGAGGCACTGGAGAGGGGCAATTGAATGAATTTGAGCCCACCCTAGCAGGTTACAACAGCTCTTCACCCAGAATCTCACATAACCGAATTAACACCACCACACAGTGTATCTGCCCCAGAACAAATATTTACTCACACTCTAAAGGTGCATCTGCATTTATGACTACGTGTAGAGCCGTGGTTCTCAACCTTTTTGTGTGAAAGCCTTACTACTTAACATTAGGTACGACATGTGCACCCCTATCCCCACTTCACTGGCCATAAAAACATAGACCCCTATGAACACATACACTGATCATAATAAGATTAAATTTTATTAATAATAATAAATTACTCTTACCAGTTACGTGCACACTGCAGTTTCCATGCAGCTGTGAGGGAGGGCTGCTCCTCCAGTCAGGTGAAGCTCCAGGCTGCTGTTCCCTGCTGGGTGCTGTTTCTCAACTGCAGCATGGAGCTTAGATGGCTGCCCCCAGTTCTTGCAGAACTTGGAGCTGCTGCTCCCTTAGGGGGAGTACTCAGCTCCAGTGGAGCATCCTGCCACATGGAGTTCAGGGGGCTACCCCTTTGTGCGTGGTGCTTGGGAGGCAATATTACTGAATTCTGATGGATATGTCCACACATTATCTTTTAAATCGAAATAGCACCGGTTATTTTGATTTAAAAAAGGTTAGGTCCACACGACGTTTTCTTGTTTTGAAATGATGAGCTCTGTCATTTCGAAACAAGAGACGTTATTTTGAAATAGCTTAAACCTACTTTAATTCGAATCGTCTGTTATTTCAAAATGGTTATTTCAAAATAGTGCCATTCGGACATGTTATTTCAAAATAACCATTATTTCAAAATAACACTTTTGCCTTTCTCCTTCCCAGGGTGCTTCCTTTTTGTATATATTAAGTGGGGGCATGGCCCAGTGAGGGGGCCATGTTGCCATATTTCCCATGTTGCCCCTCTCCTGATTCGAAATAGCAAGTCCTGTGTCTGGACTTGCTATTTTGATTTGATGTTTTTCCTTATTTAGATTTAAGTTAATTCAAATTAAGGATTTTATTTCAAATTAACTTATTTCGATTTAACTTAAATCGAAATAAGCATGTATGTGTGGACATAGCCATGAACCCCCACTAATCTTTGGCATCCCTCCAGAGAGGGGTGCATGCCCCAGGCTGAGGGGCATTGGTGGACTGTAGAGTACATATACTGCATGTCACCCCAGCAAAGGTCTAAATAGCATAGATGATGACGCAAGACTTAGGTGAGTAGAGTGCCCTTCACACCAGAACCTGTGCCATATGCACCTTACAGAACTCCTTACATGTTCAAGGAGTGCCTCATGTCTATGTGCTGTTTTTAGCAGGGTAGTGTTCTCCTGTCTCCCCACTGCAAGAGTCTCTTCCCCACCATAAGGAAAGTCTATGGCAGCAAGGAAAAGTAGGGATGCAATCTGCCTTCCAGTGCAGTATGTAGCTACACAGGTAGTGCTTTTTTTCTACATCCGTATGTAGATACAGCCTTAGATAAAGAATTTGGATGCTTATGTATAGCATTGTCACTTGATCACATCGATATTGTTGCATATATACATAGATATGTATGTTATTGAAGAAATGACACATTTTAAGAGCATTTTGCTAAGCATCAGTGCAATACTCTTATCTGTTGAACATGTGCATCCAATGATGCAAGGGCTTTTTGTCTTGTCCTCCAAGAAATGTATAGTACATCAGCTGTGTTCAGGAAGATTTAATGGCAAGAGCGTCTAAATTCCCATTGCTTAAGCCAGAAGTAGATTGTTCTTTACCTTGCTCTTCCTCCAGGGTTTTTAACAGGGCGATATTCAAGGCTGCTAAATCACCTACTTTTCTTCTTTCCCACACAGATGTGGTCAAGGAAATAGGGATTCCTCTCTTCTTTCCCTGAAGGGTACGGATCTCTTTATATACATTGACTGGCTGGCAGAAAAGTGTTTTAACAGAATTACTTTGCTAGTCTGTGAATTTCATTTTTGCCTCTGCTAATCTGTAAAGACTATTCTGTATAGAACAGTAGCCTAGTGAGAAGGAAACTGACAAGACAATAGTGCAGACAACAGCAGCTTCTTATCCTTGAACATTAATCTCCACCTACAGCAGAACAAAAGTTTGGAGTGACAAAGATGCTGTTATCACATCCGCTGAAACAACTTCCATACTTGCATTGCTGCTACTGTTTTCAAGCCTCCACTGTTTTCAGCCTAGCTATTTAAAGTGTGTAGCTTACAAAAAAGAAACATCTAAAAATCCCTTTATCGTGACAAGATGATGTACTTTCATTGCCACTTTTCTTTGAGTTATAACATAGTTCCATGCCCAAATTAGCTTAAATTACAATGGTCAGATCCTTCAGTGCTGAAATGAAAGGGATTTTAACCACAGACTTCAAAGGAGTGGAATACCGTTGGTAATGTTGTCTAACATGGGGCACTGCAAACTAGCCCTGCTTTATTCTTTGCTACCCTGTTGCTCCATGCCATGCATGTCTTCTCCCAGTGTCCTGCCTCAGTGATCAAGCAGCAGGTTTGACTGATACGTTGGAACAATGAGGCTGCCTTGTGGGCCAGTTTCAGGTTTCTACTTCACTATGGTTCTATGGCTTGCTGGCAACATCAGTTGGTAGCTTCTCCACAGAACTGAGAGCACAGGTTCATGAGTGTCAGAATTCACTGATACCATCAACATTTGCACCTTTTTGGCAAGAGGGAGAACCTGGTATGTATCTACATTGAATGTTGCACCCTTTCTTCCATCTGCTCCAGAATTTTTAAATTTAGCTCCTGACTAATCCTTTCCTTGCAATTGTTTCTCTATTCACGTCACATCTATGGCTCCACAAAGTCCAAAGACTTCCCCATCCATCACCTCCTGGTACTGGCCCAGTTGATATCCATCAGTCCAGGAGAAAGAATCTAGATGGGGTTCTCTGCAGCTATGTCTTTTTTTGTGATCTTTTGTCAGTTCACACATCTAGGCAGAGTTTATTTGTGGAGGATCAACTCTTTGCTTGCATTCCTAAGACAATGTAAATTGTTTGCAGTTCCCTGTCCCCATGTCCCCCACGGGGTCCAGGTATTATTAACCCTGTAATGTAAAACCCCATCCCTTTTTCCCCCATTGTTTTGCCCCCCATAATTTGTTTATTTTTTGGTTCTGCAGTGCCTCCCTCACTTGAGGGGCTGGTTCATTTGTTTCTTGGAGGGCAGAGCATTTCAGCTATCAAAGAGCATGCTCACTGCAGCCTAATCAGCTGGCAAGAACTAAGAGCAAACTCAATAAAATTCCATCCTGATGCACTCCATCCTGATGCAAAGATATCTGGTGTGAACAACAGAAATTTGCTTTAAAAGGTTAGGGTCCATGGAGAAGAAAACAAGATATGAAAATCCTTTGTATATGTTCCCAATACCATGGACTCCAGGTAAACTGAAATGTGTGGGTGGCAGGCAGAAGGGGGGCAGGTCTGTATTTGGATATTTAGATTTGGCATGAGCATAGAACAAAAACTTCGGTGAAATTAAAAAACAAACAATTATGGCATGAAAATTCAAAATGGATTTATGGTTTCTTGCAACTTCTGTATTCCTTGCTGCAATCTTGGAAAATGTTCTAGGCTTAGCTACAGGCATCTAAATTGGTTTTGCTTCCAAGTTTGTTTATTTCCAGAATCATTGTTGCAACCACTGAAAGCTTTATTGCTTCTAAGCTTGTCAAAATCCTCCATTTTAATTGGAAACAGTCATGTCTCATGTAATAATGCGAACCATGCGGTAGATTGTGGATTGTGATTTACAGCTGTCACAGAGATGCCTGGAAATCCTTATCACTGTTCTCCTTTTATTTGATACTTGCCAGTAAAGATAAACATCAGATTTCAGTTGGACTGACAACACCTCCTACTTCCTGTTACAAGATTTTGTTTTCAGATGTTTATAACTTTACCAGAAGTTAATAGCTCTACAGTTATCCTTGCCAGGTATCTGCCTCAGGCTGCATCCAAAAAAAAAAGCAAGATAGGTGACATGGAGGAGGCAACTGCCTTATTCAGCTGCAGAGAGGACAACAGTTGAAAGGGGAAGGAGGGAAAGAAGCAAACTGGAACAAGGAAAGAAACTGGGACTCCTCAGAGGAGACATGCACTGTTCTGGAAGATGACCGGTAACTGGGGGAGGAAGAAGGGGCTATGATTAGTTAGGCATGGACTTGGATCCAGTAAGAAAAACAGGGGCAGCCAGTTGGCCAGAAGTAGAGGTGCACTGAGTTTGGGACATGGAGCTAGCAGGAGAAGATGGACTGGGACTGGCTGCACAGGGAGACTGAAACTAGGACACAGAGAAAGGAAAGGGGCAGGAGGAGAGGAGACATCTGATAAGGAGCTGAAGTAGTGCAGTGGATGAACTGGGATTGTCTGGGAAAAGAGCCTGGGCAAAGGATTCAGGGAAGCTTTGTGCAGGAAGATTGAGGTAGGAGGAGCAGCCTAGGAAGAGAGCCTGGGCTTGGCAGCTCAGTGAGATTGAGACTTGAACAATCAACCTGCAGAAGAAGTGGCTGGGAAAGGAGACTGACTGGGATAAGAAGCCTGAGGAATGAAGACTGGGACTAGGTAGACTAGGAGAATGAGACTGTGACAGATATTCAGAGGTGGGTAAGAGAAAGGACTGATACTGAGACAGGTTGGAGGGGCTGACGGAGAAGATATTGCAGTTTGGGTGTCTCCCAAAAAGCATGTCTATGATTGACGGATTATTACAAACTATTGAAGCTGATGCCCATGCTATCTGCCTTCCATTTAGGCTAAATGAGGGAATGGTGGGTTACTTACCAGTAACTGTCCTTCTTCGAGATGGGCTGCTCAGATTCATTCAGTAATAGGTGTATCCATGCCGCAGCACATTATTGGTCAGAAACCTTTTGCCGTAGCCTGTGAGGAAAGGGCTGGCAGCCACCACCTCCTCGCTAGCCTGTGGCTATATATGTGGCCGCCGCCCGGCCCCTCCTTATTCCCTAAAAGTCACCAACTGAGTTGCAGGGATGGTGGGAGGGTTGTGAATGAATCCGAGCACCCCATCTCGAAGGAGGACAGTTACTGGTAAGTAACCCACAGTTCTTTTTCAAGCGCTGCTCGGATACATTCAGTAATAGGTGACTGCTAGCCATGCTGATGGATGGTGGGTGAAGTTGGTTCTTTCCCGCCTTCAGTGCAGCGAGTCCCCACAAAAGGTCAGTGACCCAGGCAACGAAGGTTCATAGGAAGTACCTAAAGAATCATCGTACGGACCGTGGCCCAGGTAAGAGGAAAACCATGAAGTAGAACTGTCTGACCTAAGTTTGAGTGCTCCCTGACCTGCAGATGGCAGGAGCAATGGTGGCCTAAAGTCATCTTATCATAGGAAACAAAAATGAAAACACAGTTACTGAATCATGATCAGTGAGGCATCTTTCTTTGTGGACATGAGCGGTATAAAGACCATGACCCAGGTAAGGAAACCTGTGAGATAGAGGGAAAGATGAGAGGCTTTCATCACTCAAAGGTCCCTGGTCTGCAGATGCGAGCAGCAGTGACACCTTAAAGTCACCTTATTGTAAGGCGTCAAATGGAGACGGAGTTACCCGATCATCATCGGGAAGTTGTCTCCAACCGTGAACCTGAGCAATTGTCAGTACACATGCATCAAGGCAAAAGAGCCTGAGGCATTCTTGGGCCTTAAGACTATAATAAGTTTGTTAACTAGCAATGGGGAATCAGTGTGACCCAGAGAAAACTGGTCTAGTACTGGCGAGACCTGAAGCCAGAAGAGCAAGAAGGAAAAGAAGGGGGAGAGGAAATAGGGCCTTTATTGGTCCAGTAAGGCAAGTTGCAAGGAGACATTAAGAGTTAGGCAACCACTTATTAAAACCAAGACACTTTGGCAGCTGACGTGAATTGGCATATGAGACCAAGGGTACACTCTTAGAGGCACACAGTTAGGCGTATTTTGCAACAGATGCTGAGGCAAGGACTTAGGGCCACAAAAGTAAGGCGCTACAGCGTAAGACAGGGTCTATAATATGAGACGTGTGGCCTCATGGGGCCCATAAATTTATTTCCTGCAGTCTACAACAACATGATCATTACCAGCAGTTGCAAGATCGCCATATGCAAAGGGTCCAGTGTTGCGGCCCCCAGGTCAGCGCACCAGCCCTGGCGGTGACCTGAGTCCGAGACCCTTGGTGAACAGGGTTGAAACTCCACTCCTGTGGGGGAGGGAGGAAAAGACCTTAAGGGTCCAAGTACGAAAGAGAAGGGGAGGATAACTCCATCAAATGGAAATGGAGTAAGGGCATGTCAGCTTGGTAGGATGCACCATCCTCCTCCCTCTTCATTATTCTCTCTCTTTTTTTTTTTTTTTAGACTCAGCCACTAGGGAGAAAAGTGGGAAGGGAGACCATTGGCAAACCTCGTGACCCCTTAACACGGGTGGCGTAGGTGGGCTGACATACCATGTGACTGGGATGACTGTGACATGATGGTGGCTCTCCAGCTTTGGGAAAGACTCTTGAAAGGTGGTGGAGTCTAGTAGAATGTTGGCTACCCCCTCCGTTAGGTACCTGAAGAGGAAAGAACAGCAGCTGGCTTGACCACGGCACCATGAGTATGTTAAGGATGAGAGCACTATTAAATGGCACCACAAAAATGAGAAAAGCCCCTGGTAAGGGGAGCACCACTTCACCTGGCTTACAAATGCCCTGCAAAATAGTGAAAGGGCGGGATGGCCAGCATTAAAAACCCCTGGACCACAAGATGGCATCTGAGAGAGACAGAGGAACAAGTCCCACCTGAAATTCAACAGGGATTCATCCCACATTGGGGAGAGAGGATCACTTAAAGGACTACCCCGGACCATCTATGAGGGAACTGATAACCTCCTGGTATCACTGAATCCATTTTGGCAGTGAATGGAACAGAGCTAGCTCGTAGGTGCACCTCCTCACCAATAGAACAGGCCTTTGAAGACCCCGTGGTGACCTGCTTGAATTTCCCAAACTCCTTCTGGAGACTAGGGAAAAACAGGGTCAGTGTTGTGAGGGGTCCTGGTCATCCCAATCTGCTCTAGCAATACATAACCTGTGCCCAACCCAGTAGTTCGGGTTTCTATGATTGGTAAAGTGAGGAAAAGCTGAATCCACGAAGAGGTTAAGGATTTCCCCTCCAAGTGGGGGAAGGAGAGGAGAGGTCAAGGGAGCAAACTCCACAGCATACAGAAGTGTTCCAATGCACTAGCCCCAGGGACTAGGGCAACCTAACAAGAGAGGGAAGGGAATAACTATGCAGAGGGTTGACAACACATGAAGGCTCAAATCAGAAGGTACGAGGCATGTGCACCTGGAGAATTGCCCATTAACGGACATTAGCTACTGATTTGACAATCTCTCCATTGGGGTCCTGAAGCCAGACATAGCTGAGTTGAGGGGTCCAACCAGCCAGAGGTGAGCGACTTGGACTGGTCTGAGAAGGCGAGGGAGGGGAGGGCACTAGGCCCACCCCAACCACAGGTTGATCAGGAGGGGTTGTGTCGTTTCCTTCATCACCCAATCTTAAAACTCAGAATAAGTGGCAACCATCCAGGGCCCGAACAAAATGAGTGCCCAGTGGCTAGAAATTGCCAGTCTCATGAAAGAAAGAGGTATCCCCAGACAGGGAGGTGCAACCTTCACAAGAGCAACATGAAGGAATTTACCCTAGGAGAGAGAGAACTCCACATAACCCTGAAGGGTAAGCACTTTCCCAGGAAGGGAAAGGGGGGTTAGAAACCATTTGGAGATGACTGCCATATGGTCATTTGTGTGGGGGGTGTGCAGGAAACCAGGGTTACAGCCCTCGCAGATAACCCGAACACGTGGTCTCTTAAAGGGGTAGGGGAGAGAGCGAGGGGGGAATGGTCCATCAGATGCCAACCCAGGAGAACTTGACTATGGAGAAAAATAAGGAGGGAGGGACTGGCCCCCCGCCAATAGGGTTCCTTGCAGGTCCTGACAGAGCTACTGGGTTATTGTAAAGGGAGGAAGGCAGAACCCTGCATTGGGATCATATGTCAAGGTCACACCTACCCCTCAAGGTGGGTATTCCCTCATACTTTCATTGGCAGACAGTGTTGTCCTGAAAATGGGGAATGGCTGCTAGGTGATTGGGCCGGGGGCCCATCAACTAAAAGAAAATAAGTAGAAATGCCAATAGGCCCGGTGGAGCAGCTTTTGGGGGGCGTAGGCATTGAGCGAACATTAAGGACTAGGGAGTTGGACAAGAGGCCACAAAGACAGCAGGCCCAAGTACTTTACCTCCCCCCAGGGGTTCCAAGGGCTATGGAGCATGGTGTCTGTCTCGGCCACAAAGACAGAGTCACCATCAAAGGGCAGGTCCAGTATAACCTGGTGAGAGGGAGAGGGCACCCTCACCTCTCTACGCCAGGCCACCTGCCAAAGGGTGACGGCTGAAGCCATGGTCCAGGAAGCCGTATCTATGGCATCCCACGTTGATAACAGGAGGTCTTGGGATGCTATTTTGCCCTCTTCTAGGAAGGCATCATAGTCTTCCGTATTTTCCTGTGGGAGGAGGTGTCTAAATTTATTCATGGACTCCTAGACATCCATCATATATCTAGCTGCCAGGGCGTGGTTATTGGCCACGCATAGCTGGAAGGCGGAGGAGGAATAGACCTCCTGCCCCAGGAGAGCTAACTCCCTTGTATCCAGGGATGCCAGGAGGGGGTCACGAGAGACGTCTCCTGGGCCTAGTGATGCTTCCACCACCCCTTGAGATGGTGCTGGGTGGTGGGTAAGGCAGGGAGACTCCATTTCTGGGACCAAATATTTAAGGCCTACTGTGTCGGATACTGGGGGAATGGAGCCCGGAGCTTGCCAGCGTGACGCGGTGAGGTCCAATACACTGGGGTGGAGGGGAACTGAGATGGGCACAGCAGATGTAAATACTGTTCTCAATAAAGTGTCAGCATGTCCCATAAGGGACTGAACCTCCAGCACCATGTGAGTGGTAACACAATGAAGGAAGTCGAAATGTGCCGTAAGGTCCCCAGTGTAGGAGCGGGGCATGGGGTTTAAGGCCCTGTCCGGTGCCAGAGGAACCAGTGCAGAGCTGGGGGAAGCAGTACCATGAGACCACTCATGGGTCTGGTACCTATAAGGAGATGGTGCTGAAGGCCATTGGCGTGGCCATTTGGCCCCCCTCAAGACACCTTCCTCCAGACTCGGAGACCGGGACACCTCTCAGGTGCCGATCACAGTGCTGGCGGCGGCAGCATAATATGCTGCCAAGGAGAGGACTCGGCGGTACCGGGGCCCTCTGGCGTAGGAGGTTTCAATAATGGGGAACTTGGGACTGAGACTGGAGTTCATAATCGGTGCCACTTGCGGGGCAACCACGGACCGGGAACAAGGGCCAGTTTACCCCTTCCCTTGGGGGGTACTGGGTTGGGAGATATTGGCAGGAGAAGGTGTGTCCTCTCTGCTTCAAAGGCCTCCGGCATGTCTGGGACCGGCACTGACTCCTGCCAGTCCCACGGCAACTGCCATGAGGAGGATTGAGATCGGAGCCGACGCCTCAGTACCAACACCGGTACCAAGCTGGTCTTCTTGCTCTCTGTGGGAGAGTGGTGCCGGGAGAACTCCAGTGCTGAACTAGCATGCGGTACCAGAGGATGCCCCGAAACTTCGGGGATGGGCTGCAGCACTTGCCCTGAGGCCAGCACACAGTGCCTTTGCTCCCTGTCTTTAATCATCTGAGGTTTGAAGGACCAACAAATGGAGCAAGTGGTGACTAAGTGGCTTTCGCTGAGGCACCAGAGGCACTTCTCATGGGGTCATCCCATGGGAAGGCCTTGCTGCAGGCCATGAAATGTTTAAAGCCGGGCATGGCGGGCAGGAAGGAGGAGCAATGTTTCTGTTTCGAGGCTGGATGTTCGATAGGTGAAGCACTCTTCTGTGGAACGATGTCCATGAAAAGGTGTTCTCAATTGAGCTGGAGGCTCATAAAAGGCAAAGACAGGCTGCTTGCGAAGTTGCAAGGAGTGGGCTGTTCCACGAACCATTGCTGAGGTGGAAAAAATGGAACTGAGGAGGGGCTGGGCTGCAGCCACATATATAGCCACAGGCTGGCGAGGAGGCGATGGCTTCCAGCCTTTTCCTGACAGGCTAGGGCAAAAGGTTTCCGACCAATCATGTGCCGTGGGATGGAGACACCTATTAGTGAATGAATCCGAGCAGCGCTCAAAGAACCATTGAATGCCATTTCAAAACAACAGAAGCCATCATCCAAAGACTAAACTGAATGCAAACGTTGAGAGTGGGGTTGATTTAGTTAAAGTTATCTTTGTGTTGTGGGACTAAAACAAAGAAACAAAGAGCAGCAAGAAATCTAGGAGAAAGCAGTTTGAAAGCAAGTGATGGCATATATGTCCATGCTTCAGTGGTGCTGCATGGTTAGGCACACCTGTGGTAGCACAACTCAAAACAACAACATGGATGCAGTGGAATTGGTTTCAGCACAGGCTAGCAATGTGCGTTTCTATCCAGGGTCCCCAACATGCCCGTACAGGGTGTGTTGAAGCCTGCGCTGCTGTACCTATGCTGCTATTTTTAGCTGTGATAGCATGAGCATGTCTTCCTCAGCTGCAGTCACATCTCAGATTGCACTAATGGGATAATCTCAAAAGAAGCATGGCCTTGAGAGAAAGCAGAGAGCAAGCTTTTGCAGCAGACTGGTGGCCAGAAGAACAGAACGTGAGCAAGGGAACTGGTTCCTATTGTTGGTTTTAACTGCGCTGAGAGAAACAGTGGGTTACTGATGTAAGCGTCCTTCTTTGAGATGGGCTGCTCACGTACTTTCAGTTACAGGTGCCGCAGCGCATGGTAGCTCGGAAGGTCTTTTAGCCTAGCCCGTCAGGTCAGGGCACACAGCCAACACCCCCTCAGTGCCGCAACCATGGCTGTATAGATGATCATGACCCTGACCCTCCCAGTCCCTTTTTTACACCAACTCCAGTTAGCAGGAACAGTGGGAGCGATCTGAACGTATGTGAGCAGCCCATCTCGAAGAAGGACACTTACATCGGTAACCCACTGTTTTTCTTCGAGTGCTTCTCACATCATTCAGTTACAGGTGACTGCTAGCCATACTCAAAGACGGTGGGAGGAGTTATAGCTTACCTATATTGAGTACAGCTCTTCCCAGCGCAGCATCCTCTCTGGCCTGTTGGATGATAGCATAGTGTGTCATGAAGGTATGCACCAATGAACACATAGCTGCCCTGCAGATCTCCTGGATTGGGACCTGGGCAAGGAAGGCCATTGACGAAGTCTGGGCCCTGGTTGAATGAGCCCTGCCATTCCCTGGGGCGGGACGTATTTGACCTTCTGTAGAAGTCTTTAATGCAGTTCACTATCCAGTTGGAAATGCACTGTGATGACACTGGAAGTTCTCTTTTACTTTCTGCGACCACCACGAACAGTTGGGAGGTTCTGCCGAATGGGCGTGTATGCTCGATATACGTTAAGAGCGCCCTTTTAACATCCAGCGTGTGCCACTTCCTCTAGTTCTCTGTAACCTGAGGGTCTGGGAAGAAAACTGGCAGGCAAATGTCCTGACTAAGGTGAAAAGGAGAGACCACTTTAGGGAGGAAAGATGGGTGCAGGCAGAATACCACCTTATCAGGGAAAAACCTCGTATACAGAGGTTCTGAAGAAAGGGCTTTCAGTTTGGATACCCTTCTGGCTGAGGTAATTGCTACCAAGAAGGCCACTTTCCAAGCCATGACTAGCAGAGTGCATGAGTTCAAGGGTTCATAAGGAGGCTCCGTGAAGCTATGTAGCACCACTTTAAGGTCCCATTGTGGAACAGGCTCATGGGGTTGCAGGAAGACACTTTCAAATCCCTTCAGGAATCTGGTGGAGGTAGGGTGGAAAAAAACAGGAACGCCCTCCACCTTACCATGTAATGCTGAAATCACTGCCAGATAGACTCTCAGTGAGGAAAGGGAGAGGCCCTTTGTAGCAGGAAGGCACGGCCCCCCTTGGATCTAGCTTGGAAGGTTCTGCCTGACTGCAGGGGGGTGGAGCCAGAGCAGCCTGTCAATCAGGCCAGAAGCAGAGGAACGGGGTGGGAAGTATAAAAAGGGAGGCAGCCAGCTCACTTCAACACAAGCCATGAAAGGGGAAGGATGTCTCTCTACTCTCTCCTGACCCTTGACAGCCCCAGGGGGGAAGCTGGGCTCTGGCCACCAGACCTGGGCCCAGATCTCTGGTAGGGGCTGCCTGCAGCCGGGGACTGGGAGCTAACGCCCAGGCCCTGGGCCACCACAGGCCTGCAGAGAGAGCTGTTGGCAGGGAGGCATGTGGGTGGCCTTGAGTCATCTGCTGCTGAGGACTCCGGGCCTCTGCCTCCCTGTGACTTGGAGGAGCTGCCCTTGGTTGCTGAGGACCCCAAGCCTCTGCCCACCCCATGCAACCTGGAGGAGTTACCATCTGTGGAGGAACCTGAGGGACTGCCTGACCTGCCACCACCCAATGAGATGGAAGGGTTCTACAGTCTGCCCCTAGATGACTACACCGAGAAGCTGGCGGATGAGGTACTGCAGAGACATGGGTCCAGGGGTGACCAAGGGGAGTGTGTGTCTCAAACCTCAGCTGAGAGCCACACCTTCGGGGCAGCGTGTTGTGACCAGGACCCCACTGACCCCTGCACGAAGGCCTCAGGCCCTATAGGCCCCACTTCAGGGTTGGCGTGTTGCAGCCAGGACCCTGCTGACCCTTGTGCAAAAGTCTCAGACCCACCCAGGGCCCTGGGCTGGGATACAGTGGAGCTGTGGGACCCTACATCTTCTTTGATTCCTATCCCTGCACCCCCTTGCAGGTCATAAACCTGAGAGGCAGCATTGCCATTTCCCCTTCACCTTAGAGACTGAGATGGTGGAACTTTTGCCCTACCAAGGGGCTAAAGACTTGGTGGCTGGCCCAATAGGAGTCCTGAGACTGTGAAACTTTTGCCCTGTCAAGGGGCTAAAGACTTGGCAGTCCTGCCCTACGAAGGGCTGGGGACCTGGATCAGCCGCTCCTCCCCCTTGGGAGGGCGGGCAGCTTGTTTACATCCTTATCCCTGAGGTATATCAGGTAATCAAGGATTAAGTGTATAGGGCTGGTGTGGGCATAGTGCCTTTACCTACTGCCCAGCGGGAAAAGTGTTTCCATTTGGTTCAGGTGACTCTAGTGAAGAGTCTCCTACTACCAATTAGTACCTTTTTGACCCTATCTGAGCACAGTCTTTCCTGCTCACTTAGCCATAGAGTCTCCAGGCCATCAGGCACAGGAGCCCGGGGTTTGGGTGCCGCAGGTGCCCCAAGTTCTGTGTTAGGAGGTCCACCCACAGGGGAAGGCAGAGGGGTGCATTTATGGACAGGTCCTGTAAGATCAAGTACCAGTGGTGTCTGAGCCAATCTGGAGCTATTAATATAATGTTTTCTCCATCCCTGTTTATCTTCAAGAGAACAGTGTACATCAACGGGATTGAAGGGAAGGCATACAGCAGAGGTCCTGACCAATGGAGAAGGAAGGTGCTGTGAGTGAACCCTCCTCCCGACCCCTGAGGGAGCAGCAGTGATGGCATTTGCAGTTCTGTTGTGTTGCAAATAGGTCCCCTTGGGGTGTTCCCCATCTGTTGAAGTGACCTGTGGTGGGCTAGAGGGGTTCTGCTGAGCGAGTCTGCTAGCCTGTTGTCTATCCCAGGCAGGTGGGCTGCCACTGGGGTGAAATTGTACCTCAGGGCTACTTCCCAGAGTTTGGTTGTCTCCCAACAGAGATCTGGGGAATGGATACCCCCCTGCCAGTTCGTGTAGAACAGGGCCGTGGTATTGTCCATTAGGATCTGGACTGTTTTTGCCTTTTTTGTCCAGAAAGGTTCTGCAGGCTAATCTGATAGCCCACAGCTCCTTCATGTTTATGTGAAGGGATCTGTCCCTGGAGGACCTATGTCCTTAGGTGGAAAGTCCCCCTGATATGTGGGCTCCCCACCCCAAGTCTGAGGCATCAGTGATCAGGGTCATCACAGGGTCTGATACCTCAAAGGGAATTCCCCCCATGGCAAAAACAGGATCCATCCAGATCTCCAGCATCCCCAGGATGTCATGGGGGACTGACAGTTCCTTGCACAGAGAATGCCTCTGTGAGTGGAACACTGTGGACAACCAGATCTGGAATGGTCTCATTCTTAGGTGGGCCATCCTTATCTCTGAAGTGGAGGCCGCCATGTGCCCGAGGAGCTGGAGACAGCATCAGGCCATGGTTACTTGGGAGTCCTGCAGTTCTGCAATGATGGTCCAAATGGACCAAAATCTTGAAGGGGCAGGGAAGTCCTCCCTTTTTTGGGAGACTACGAGGGCTCTTATGAACTCTATTTCCTGGGACTGGGAGAGTTTTGACCTTTCTCAATTTATGCAAAGTCCCAGGTACCTGCACGGTTGACTCACTACCTTGACGTTGTATTTGACGTAGGTTCTTGATCTTCCTTTTATTAGCCAGTCGTCCAGGTAGGGGTATATCTTTATACCCTGTTGTCGCAGGTGTGCAGTGACTGCCACCAAGCATTTTGTGAACACCCTGGGGGCCAAGGAAAGCCCGAAAGGGAGTGATGTGAACTGGAGATGTCTTTCCCCAACTATGAATCTTAGAAACCCTCTGTGATGTGGGCATATTGTTGTGTAAAAGTAAGCGTCCTTTATATCGAGGGCCATGAACCAATACCTGAAGTCCAGATGGGACGATCTGTGATAGGGAAACCATATGGAACTTTATTTTCCTTATATGTTTGTTTAGAGCTCTGAGTTTAGGATAGGTCTCAGATCTCTCTTTGGCTTGGGAACTAGAAAGTAGCAGGAGTAAAAACCGTTTCCCCACTCCGATCTTGAGACTTTTTCTATGGCCCCAAGAAAGAGGAGTTCTTCACACTCTCTCTGGAGCATTAGGTCTAGTTCCCAGCTCCCAAGATTCAGATGAGGGGGTGGTTTTCTGTCCTGAGGTGTGGACCAGAATTGTATGAGATACACCTTTTGAGACCATGTCCAGCACCCACTGGTCGGTTGTGATGCTGGCCCATTGATGAGAGTACTGGGCCAAATGGTTGGCAAAGTTTATGGTCAAGGTTGTGGTACTGGTGCCCTCAGGCTGACCATCAAAAGCACTGCTTTTGTCCTGCTGAACTAGTGGTACCCTGTCCCTGACGACCTGTCTGGGAGGCCTCACATTTTTGGCCCCTACCCAGGTGGACTTTATCCCTATCCAGACCCCTGTATTGGTGCTGGGGGTATTGGTAGGACCAGGAATGAGAGCCCTGAACCTGGAGCTGCTGTTGCAGCTGCTGTGGTTGTTGCTGCTGCAGCAGCTGCTGGGACCAGAAGGAGCACCTAACAGGTGGTAGCATGTACATGCCTAGGGACCTAAGGGGTGGCCCTAGAGTCCTTCATACCATGCAGCTTTGAGTCCGTGGACTCAGCGAAGAGGGCAGGGCCTTCAAACGGTAAGTCCTGTATGATCAGTTGCATCTGTTGGGACAGGCCCGAGCCTTGAAGCCAGGCCATATGCCTCATAGCCACAGGAGAGACCATGTTGCATGAGGCTGTGTCAGATGCATCCCAGGAGGTCATGAGGGCATCTCTAGAGGCCAAAACCCCTTCCTCCACAACGCTTCAAAGTCTCTCAGTTGATCCCGAGGGACGCAATCGCGAAAGCTCTCCAAAGCCCTTCAGAGGTTGAACACATACCTCCCCCTGAGGGCCTGGTGATTGGCAATGCACAGCTGTAACGCTGAAGTGGAATAAACCTTCCTGCCAAATAGGTCAAGTTTCCTTGCCTCCTTGTTCTTAGGGGTAGAGCCCAGTTGGCCCTGCCTTTCCTTCTGGTTGACTGTGTCCCCAACCAGAGACCCTGGTGTAAGGTGATGGAAGAGGAACGTGAACTTATCAGTGGGAACATGGTACCTCCGGTCTGCCACCTTGGACACAGGAGGGATTGATGATGGGGTCTACCATCGTGCCCTTGCACTATTGTACACCCCTTCATGGACAGAAGGGGGACAGAAACCTTTGCTGGTGGGGCAGCATCACCCACATCAAAAAGGGGGTCATATTCCTCTGTGACCACCCCCAAATCCAAGTTAAGGTTTGCTGCCATACAACGAAGCAGCTCCTGTTATGTGCAAGGGTCATCCTTGTATGCCAGGGGTCTTTGAAAGGTAACCTCATCTGGGGAAGAGGACCATGGGACCCCTGATCTACTGCACTGGGTGAAATCTGGGTCAGGTTCATTGTCAGATAGGTCTGAAGAGTCTGGCATTTGGGTCAACGACGGTGCCAACAGGTGCCAGGAGATGGGGTCATCATCGGCCGTCCAATCCAGCCATTCCTGTGACCAGTCATTGGAGGATCCTAGGGCTGTGGGTTGACGGGATCAGGAGTGGCCTCTTTCCCTCTGTGTGCCCACTGGCCTTCGATCACCACATGTGGAGTTCCACTGTAGCTCCCGCACCGGGGTTGCCAGGGCTCCACCTCCTCTTGGCGAGGATGTCGGAGAACACTTCTGGTGCTACTTGCCCACTCAGCCACTGATACCAGGGTTCCGATCTGTGGACTTCGGAGATCCAGGGTACCGAGGAGTGGAGCAAGATGTCGCAAGGACGAGTTAGACCTCTGCTGTCTTGAGCCCCAGGAGCATGGTACTGAGGGCTCATGGGACGAGTGCCAGGAAGAGTGGTCATCTGAGCAGTCTTCAGTACCATTCTGTGATACCAGAGGAAGGCTTGATGGTGCCGAGATTTGGAATGATACCGCGTCTCTTGTCCACTCCTTCACTGAAAGCACTGATTTGCCCTTGGATTTGGCCTTCTTGGCCGGTACTGGAGCCAGTACCTGGAGCAGGGCCCGCACCGCTGCGAGGGCCTTCAGCATTGACAATACCAAAAGGTGCCCTGGTCATGACTCCTGAGGAAGGGTGTCGGGGGGTGGTGTAAGCCAGCACCATACTGGTGCCAGATCAGATGCTGATTGTAGCATCATATTTTGAGCCAGAGAGAGGCACCAGACAGGTTCTGGTGCAGAATTCACACTCAAGGCCAGCAAGACTTTCATCACGAGAGATGTATTGGGCGCTGGGTGAGATGCCCGATCTTGGGCAAGGTTGTGCAACCTCCGCTCCCTGTCCTTGCAGGTCCTCTCCTTGAAGAACTTGCAGATGGAGCAACTCCTCATGAGGTGTGACTTACTGAGGCACATGAGACATTTCTCATGGGCATCGTCGCTCGGGAAGGCTTTGTAGCATTATGGACAAGGCTTAAACCCCGGCATTGTTCTCATGGATGAAAGAGGACAGACACTTGCTTCTGCAATTTTCGGCTGTTCCGATACCATCGCTGAGGGTGGAAAGAAGAAACTGGGAGGGTCAGAGTCGTGGTCACCTATATAGCCGTGGTTGCAGCACTGAGGGGGCGTTGGCTGCGTGCCCTGACCTGACAGGCTAGGCTAAAAGACTTTCTGAGCTACTGTGCACTGCTGCATGTATGCACCTGTAACTGAATTGATGTGAGCAGTGCTTGAAGAAGAACAGGAGCTTGCGTATGCTTATAACTAAATGGGATTGCATCAAAGAAATACCTGACACATAATTTCTCTTTGAAATGGAAACAGTCTGCAAGGCCCTGAATATTGGCTAATTGCTCAAGTCAAAAGAAGCAACAAGGAACAAGTAGGTGAATCAGTGCCCACTAGAACAAACTTCTCCCCCAGAGCCTGGAATGGAACCCAAGATTCTTGAGACTCACCATTTTTCCATTTTCAGCACATATCTGTTGAACACACTGGCAAAGTATACATCCCATCTCTGTGAGTTCTGGTCCACATAAAGGATGACAACTTACTGTTGCTTTCAATTACTCGCTTAGCTAAAGTGGCAGAGCTCTGTGTGGTGGATCTGAAGGTTCCAACCTTGATAATAAACGATATAAATTTTAATCTGTTTTGTTTAAGGTGACTGATTTTCTTTCTGAGTTGCAAGATGAAGCTGTAAATACTAAGCATTTTTTGGATTAACTACACTATTGCCTTACAAGGAATAACTGCAGCAGCATGGTAGTCATCCTGACATGCCACACAGTGTCATAAACTGCCATCAGAGCAATAAGGACAGTGCCGACTTTCTTTCCTGTTTTTTACAGGTTAAGTCAGTCAAACTACCTGATCTAGGGTGCATTGGCCCCTCTTGTTTCCAGCCTGAACACAAGGCAGCAGAGGTTCAACTACCTCATTAATCCACAGCAGGATGAGTATGTCCATCACTTTGAAAGTAACACACAGTAAAAAAATATGTTGTTAGCATTTTGGGTGTGACAGTGTTTTCCCTGAGTTGCAGACAACTATGGTCTTTGCTTTGTACAAAGATTTGGGGTGCTGCATTCCTGGCTACAATGATTCAGAAAGAGAAGTAACCAATTTTAGTGATTAGACTGAAATGAGAGACCACTGTGCAAGTCATCTAGACCAGGAGACTTCTTAGACTGTAATTGATGTACAACTAGGTCAAACTCTTGAACAGTAAAAGGAGTGATCAGGTCTGTGCCCAAACTCAGAGCCAATCATCTCTCTGCAGCCATAATTTTAATTTTAACCTCTGAACTTTCTTGATTAGGATCTCTGCCATTGGCCAGAGATGGGATGTGATGGAGTTTGCTGCTGTTACAGACTTATATTACCCTGTAACATTGTGGAAAAAACTTTCTTGAATTAAGTTTAATATCTTTGGAGTCCATTATTTAAAAAACCCCAAACAATTGGGTATGTGTTATTGCAGAATTGTATGTATCAGACGTGGCCAAACTGTGGCTCGTGAGCTGCATGCGGCTCTTTAAAGAAAAATTGCGGCTCCTGGGAGAGCGCAGGAGGGAAGGGCGGCGTGGCAGGAGACAGGCAAGAAATTTGCAGTGGTCAGGGACAGCAGAGAGGTGGCGGCAGGGTGAGAGCCGGCAGGGGAGGAGCAGTGTTGTGAGAGCTGCAGGAAAAAGTAGTGTGGTCAAAGCCGGGGGAGGGGCAGCGCTGTGAGAACCTGCAGGGGAAAAACAGCCTGGTCATAGCGGAGAAGGGAGGGGAGGGGCTGCATTGAGAGAGCCTCCCCGGCAGGAAAAAGCAGCGTGGTGAGAGCCGGGAGGAGAGGGGCAGCGTTGTGAGAGCCTGCAGGGAAAGAGAAGCTCTCAGAGCAAGTAACTGCCAGATTCTATAGTTTACCTACACGACATTAATTCTACCCTCCTTATCTGTGTGCATTATGATACAGTCTTTAATTACATCAGTGCATGATTTTTTAAATACTTTTCTTTTCTGATGCTGTTTTCTGGGTAAATATTGTCAACGGAGGTGGCAGCCATGATGGCTGCCCCGCCCCACACGTAGCCCCCCTGAATTATGCTGCTCTCAGGGAGGAATGTTAAGTATCGATCTCCCTGATGGGCCTCATCTCCGGGCCATCCAGCTCAAGGGGAAGAATATTAAGTATCGATCTCCCTGATGGCCCTCAATCTCCTGTGTGAGTTTCTTCCTCCCTAGCTTTGTGTCAACAAGAAGGGGGGTGAGTTCCTATCCCCACTGAACAGTTTCTCGGCACCCCTGTCACCACGAAGGAGGGGTCATTGTCTGGGGTCTCAGTTCCATCATTGGTCCTGACCAGGATCCCACTCCCAATTGGCTATTTTTACTCTGGCTGTGCAAAATTCTATTTAAACCCCCTGTCTCACCTAGCTTGGTGTTCTCCCACCCTCGAATGCTAAAGGGCATGTCACGACCCGGTCGGACTGATCCCCCGACTGAGACAGGGAGCACCCACCCCCGAGACCTTTTTTTTTTGGGGGGGTGTGCACGAATTGCCGACCAAACGATTAAGTACTGGGATGTTGCAGCTGGTCTGCCTCCTTGCTTTGGGTTCCACTGCGGTGCTAGGACAGGTATTATAAATCGATACAAGCCTCCTATTTCTCTTAATTCTTCTCCTTGCTACTATTCATGTATAGTCTGTTATTGTAGCTTCCTTATTTGAGTTTTGTATACTTTGTGTAGCTGTCTATTATTCCCCCTGAATCCTGCATAATCCTTTCATGATATAGATGTTCATTGCCTAGCATAGATTGTTATTTCGTCATATGTTTATTAGCCATTTGTATTTTGCATTTTTATTGTAAAGTTGTTTATTGCTCCACTTTTGCTCTAAACTGCTGTCCCCAAACCTCCCCAGTATACATGGGGGGAGTGTGGGAGTTTAGTTTCTCTCATCTGACTCCTTCATTCTGCAGCCCACCCTTCTTGCCTAGCAAGGAGGAATGGCTTTGAGCCATTGGTAAATACGCGTCGGGTGGGCTGATCAGTACCTATACCGATGTTGAGGCAGTAAAAGGACAGAAAAGTCCTTGACTTATTATGGCCACCCTCTTGTAGGTCATTGCTCCATACTGTTATTTAGCTATAAGTACTTTTGTTGGTTGTAAGTGTTTTGCATGGACTTTCATGCTTTGTACTGTTGTTTGGTTATAGGTGTTTTACACAGACTTTCTTGTTCCATACTGTTATTTGGTTATATTTGTTTTACATAGACTTTCTCGCTCCACACTGTTAATTGATTATAAGTGTTTTATATAGACTTCCTTGCTCCATATTGTTAATTGGTCATAGGTGTTTATGGTATCACTATAAAAGTTGTTTTTTTGTTTACTTGAACTGGTGTCCGTCTCATTGGTGGGTGTTGCCAGTCCGTCGCAGTTACATCGCGAACCCGGGGTTCAACAAATATTTTTAAAACCGGCAACATAAATTGATCAAGAACAAGTCTACAATGAACTACAGATAAGTGATGATAATTAGCAATTTAAACCTGAAAAGTAATTGTAAATTAATTTTCTTTTTTAAAAATCACCTGGCATTTCCAGATATTGTAATATAATTCAAAATTATTTCTCTTGTATTTTTATTTTGAGAATTAAATAAGAATCATCAGAAATGACTGAAAATTGACACAAGTGTTATATCCAAAACCACTGACTACTGTCAAAAGCTTATTAAAAAAACCCTCTATTTAAAGAATGTTACAAGTAATTATTATGGATCATGGTTCATTTTCAGCATGCAAAATGACTTAGACTTAGGATAGACCACCACTACTGAAAACTGGCTTTAGAAAAAAAAATTCCTTAAGTCCATTGAACAAGTTTGCCTGAGACATCAGTATGTCATCTGTTTGCAGAAGAAACTGCTAGCACATTTATTTTATAAGAAAATTTTAATTAATATAACTAAGTCAATTACCAAGATAATTTACATTCACTGCAAAGTGCAATAGCAGCACTATACGTCTACTGATTAAATAGCATTCAACATGTATTAATTCTCTTTTGTTGTATAGTCAAAATCTATTTATATTTCAGTGCAGTCTTCACGAATGCCTCTATTGGTATCTGAGCCCATTAGACAAGAGTAATTGTTGTGAAGGGCTGAGGACAGAAAATTGTGTTGTAAACTTTCTGAAAAAAATCTCTCACTGATAAAGATTTTATTTTGTATTATAAAGACCAAATATTGATATTTAGAATTTATACAGGGCCTGACCCCAAACTGAATAAACTCAGTGGGATTTTTTCCATCGTATCTTCTGTGCACAGACTCCAGAGCAGTTACTTAAACAGGCTCTGATCTTGCACTTTCTGTCCCCCTAAATTCTCATTGATCTGTTGTGATTCTGAACAGTTGAAAAGGTGTCCCTGTGTGCATCTCTTCACAGGATTAATATGAGAGCATTGTTTTCCCTTACTATTACTCTCATTTTAAAATTAATTGTGTCTGAGTCCTCAGACCTTTTGTCTTCACTGTCCATGAGTATTTCAGTGAACAAGTTTACTGGCAGAAATATTGGCAGGGAAGCAGAGGCATGGTAGGTGCCGGGATGGGGTGGGAGTCAGAAGTGCGGCAGGGTTGGGGAGAGCAGAGAAGCAGCAGAGTGGCAAAAGGCGGCAGGGAAGCAGAAATGGGGGGTGAGGGAGAGAAGCATGACATGGTCAGAGAAGCCGTAGCATATTTAGATTTTCTCATAGGCCCTAATGCAGCGTACTCATTGTTAAAATAAAATCATGTTTTACAAGTCCTAAACATGATGTGGAGTACTAAGAAATGAAAATACAAAGGAGAAAAGTATAAAACTGAACATAAATTACTTTCAATTTTTGGCACAACTTACTGCTGTGAAGCATCATATGCCACAATGAAATTCAAAACATTGTGCAATAGTTAGAGATCAGTATCTCAGAGGGCTTTTACCTGCTGCATTGACAAGTTACTGCCCAGATTTAAAAAAAACCTTGCCACAAGCCTGTAGTGTTCTACATCTAGCAACAGCTAGATTTTTACTGTATAGACCTAGTTTCATGGTAATCTTAAATAATTATTAGAATCTGACATTAGTGGATCAATATTTGCCCCATTTTTACTATAAAATTAAAGTGCGCAATGAATTTTAAGCTTAGTAATTTTGGAATAGGTAAAATATGTGGTTATATGCCTCAGTGTGGCTCTCGAAGGTTTAATAATCGACTTGTGTGGCTCTTGAGTTCTGTAAGTTTGGCCACCCCTGGTATATATGTTCTGTAGTAGGAGGGAGTGTGACAGTGTGTCTGAGAACAGACCCAAGAGACTCCATACTCACCAATATCATATCAAAGTGATATGTTCTGTACAAAGTATGTCTTGTGTGATATTATTTTAAGTCTCAACCTGCTAAACATCAATATCCTATTGCATTTTATGTGTATCATTCATAGGATCATAGAGTTGGAAGGGACCTCATAGGTCATCTAGTCCAACCCACTGCCAGAGGCAGGACCACTCCCACTAAACCATCCCAGTTATGGTTTTGTCCAGCTGGGCCTTAAACACCTCCAAAGATGGAGACTCCACCACCTCCCTTGGCAGCTCATTCCAAGGCTTCACCACTCTCCTAGTAAAAAAGTTTTTTCTAATATCCAGCCTCGACCTCCCTAACCGCAACTTGAGACCATTGCTCCTCATTCTGTCCTCTATTACTACCGAGAACAGTTGAGCTCCATCTTCCTTGGAGCATCCCTTCAAGTAGTTGAAGGTTGCTATCAGATCCCCCCTCAATCTTCTCTTCTGCAGACTAAATAAGCCTAATGCTTTCAGTCTTTCCTCATACGGCTTGTGCTCCAGCCCTTTAATCATTTTGGTTGCCCTCCTCTGAACTCTCTCTAGCATGTCCCTGTCCTTTTTGTAGTGGGGAGCCCAAAACTGAGCACAGTATTCTAGATGTGGCCTCACCAGTGCAGAATAGAGGGGAATGATCACATTCCTTGATCTGCTGGTAACACTTCTTTTGATGCAGCCCAGTATGCCATTGGCCTTTTTGGCAGCAAGAGCACACTGCTGACTCATATCTAGCTTCCCATCCACCATGACCCTCAGGTCCTTTTCTCCAGTGCTGCTACTTAGCTGAATGTTCCCCAGCTTGTAGCAGTACATGGGGCTTTTCCATCCCAAGTGCAGGATTTTGCACTTGTCCTTACTGAACCACATATGATTTCTATTGGCCCACTGTTCCAATTTATCTAGGTCTCCCTGAATCCTGTCCTTGCCCTCCAATGTGTCTACTGTTCCCCCCAGCTTGGTGTCATCCACGAACTTACTGAGAGTGCAGTCTATTCCATCATCCAGATCATTGACGAAAATGCTGAACAGAACCGGCCCCAGGACTGACTCCTGGGGCACACCACTCGTTACTGGTTGCCATCTAGACATGGAGCCATTGATTCCTACACGCTGAAACCGTTGATCTAGCCAGTTTTCTATCCACCTTATAGTCCACCTATCCAACCCATACTTCCTTAATTTGCCAATGAGAATGCTGTGGGAATCTGTATCAAAAGCCTTGCTAAAATCAAGGTATATCACATCAACAGTTCTTCCTGCATCCAGAAAACCAGTCATCTGATCATAGAAGGAAATGAGATTGGTCAGGCATGATTCATCCTTGGTAATATCATTGTTTGATATTTTATGAAATATTGCTGAATATACTAGTAGAATATAATGCAAGATGGAAATCTCCCACAGACAGCCTTTCTGGTACAACAATGAAGTAGTCAAACATGATAATTGTTCATTAAGGAAAATCTGCTCCTCTTCCCTTACCTCTGAGACTTCACCGAGAAAGCACGAACACAATGGAATACTGACTGACCCATGAGGATGACGTCCCACATTACAAGCACTGATTGTTCAGAACAGATTATAAAAGAAGGGGAGTGATATCACTTAGCATCTCTCCTTCACAGTTCAACACCTGAAAGACAAAAGACTTTTGAGCAGGTTGGGGGGGGGGGGGCATGACCCAGGCTGCAAGGTGAAATCTCTCGGAGTGATTTCTGGATTCAAATCCTGGTAAAAATAAAAACACAATCTAAATTCTGTTCCTTTGGTAAATTCTTCTGATCCCTTAAGCCTACAACTTAAATTACATAAAATCTGTTCTTCTATAGCTAATACATGTAACGTTTTATCTTAACCAGTGTGGTCTTGAATGGAAGCATGCAGAAATCTTAGCTCAGTAACAAGAATTGGTGCATGTCTTCCCCACATTGAGGGAAGAATAGACTTACTATTATAATTTTGGGACTAGATTCCTATTGTGCATTTTGGGACCTGTAGGGAGTAATTGGCTGTCACTTTACTCTTTGGTAGGTTAATGTGTGTCTAAGGCAGAGCAGTCATATAACTAAGTTGGGTGTGTGGTCTTGGGTGTTAACAGGCTCTGGAGAGACTGTATCTGCAAAAGCATGGGCAGAAGTCAGCTCAAGCCACAAGGATGAACAGGTTCAATGGTACTGTAGTCCTAGGCTGTACCTGAGACGTCTGTGTACCATGACAAGGGAATGCTAGCCTTTTGAAGCTATCTACCCGTGATAATTAGGCATATACAACTTCAGGCTGGGTTGGCTCAAGACTAACATACAAAGGTGGGATTTTTTGATCAATAGCCTGATTTTAAACTGCTGAGGGCCTTCTTCCTGATCCAATAAATTGGCAGGATGTTGATCTACAGAAGGCCCCAATCCTTAGAGATGGCTTGGCGGGACTTGTCCTACTGAGGTCCATAGGGCAATATGCCAGTTCGGAGCTGAGGCCTGTTAAGAACTTGTGACCATAAAAGATTCCCCTTTGAAGGGTTTTGAAGGACTGCTCCTGACAGAGCTGATGTTAAACATTGGATGTTGTCTGGTAGCATATATGTAGGGTCCTTTAATGTATTTTCTCTGTGCTGCTTTTACCTTAAAAATAAAACAGACTTGCATAAAAAGAGCTATAGAGCATCTGTACAACTGTGTAAGTCACACTGTTAACCATCTCTGAAAAGAAAGCAAGCTGTTGTGTGTGGGCAGCACTGTGTCTGTTGGGAATAACATAGTGAAGGCCTAGAACCATGCAGCCTGAAAATACCCTACTCAGAAAGGGGTGTGACTCAGGCCTCCTCTAGGAAAGGGGATGGCTGGGGAGTTGGAAGCCTGAGAGCAGATCCCCTTGCTGAGATACTGAGGAGAAATACAGACCCAGTTGCATCTGAGAAAGGGGAGAAATATCCTGCTCTAGCAGCTCAGCCCCACCTGAGCTCATGGGATCTCCCTTTATACCTCCTGTCCTGCCCCCTGACTTCCAGTCTGACAGATACGAAGTCTCTGGCTCTGCCTGTTTGTGGGCAGCTTGTCCCTCCCTGTTTCTCTCCAATGGAGGCCACTCGCCCTCACTACACTAACCCATCTTGACTCTGGATTGTGGCTTTTGGCTGTGATCCCCAGTTTGATCCCTATTTCCAACCTCCCAGTATCTTGACCCAGCTGATTATTGACTACTGTCTCATGACTGTGGACCTTAGCTCTGACTACTAGATCTAGCCACCCATTAAGTGAGGTGCAATCACTGTACTTAGCTTGTCAACATGACCAAATTCAGCTCCACTCATATTATCAGTGGCTGCTTTAATTATGAAACAACCTCCACTCTGTGTGCTAGCATACATAGCTCTACCTGATCTTCCACAAGATGCTATAACTGTTAAGTTTGACTGTAGAGCTATAACAGAGCTATTATATCTCTGGCAACACCCCCTTCTCAGACAGGAAACTACACACACTGTGCCAACTCAAAGGTCTGTTTATGCTCAGGGGAGAAATCTCATTCCTGTGGACTGAGGCGGATACCCCAAATGATCTCTCAACACTTGTTTCTTAATGGCAGTTCACACACCCTTGGACAACAGTGCTACTTGCCTTTTACCAAGCATGGATGATCAGCATCACCAGAAAGATGAAAACTACACACTTACAGAGTGAAAGCAACTGTGGGAGAGTCTAACACAGTAAGTTCAGGAGGTCATTCTTGCACCTTCTTATCCACTTGATCGTAGATCCTGGGCCAGACTCAAAGGCTACTCTTCGGCTTATCCAAAGTTGCTGGACCTACGCGTTGTTTTGGTCTCATTTCCTCCCCACAATGTGACTGTCTGGCAGTGTTTGCATACAATAACTCATGTGGTGGAAGGGTGCCTAATTTGACATCTGGAGGGCAATTTACAGTGCCTAACCTCCCTTGTTACAGAGGCCATCCTCTGGTTACAGAACATAGACTTTGGGCTCTGACATCCAAATACAAGAGAAGGAGGAATATGTTCTTTGTCTCTTGAGGACTATGTCAAATTTCTTCCTGAAAGATTACATATATATATATATATTGAGGACTATGTCAAATTTCTTCCTGAAAGATTATATATATATATATAAAAAAAATTCCCCTCTCACCCGTATGGGTGGTATGTGTCATCCTCAACCTTGGGTCCTCTACCAGAGGCCTGGGAGTTTGAGGGTTCTGCGCAGTATCTTAGCTGTTCCGAACACTGCGCTCTTCTGGACAGAGAGCTCTGATGTTGTTCCTGGGATCTGTTGGAGCCACTCTCCCAGCTTAGGAGTCACAGCCCCGAGTGCTCCTACCACCACTGGGACCACTTTGGCCTTTACTTTCCACATCCGCTCTAGTTCCTCTTTCAGGCCCTGGTACTTCTCCAGCTTCTCATACTCCTTCTTCCTGATGTTGCTGTCACTTGGCACTGCTACATCTATCACCACCGCTATCTTCTGGTCCTTGTCTATTACCACGATGTCTGGTTGATTGGCCAGTACCTGCCTGTCTGTCTGGATCTGGAAGTTCCACAGAATCTTAGCCCTGTTATTCTCCATGACCTTCTGTGGAATCTCCCATCTGGACTTGGGAGGGTCTAGCCCATACACTGTGCAGATGTTCCTGTACACAATGCCAGCTACTTGGTTGTGCCATTCAGTGTATGCTGTTCCTGCCTGCATCTTACATCCTGCCACTATGTGTTGGACTGTCTCCAAGGCCTCTCTGCACAGTCTGCACCTTGGGTCCTGTCTAGTGTGGTAGACCCCTGCTTCAATGGATCTGGTGCTCAGTGCCTGTTCTTGAGCTGCTATGATCAGTGCCTCAGTGCTGTCTTTTAGTCCAGCCTTTTCCAGCCACTGGTAGGATTTCCCAATGTCAGCCACCTCAGCTATCTGTCGATGGTACATCCCATGCAGGGTCTTGTCTTGCCATGGCACTTCTTCTGCTTGATCTTCCTCCCATGTCTGCTGCTGCCTCAGGCGTTCTCTCAGCAGCTCATCTTTGGGTGCCATCTTACTGATGTACTCCTGGATGCTCTGGGTTTCATCCAGGACAGTGGCTTTGACACTCACCAAACCCCAAGACGCCTTCTTTCTGGCTGGTGTACAGCCTCTGGGTGTTGGACTTGGGGTGGAAACCTCTGTACATTGTGAGGAGCTTCCGGGTCTTCACATTGGCAGCCTCCATGTCCTCCTTTGGCCAGCTCACTATACCGGCAGGGTATCTGATGACTGGCAGGGCATACCTGTTGATGGCGTGGATCTTGTTCTTCCCATTCAGCTGGCTCTTCAGGACCTGTCTTATCCTCTGGTGGTACTTGGATGTTGCTGTCTTCCTTGCCTCCTCATCATGGTTCCCATGTGACTGTGGGATGCCAAGGTACTTGTAGCTGGTCTGTATGTCTGCTATGTGGCCTTCTGGTAGTTCCACCCCATCAGTCTTGACTACCTTTCCTCTCTTTACTACCATCCGGCCACACTTCTCCAGTCCGAATGACATCCCAATATCCTCACTGTAGATCCGTGTCAGGTGGATTAGCGAGTCGATGTCTCGTTCATTCTTAGCATACAGCTTGATGTCATCCATGTAGAGGAGTCTTCTCTTTCTCCCAGATGTTCTTCCAGTACTGTTCAGTTTCTGCTGTTGGTGGCTCTGCTGATGGTAGTTCCACTCTTGAACTTGTATCCATATCCAGTCCTTGTGATTATCTGGCTGAGGGGGTTCAAGCCAATGCAGAACAGCAGCGGGGACAGTACATCACCTTGGTATATGCCGCACTTGATGGCCACTTGTGCAAGCTGTCTTGAGTTGACTTCCAGTGTTGTCTTCCACAGTCCCATTGAGTTCTTGAGGAAGGTCCTTAGTGTCCTGTTGACTTTGTATAGCGCCAGACATTCACAGATCCATGTGTGCGGCATTGAGTCGTAGGCTTTCCTGTAGTCAATCTAGGCTGTGCTCAGACTGGTCTGTCTAGACCTTGAGTCTTGGGCGACTGCTCTATCTATGAGCAGCTGGTGTTTTGAGCCTCTGGTGTTGTTCCCAATGCCCTTCTGAGCTGTGCTCATGTACTGGCCCATGTGGTCCTGTAGCTTGGCGGCTATGATGCCTGATAGGACTTTCCATGTTGTGGGGAGGCAGGTTATTGGCCGGTAGTTGGATGGTGCTGTTCCCTTGTGGGGGTCTTTCATGATCAGCACTGTCCTTCCTTGTGTTAGCCAGTCTGGGTGGGAGCCTGCTGCTAACAGGTGGTTCATCTGTGCTGCTAGGCGTTCATGCACTGCTGTCAGTTTCTTTAGCCAGTAGGTGTGGATCGTGTCCGGGCCAGGTGCTGTCCAGCTTTTCATGTTCTTGACCCGCTGTTGGATGTCTGCTACTGTGATGGTGACTGGTTCCTGTTCTGGGAGATTGCTGTGGTCTGTTCTCAGGTCCTGCAGCCACTTTGCACTGGTGTTATGAGTCTTCTCTTTCTCCCAGATGTTCTTCCAGTACTGTTCAGTTTCTGCTGTTGGTGGCTCTGCTGTTATTGTGTTTGTTGCACTGCAGTAGGGAGTACACCTCAGATGGTCCTTTGGAGAACAGGGCATTTATCTTTTTGGCCTCTGCTTCTCTAGTGTATCTCCTTAGCCTGGTAGCCAGTGCTGTGAGCCTTTGTTTAGCAGTCTCTAGGGCTTCAGATGGAGTCAGGCCCTTGTATTTTTTCAGTAGCCGAGTCTTATCCTTAATCTCTACACCCTTATTAGTTCCATCAGCTGGCTAACTTGTCTCTGGGTTGCCTTGATCTAATCCTCCAATCTCATTTTCCAGGGGGGGCATGTACTGCTGTTCTTTTTGATAGTGTAGCCAAGCATCTCCAGGATTACAGAGGCTATAGCGTATACCAGTTCATTGGTTTGAGTTATGGTGGTAGTAGGAATTGTCATTAGTGATCTACTGGCATCTTCTAGTATACTAGCTGATGGTATTTCTCCAACGAGCCTTGGTAATCGGTCTCGAGGGTTGACTGTAGCTAGTTTATCCATGATCTTATGCCTCATTTCAGCTGCTGTGCTCTGTAATGGAGGGGGTCGCAGCGAAGTTACAGCTTCAGGTGTTGGCTGCACATCTAGTTGTTCTTCTCGAGTCTGGGAGGTAATGTGGAGTTGGTCCTATCTCAAGTTGTGAGAGCAGCTGCCTCTTTACTATGTTGAAGCCTTGGGTAACTAGCTATTTCTCAGTTAGTGTGGATGTAGGTCTCTTATCCATCCATACTTCCCTCATATGTTTCATATATCCCCTCTCATTAGGTCTACTGTTGTAGTAGCAGCATTCCATCAATTCCAGTTTTTCTTGTCTTGTCCATGCATGGTTTGTTCCAGTAGTCCACTTATCGTCAGATTGTCCTGGTTCCCCAACATCTGGCGCAGACCTTGTTAATCCAGGCAACAGCCGAGCCAGCATGACTCTCTTAGTTCATGTCACTCTCATAATTGAGGTAGGCAAGTGAGGCATTAGGGGGTCTTTTTGCCCAAGGACCTCTACTGGGAAGGTAGGCAGGTACTCAGCAGGATTTGAACCCCAGTCTCCTGTATCAAAGGGCGTCATTCTTAACCACTACGCCGCTCTTAACTACTACGCTATCCAGTCACCTATATAAAAGTGATAGATGGAAAGGGTCTACTACAGTATCAGTAAATAAATTTTCCTGCTAGGATCTCCAGCTTTCAATGCTCAACTACCTGGAAAACCAGGCCTCCTATGGTGTTTGGAAACTACAGTGATGGGATTTTTTAGTAATCTAGATAAAAATTAATGTCTCAGATGTGGAAAAAGGACCTTTATGAATGGAGTCCCTCCTATCTGTGGACAAGCTGACCCAGAGGCTTCAGGGGAGATCAACTTAAACAACAGGGGAAAGACTGGTTCTTAATTTTTGCTCTCTGTGTTAAACTGGTTGAGCTTTAAAACTCCCTTATGATGTTCTTAAGAACTGTAGCTGTGCAATGCTTCTTGTCCTTGAGAAAAAATTTGACAAAATCCAGATTTCCTCAGAATTCATCACTTTACCTATTCTCCATTCTGCTGTAACAGGACCGTGAGCCTGAAAGGTTAGTAGATTTAGCATCACTTTCTTTCATATTAGGGGTAATGATTTATAAATAAGAATCAGATCAATCCTAGAGTAAGATTTCTGATGGAGGGGAGTGTGGTGAGGTATTCAAACCCCACACTTAACAACAAGGGGTTAAGGAACTGCTCTGGGGCAAGCCAGCCTTGTCACATTACACACATACAAAAGATGTACAAACTGAAGTTCAAAAGGAAAACAGCTTGGTAGGTTTGCCGACCCTCCAAAATTGCATTCAAGTCTCTATGAATTAAAATTTAATCTTTAATTAAAGACTATGTCATGTGATGAAACCTCCAGAAATGCATCCAACAAAAACTGGCAACCCTGAGGGGAGGGTAGGAAGAGAAACGACTGCCACCTTACAGCTCCTGAGAAAAGGGTTGAGGGAAGGCAAGATCAACAATTGCCTGCAAGTGCCTTGCTAAGGGAAGGGAGGCAGTTCCCTCTCTGACGTATTAACCCAGTTTATTAGTGTTGATTCTCTGTGTTTCTCTGAACTACTCTAGAAACGAAGAGACTTGGAACAGACCTAACTGGAGGGTGAAGGCCTTAAAGGAGAGGCATTGGGCACTCTTAAAATATTTGGCACCTCTTTATGGCCAGAGGTGGCATGGTAGCTCTCATTTTCTTGGGACAGCAGCCTAACAAGGAGAGAGCTGCCATGCCACAGCTGACTATGAAGAGGTGCCAAATGATGAGATGACCCCCTTCATAGCCTGCTGTTACAGTACAGACTATGAATGTTAGACCATTGCAAGGTGATAGAACATGGCCCAGAGAGGGCAGTCTTTAAGTGTTCCTGAGTGTCACATCTCTGTGTTGCCCACAGAAGGCCCTCTGTGCCAGAGCCCAGTGGAGTGGGAGGGCCTGGGCTCCCCTACCAGGAACTCCCCTCTGCATCCCCTGGTCACTAGGCAATGTTTCCCTTGAGCAAAGACAATCACAGGGACAGGATTAATGCACATATTGTATATCCTTGAAGTGTCTCTTTCTGAGAGCCTACTAGATTTATACTATATTTGTTATAATATGTAACTCTGTAACCTATTTCTTTTATTGCTTATTTAGATTTTGAGTATATGGGGAATGTGACAATTAATATAAAATATCTTGCAGAATAAGCTTAAAATATTGAAATAAATTTGAACTAATTAATCTGTGGCTTCTAAAGATAAATCACATAAGAAATATAATGTGTTCACACCTGAGGATACATATTTGCAAACAATGTGGCCCATTGACTTGAAATCACTCTATTTGCAAGGAAGTGGTTCATAAGCAATCTACACATGATCCACAGTTGCACAAAGCATACAATGAGGTTTTATTAATGATTCTTCTTAAAAAATGTATGTATTCATGGGCAGGTCATGAACAGAAAGAAGGAAAATGTAATTAATAAATTACTAATTAAAAAGTTTGATATGCTGCCTGCTTTGCATGAGATAAAGATCACTGTTTCATGTAGTGCAGTGTTTATTTTAAAATGACCAGTTCTCTACTTGTGCCAAAGTAACCTTTGGGTGATATTAGATAAGGACTAAAACTAGGAGAGCTGATCTGATGTATTAGGGGGGCCCTGTCATTTTGGAGGCATATGTCATTCTCACTAGTCGTGTGTCCTTCCAGAAACATTACTTCTGCTAATGCCATAACACAAAAACAGTGTTATGCCCAAGAGTGTGCTACTTCAAGATGATAATTCCAATACTGAAGTCACTGGAAATGAGGCACCTATTTTCCCTTGGGCTAAGAAACCATACTATTTGTCCAGAATGCGCTGAACACGACTTCTCAGATCATTTCTAAATAGCCTATTCACTATCAAATACCTGTGCTTACAAATTCCCAAGCGCTTATATTGTACCATTTCAAAATACAGCCTCATGAATGTCACTGTAAGCCAGGCCTTCAGAATGGTGAGCTAAAGTGACCTGCAATTTCTAAGTATTACAGGCAGACTTTATAATAGTTGTTTCTCCTTCAAAAATGATTGTTATGGGATTCTAACAATTCAGCTGTGGTAAGTGCTCAGCAAGCAGTTAGTATATGCAGTATATTTTCTGATTGTTCTTTTGAATAAAGTGCACAGTGATTCTGTTGGTGTATGTATATTTTATTGAAAACAATTTGCTTATACCCTATTTTTTTGACAGCAGATTTTATTACAGATCTTGAAGCATAATACAGTAATGTCCATATGAAATAATGTCCATTTATTAACGCATATAAAAACAGCCTTTGTGCTTTGTTCATCTACAATTCATAGTACTATTCAGACTCTCCTTTTGCTGCATCTTAGGCTACAGATCTGATCCCAATGTAAGTGAAAAAGGGGTGTGTAAGTACACGCTCTGCATAGAATTGTAACTTGATACTTGGATGAGATTTAGTTATTTGAATCAGTTGTTTGGGACATTTTCAGAATGCAACTGGTGCACCTGCCATGGCAAATATGCCATTGGGAAGTTGGAGGATCATGCAAAAGGATTGGACTGAAAGAATTCCCCACACGAGGAAAACTTATGAGACTTAATACTATGCATATGCAAAGAATAGCCCAGTGGAGATAGGAAAGATAGAGCTGTATTTATGCCCTAAGTTACATTTGATGGTGAGTACAGGATTCAGATTCATTTATGTAAAGAGAAGATGTAAGCAAACAGGATTTTCTCTTATGAAAGCTCATGGGATAAATAAATTCATTAGTCTTTAAAAGTGCCACAGGACTCCTAGTTTGTTTTGAATTGTGATGCTGTCACTTAACGCTAACATCTCTTTGGTTAGTGTCAATCAGTTTCTGCCTGTTCCACATAAACTGATGTAAAGAGTCAATAAATAATCCAAGTTCTGGTGCGAGGGATTAGAAGTTGAACACTGCAAGTACAATGCGTAATAATGTCCTGCCTGAGGCAATTTATGCATGTTTTTGACATTTGGGAGCTGGTGAATTGTGTTATTCTACTCTCCCTATGCTCAGACACAGTGTGGGGAGGAGGGAGGCATCAGCTGCTAACTATCCATCAGCAGCTGTCATCTATTATTCTAATATAACCAGTTTTAAACACTGAGCAACAAATCAATAATGAGCCACATGTTTCTAGAATGGTCATTAACCTTCTGTGTGTGGGTTTCATACCGGATATTAACAGGATGGCAGGATTTATAACTCTTCCCTGGGAAACAGGGTTCCTCCATTGACCTGCCATGTTACCAAGTGACTAAATTTTGCTGATCCAGCAGCTCCCTATAGATAAGGAAAATGAAGTGTGTTTCCGGCTGTGTTCACACACACATGGTTATTTCGAAACAAGTTGTGTCGAAATAACACCTTATTTCGAAATAACATACTTCGAATTAACAAAATGTTATTTCGAAATAAGAAAAAAAACGGGAAACGCTTCCTCAGGGGGCTGCAGGCACCGGCGAGCTGCAGCGCTGCTCCCCGCCGGTGCCTGCAGAGCCGGGCTGCGGGCATCACCGGGCTTCAGCGCAGCCCAGCGCTGCTCCCCGCCGGTGCCTGCAGCCCCCCTTTGCAGGCACCGGCGGGGAGCACTGCTGGGCAGCGCTGCAGCCCGCCGGTGGCTGCAGCCCGGCTATGCAGGCGCTGGCCAGGGGACACCCCTCAGCACCCTGGCCAGGATGCTGAGTGTTCCCTGGCCAGGGTGCCGAGGGGGCAGCCCTTGACCTGTTGTTTCGGAACCTCTTGTTCCGAAACAACATGTTCACACGAGTTGTTTTGAAACAAGTGTTTCGAAACAAGGTTGTTTCGTCCCCAAATGGGGTTTAACTTGTTTCGAAACAACACCCTTGTTTCGAAACAAGGGCTTCCCCTTGTTTCAAAACAACTGTGTGTCGTGTGAACATGGTTTTTTTTTTGTTTCGAAACAACGAGGTTGTTTCGAAACAAAAGTGCTGTGTGAACACAGCCTCCTAAATGAATTTTTTAACTGGACATACTTCTGTGGGTGAGAATTAACATTAAATCATATACAGAGCTCTTCAGACTTAGGAAAATCCCAGGCCTAAAAAACAAAAAGCTTGTCTCTTTCAGAACCAAAAGTTGGTCCAATAAAAGATACTACCTCACACACTTTGTCTCTCTTATCCTGTGGCCAACATGGCTACAAGACAATTTTTAGCAGCTGTGTTAGTTAAATGCATGTTATCTACACTGTCACTTATGCCAGCAAAGCTTTTTGTGCTCAGAAATGTGGGAAAAATACCCACAGAATGACATGAGTTTTATTTGCTGTAACCTTTAGGCAAGACACCCAACATCCTGGTCATTGTTAACCTCCTTGAGATGGTTTTGTGAAGATGGGTGTTTCCAGAGCTTCATGTAAAATTTTGAGGCTTGGAATACTCACACCAAGTATTAACTAGAATTCTGTTGTGCTCCTCCAGCTACCTAGCACTGTACTTACGTTGCTGTTTAGAAGAAGTGGATTGACTGAGCTGCACAGAAACTGAAGTAGTCTGTGTGGGAAACAAATGGTTAAATAGACACTGACTAAAGTCAGAAGCGAACTTCATGATTATCTAGTCTGACCTCCTGAACATTGTAGGCCACAGAACCTCACCCATCCATTCCCAATCATAACCTCTGTCTGAGTTGCTGAAGTCCTCTCATCATGATTTAATGATTTCAAGTTACAGAGGCTCCACCCTTTAAATTAGTTTAAATTTACCCCATGCTTCAGAAAAAGGTGCAAAAACCCCACATTCTCTGCCAAACACCACATAGTGAGTGTCCCACCACAGACCACTGGAGATAGTTACTGCTAGTAGTTGCAGACTGGTTACATGTAGTCTGTTACATCATATCACCCCCACTACCAGGCTGAGAGTGTGTGTTCACTGCTGGCTCCATGGTTATTAATCCAAGATGGGCTCTCTGGCTGACACCAGTCATCCACCCCCCCCCACCCCAAGAGGAATAAGGCAGCATCGATGGTAGGGTGTCTACTGTTGATGCAACGCTGTGGTACAGCAATGTAAGTATGTTGACAGGAAACAGCTTGCATATCTGCTGTCAATGACAGTGTAAACGAGGCCTCAGATTTGAAGCCAGTCAGATTTTTTTGCTACTACTCCTGTCCTTACAAGTCTGTTCCAGAATTTCACTCCTCTGCCAGATAGCTCCAGAAATCCAAGGTGGGTGACATAATAGCTTTTACTGGGCCAAATAAGTACAAGTTGGGACAAATTGTTAAGCACAAAGGGTTAACGTGTTGCAGGAAACCACACTCAGTGAAGTGGGAAAGTAACATCTTTGGCAATGTCTACACCTAAAAGCTTAGTTTGGGCTTGCTTAGCCCGAACAAAGCAGTGCCCAGTTAGTTCGAACTAACTGCGGCTTTTTAGGTCAAATTAACTTTTTAGTTTGAACTATCTGCGCTTTAGTTCAAACAAAAAAAAGCATGACTAATTCAAACTAGAGTTAATTTGAACTAAAAAACATGGTTAGTTTGAACTAACTGCTTAGTTCAAACTTATTTAGTTCAAATTAGCACAGGTACATCATGCTAGTTCGAACTAACTGTTTGAACTTACCAGTACAAACTAAAAAAATTTTTAGTTCAAACTAGGCAAAGCCCAGTGTGGACAGGGGCCAAATTAGTCCAGATTAGGTCTCCTTAATCCAGACTAATTTGCTGGGTAGACATAGCCTTTGTAGTCTTAGGAAAAAGAGAGTTAGTAGATTGATTTCAGATTGTAGTTATAAATCATAAAATAAGGGTTTCTGCTAAGACTGTGACTTTCAGCGTCCAACAAGAGTTATGAATTTAAGTTCCCAGTCTCGTCTTTTGAAGGTGTTGTGCAGGTTTCTCTCAGAGGATAAGATAACTTCCTGTATAAATATGGTGAATGGAAAGGGAGTAGGGAAAAGGGCAGAAGATACAGGTTCAGGGAACTCTAGGACTAGTAGTGGAAACCAGGTACCTGTACATTTGCTACCACAACACTGCAAAATTTGGTGAAGACGGGGGTGCAAGCCACAGCTCAACACACACTCTGCCTCACATGCACAGATGGGCACACCAGCTCAGATGTTGTATTGCCTAAGAAACCTTAAGGGCTTTGAGTGTGATTGAAGGGGGGTCAGGGCAAAGGTGAATGGCAGAGGATGCAGGAAGTCTGCAGCATAGACATACACTATGAGATGTTCCATACACTTGGTGCACATAAATTATAAGTGCTCATTCTTACACTAAATCATATGTTTGTTTAGGATTGCCTCACTGGGCTAAACACACACTGGAAACAAAGCTCCCATTGCTATAGAGAGCAAATACAATAACTATACAAAATAATTCATTACTGAATACTGCTCAAGGAAATAAAAACAAAGTAAATAAACTTTGTATAATGCTTTCATATAATCCACACTTCAAATATTAGAGCAGAAAATCAGGTGGTAATTTTTTCTTATTCAGATGTGTGTAAGCCTTCCACCAAAAGTCAATAGGGGCCACAAGATTCATACATTCCAAGGCCTGAAAGGATCACTGTAATCATCGAATCTGACTTTCTGTATAACCCAAGATACAAAGAACTTCCCCAAAATAATTCCTACAGCATTTTTAAAATCAGTTTTGGATGGTTTTTCTAATTCTCATTGAGGGGGAACCCACCATGACCTATGGCAAAATTATTTCAGTGGTTTATTACTCTCAGTGTTAAAAGTTTACACTGCATTTACAGTTTGAATTTTTCAAGTTTCAAAATCCAGTAATTAGATCATGTTTCTCTGCTATACTGCACAGTCAGTTATTTGTTTCCCATGTAGGTGGAAGGAGACATCTGCTTAACATTTGCCAAGCTACATAGATTGCACTTTTTGGGTATGTCTACACAGCACTTTTATTTCAAAATAACACTGGTTATTTCAAAATAAAAGATATTTGGTCCACGTGACGTTTTCTTATTTCGAATGGACAGATTCCGTCCTTTCGAAATAAGAACTGCTATTCTGAAACAGGTTAAACTCCGATTGTTTCGAAATGTCTGTTATTTCGAAATGGTTATTTCAAAATAAGGCCATTTGGACATGCTGTTTCAAAACAACACCATTGTTTTGAAACAACTGTTTCGAAACAACATGTCCAAACAGCTTTATTTTGAAATAATCATTTTGAAATAACAGCCGTTTCAATAGCAGGCTTTCCCTTAATTCAAAATAACATTTTGTTAATTCGAATTAACTTATTTTGAAATAATGACTTTATTTCGAAATAACTGATTTCAAAATCCTTATTTTGAAATAACGATGTGTGTGTAGACATAGCCTTTCAGTCTATCACTTTTAGACATGTTTAGTTATTTCTATGGCTCTTCTCTGAACCCTCTCCAATGTATCAATATCATTCTTGAACTGTGGACATTTGAACTGCGTTGGAAACATTATTACAGCAGCAAATTGCACTAGTGCCAAATACAGAGGTTAAATAATCTCTCTACTCCTACTCAAGATTACCCTGTCTATGCATCTCAGAATCGCTTTAGCTTTTTTGACCACAGCATCACACTAGTAGTTCATATTCATCTGATTATCCACTACAACTCCAAAATCTTTTTCAGAGCCACTGCTTCCCAGGACAGAGTCCCCTATAGTGTAAGTAGGGCCTATGTTCTTTGTTACTAGATGTATTTATATTTAGCCATATTAAAGCACACATTGTTTGTTTGTACCCAGTTTACTAAGCAATCTGGATCATTCTGAAACAGTGATCTATCCTCTTCATTATTTACCACTCCCCAATTTAAGTCCTCTGCAAACTTAAATCAGTGATTGTAAGAAGCCAGGGCATTGGTTGTCTGGCCTAGCAATTAAGGCTTGGCTAGAGTCCACACAGCAGGGACTGTAGTTAGTGAATAGGAGCCAGAAAAGTTACTTGAGCCAAGTTCAATAAAAATAATCACAAAAATGACTTTAAGCCCAGAATGATAACTTCCAGTGAGTCATTTAAAGAGAACTGTTTATTTAATCAGAGGTGACTTAATACTAGCGTCTAAGTATCCTCACAGGGAGAAAATACCAGATACAAAAGAACTTTTTAATTTAGTGGAGAAAGCATAACAAAAAGTGGATGGAAGTTAAAAACAGATAAATTCAAATTAGAAATAAAGATCAAACATTTAACACTGAGTGATAATTACCTATGCAAATGAACTACCAAAGCAAATGGTGGGTTCCTCATCTCTGAGATTCATCACATCAAGGCCTGATGCTTTTGTGCAATATATGTTTCAGTCAGTCACAAGTTGTTGGATTCACTGGGTGAAATTCTATGTGCATATTATGGAGAAGGTCAGACTAGATGATCTAATGGCCTTAGCAGACAATGGTAAGGTATTTGAGAGAGAGAGAGCGAAAGGAATTATGAATACGTACTGTCTTTAATATATGAAATCTGGAAGACAAAACCTAATAGAGCCCAGACTAACAAGCAGAGCCTTAACTGTGGTGGGGTGAATGGGGCTTTGCTCTGGGAATGCTGGGTCAGCTCAATAAAGCAGCTCTATTAAAAGGCATGTTTTGTGGTGGTGACCCGGGCATGCAAACAGAGTATTACAATTCTGCTAACAAGCAATAGACGTTGGGTGTGGGAGACAGCTGGACACACTGATTAACCACCTGGAGCCTTTTGATACATTCATTACGTTATTTTAACTCCTAATGCCACAGTCTATTGGAACATTGCCACTTAAACAATTCCTTTCGCCAAACAGGTAACAGATACTTAATGGTGAAAAAGACAAGAAGGGATGCAGATAGGAAAACTAGGAGAGAAAAATGACAATTTAAAAGTGACTTCTCCCACCTTGAGCTATCATTTCAGCAGCAATGTGTAGATTTCCAGCATGTATAATCAACTTCCTAATGTAAAAACAAAAAGAGTTCAGTATTCCAAATTAAGAATCCAGTCCTCCAATCAGATTAATAATGGTTGATAATCTCTGCACTAGCATGGAACGCCACTGTTTTAGTAGTATCTGTGTAAGTGCAAGGGTTCACCTGAAGGGGTCTGATTGCTAAACCAGGGCCTTAGTTTGTACAACAGAAGATTATTTGAAAATACCTTTAGAATCACAACTGACTGCTGAAAGTGCAGCTTTGGTGTGAGCAGACAGGAAGTGTGAGAAGAAAATCCAGAGATTTTTGCTTAAAGTTATAAGAGAAATTAAACAAACACGCACACAATTTCTCGTGTTCATTTCTAGCATCTATTTTTCAAAGGAAAGGATGTATTGTGTAAAATGTGATAACCGGTTTTGAAAGTTTTTTTTTTTTTAAATTATGGATCCGTATGTCACAATTTTAGGGTTAACTGCACTTTTGACATCATTCCTCCACCGTACTTCAAGGGCACACATTTCATGATACAGCCTTCCAGCCATCACCTCTTGTTTGTATCTCTCTCCAGACTCAAGTGTAGGCTTGCAGTCCCTCTGCACTTCATTTTGGTTCCGTAATATTGTGGGTCATTCGTTCTCCAGGGGCTACAACACTGTATAACAGTTACCAATCAATAGATTTTTCATCAAACTAGGTTGCTCTTTTCTCATCTGAGCAGTGTTAGTTCTACAAAAGCTTTTCCTACATACAATCTGAATATTATACTGTTCTGTGACAGACTGTACTGCCCTTCAACATGAGTTGTTAAGGAAGGGGGTCAAATAGTTCCCTGAAAAAATGGATAGGAAATCTTTTTCTCTAGTACACAAGTATCATGTTAGCTGTTAGAAACAGCTATGGCTGTGTTCACACAGCCCTCTTATTTCGAAACAACAGAGGTTGTTTCGAAATAAGATTTAGGCTGTTCACACAACGCACGGTTGTTTCGAAACAAAGGCATTGTTTCGAAACAAGTTAAACCCCATGCGGGGATGGAACAACATTGTTTCGAAATGATTGTTAACAAACTGTTAATTCGATATAATTATTTTGAAATAAGGCGTTATTTTGATACAAGTTGTTTCAAAACAATCGTATCGAAATAACCTCCTGTGTGTGAATACAGCCTATGAGTAAGGTTCAGATTCTGTCACAAGTATTTTTAGTAAAAGTCAGGAACAGGTTGTGGGCAACAAAAATTCATGAAAACCAGGGATCCGTTGCCGACTTTTACTAAAATTACCCTAGGGGAAAGTAAGAGAGGAAAACAGATGCCAGGTCCTGCAACTCCTCTAGTCCCACCACTCCTGCAGCAAGGGCTGGCCAATGCCTCTCCAACCACAGGAAGGCTGACCCAATCCCTACCACTGCTTTGAAAGACTGCTTTCCTGTCAGCGGTTTGGCAGCTAGTGTTTCACAGCCTCAGGGCTGGCTGCTCATCAGCTGTCTGGTGGCAACCCCACAGCTGAAAGCTGTGCCAGCCCTGCTCCAGAAGTCAGGGTGATCCCAGAAAGTAGTTGAATCCATGACTTCTGTGACCAAATTTTATCCTTAGCTATTAGTGAATTCAGGTGAAGCTAATCAGAACTAGATTTCGTTGTTGCTGAGCTAGAGGAAACTAATACTTCATTCTCCTGTTTGGTGGTTTTACCAACTTCATTTAGTCTCCAAGCTCAGATTCCTGACTCCCAATCTACCTTGCAAATGTTACGTTAAGTTTCCCTGGGAACTGAAGACTTGGACGATACACTAAATGCACATATTTTTGTGAAGACCAACTTGACTTGGCAAGGAACTGCAGTCTTGTTACTAAGAAATAAAGAAAAATGTGCTGAAGTTTTCAGACACCAAATGAGCTTTGACTTTACCTGCTGACATATGTACTCATATACACAAAACCTTCTCAACTGCCCTGTGCCAATGAAGTCATTTTGTATCAGTCCAAAATAGGTATATAGCTCTACTGATTGAAAATGGAAGTATTTTATTTCAGATTCTTCACTGGCATATATAATTATGCAAGCTACAAGGTACTGGTGTATTGCACTTAAAAGCTCTAATACAAAAGGTTATTTCTGCATATAAAGGAAAATATGGAAGAGTATCAAATTTTCCTTGAAAAGCTTCAACGTTGACACACTCACTATTAAAGAGAAAATGAGATTAGAGGTAGGGGAAGGAGAAGGACACTGTAGGTGATCAGCGCCACTGGCAGGTCAGGAGGGTGCCTTCTGCGGGTGGCACAGGGGAATTAGCCAGTAGGGCACCCCTCCAGTAGCCAGAAAATGTGTCTATAGCCCCGGCTCCTAGGCGGGGCAGGCAAGTACATAGATGGTAACAGCTCAGGTGGTCAGGGATGATTTGACGTTTCCTTAGCCAAGAAGGGGGGAGGATTTGAGGAGGGAGATGCAGGCCCACCCGCTGCACTCCATCTCAGCCCAGGGCCCTAGACAGTGACAGGGTGGTCCACCACTGGGTCAGCGGGGCTCCCTCCGAAACATGCTGTCCAGGGACATGACCCACCATTCTGCCCTCCCTGGGCTACTTCCTCCAACCCCAACCCTTCCCCAGCCCTGAGTACCTATCTCCAGCAGGAGTAGCCATTCTCGGGGTCTCCCAAGTAGAGGGCCTTTGGGATCCCAGTGAACCCCTCGGTGTCCATGTGTGGCAGGTCAGGAAATTCCGCAGGCTCCTCCACAAGGGGCAACTCCTCCAGGTTCTGGGGCCCGTACAGCACTGGCATCTCCTCCTCGGTGGAGGGTAGCTCCTCTAGCTCACATGGCCCAGAGGCTGCAGGTATCTCTTCCTCCGCTGAGGGTAACTCATCTAGGTCACAGGGCTGGTAGGTCACAGGGTCGTCCGCTTCCCCAGGTTCCAAGTCTGCCTCTGGGTGGGGAGGCTGCTGCGGGGTTCAGTGGGGTTTTGAGTGCTTGCCCCAGTCGGCTGCCTCAGGATTCCACTCCCAGTCAGTTGGCCCTGGGAGGCTGGGTGGGCCATAGTGCTGTGTGCCCTGAGAAGCAGGTGCTAGCTGGAGGGGCTGACCCTGGCCTGTTCTGGGCAGGGACGTCCTTCCCCTGTGCACGGGACCTAAGCCCAAACTGAGCTCCCGTCCCTTCCTGCCCTGGCCATACCCCTCTGCTTCCAGGGCCTAGGTCTTGCAGTTCCCCGGTCTGGCCAGAGAGGGCATTTGGGGCATTCCTCCGGCTCTTGCTTTGAGGCGGGCCACAGTGCCTGCCTACAGACACATATTTCCTTAGATTCTCCACTATATTTTCTCCTACCTCGATAGTACTTTTGCTATCATGGTTTTGAGATGCTGGCAGGAATCTTAAGTGATTTGTTTTCTGAAAGAGGGGAAGAATATATTTGAAAAAGATAGTATAACTTAATCCCACCACTTGAGTATTGCTGAATATTGGGGTTTTAAAGAAATACCATTACACTGAAAAAGGAATAGTCTATCCTGAAACAAATAAAGATAATTATTTATTAATAATTAGTAGGAAGAACATTTGTTTCGATGAATAGATTGTAAGTGACTTCACAGAGGTTAAAGACAAGGATTTAGCTTTCTTGTAAATTATTGTTCATGGCTAAGGAGAGTCCTCATTTTACACTGCTTGGTCTCTTTGTAGGCTGCAGATTCATCTCATGCAGCATTAAACAAACATAATATAGTTTCAGGAAATTATTCCAAAAATTTGAGATAGAAGCATATTGTAAAGCCACTTCCTATTTATGTGTAAATCAGCAACTGTTGTAACCTTTGAATTGTACAGATGGAAATGAATTATGCTTTCAAAAGAACAGTAAGTGTCTAACAAGGCTACTCTGAGCACACTATGCATTCCTGTGATGTGACTATATAACACATCTTGGTGAACAGCTATAGTGCATCTGTTACACATTTTTATTTGTCCTTTTGCTACTGCATTATTTCTGAGCTGTGGCTATGATTGAGTGAAGGTCTAAGGTTCCATTTTCAAAAACTTTTTAAAGCAGGAGAAATGTCCATTTATCTGATATTTTTCACAATTATAAGTATTTCCGAAAGTTTGTTTATTCATTGTCCTGAAAGAGCTCTGAAATGGTAAGAGCTAGAAACACAAAATTTTGAATGGATACTACAGATTTCCTAACTTAAATAACTGAGTTGGTTATATATCTCAAAACCAGTTCCCTGGAGCCCCAATTCAGTGCACAGATAATTAGCTTTTAGTAGCACCTGCTCATTTGCTGGACTCTGCTGTTCAGCATGTCACATAAACTGCAACTATGAGATCCTTTCCCTCTGGCGACAAACTAAGTAGTTCCTCTGTTGTCCACTAGGCTTCTCTCAACTCTCTTTCTTTTATTTTATCACACAAAAATGGGTATTGTAATCAATATTTCAAAAAAATTGGCTTCGGTAACGATAGCCTATGATGCAAAAAAATCTTACCAACAATTAGGCTGTGAACATCATCATTCCTGTGGCAAATATTGTTCTTTTAATGGTAATAACTGGATTAATGTAATTGTGAAATTGATATTCCCAGTATTCTAAATAGGGAGCTCCATTTTCACATGAAACACACTTGAGACTGTTCAATTCATCCAAGTGAACAGACATGCACTTTGTTACCGTTTTGGGGTTCATTCCTTAAAGTAAGACCATATATAAGAGAAAAGTACTTACAATAAAATATGTTATGTTACTATAATTGAAGTAGTTCATTCATCACACCTTTTACTATATTTTCCCCGGGCAATGCTGGATATTTCTGCTAGTTCAAACTAAAATCTTTGCAAGGAGCAGAATTTTATTTGACTAGTCTTGAGATATTAGAACACCTATCTATCTTGAGTAGTGGTAGGTCTCCCTTTGCCATGGCATTGGAGAATCTCCCAATCTTTATCTTATTTACCCTCACAACATCCCTCTGACTTAGGGAAGTTCTATTATACCCATTTTAACACAGGAGGAAATGAACCACTAGGGGTTATTTAGGCACCTAAATTCCATTTGTTTCAATTAGAGTTAGGCACATTGTGAATCCTACCCCAAGAGGGTAAGGCCCAGATCCACAAAAGGTCTTAAGCACTGAGATACTATACATTGCAACACCAGATTTCCAAGTTCCATGAAAATTAGTGGTGTCAGACTGGCTGGAATTGTTCATGCCTATGAATACCAGCCTCGGTGCAGACTGAAAAACAGAACATACATCCCAAACTCATGGTAGGTTATATAATTAGATTTTACCAATCCAACAGCAAATGTGAATTTCTGGGCTACTCTAACAGTCTTACTAGGTAGTCACAGACAGCTCCCTAATATTCTACAGTCTTTCTTGCTACCCAGGAAACCTGGACTTAATGATAAATGGTAATTTACACCAAAGATCATAAAATATTCAGGTCATTCCCAGTCTCAAAATACTAGTCACTTTGTGACAGATCAATTTGAACCTTGGATCTCATACAAAAGACAACACTGCTAGCTAATCCTATAGTAAATTAATTAAGAATTTGTTAACTAGGAAAAAGAAATGTAAGTTATTTACATGTTAAAACAGGCAACATATATACATAAATGAGTTCAGTCTATGGTTCCACAAGTTGACAGAGATGAACCTCTGCTTTTATTTGCATTGCTCCTGACTTTGTAAGATTCCAACAAAGAAGTGAAAAATCTTCAGGTCAACTATTTTTCTCTCTTTGAGTATTATAGCCAACAGGATGAAGCCTTCAGATATCTCCCTGGGTGTGTGGAGCAATTGATAAAGCCTTTGTTGTACAAAAACAAGGAGTCTGGTGGGACTTTTAAAGACTAACAAATTTATTTAAATGAAATATATAAATTTAAATATAGTTATAAATTTTTATGTATTTGAAATTTAAATAAATACAAATTTAAGAAAATTTGTCAGCCTTAAAAAGTGCCACCATACTTCTTGTTCATTTGCTAAACTAGCCTAACATGGCTATCCTTTGGAATTTATTGTAGAATGGCACGCTTAATTTTGATAGTACAAGATGAGCAGGGAGAGCCACTCTGAGTTCAGAAGTTCAGAGCAGGCATTTTTACAATTATAAAACAAACACAGGGGTGTCGCTGGGATGGGGAGGAACATGGGGCATGGGCCCAGGCCCCACCCTTAGCCGGCAGGCCCTGCCCTCTGGCCAGGGATAGGGCCAGGCGCAGCCACGCCACCGCGGGCAGCTAGGCTGAGGCAGGGCCAGGCCAGAAGCGGCCGCAGGAGGCCGGGCCTGGGCCCGTGCCTGCGCTGCTGTGGCCACGGCCGTGGCAGCCAGGGCCCTGATCCCCAGCCAGGGACGGGGCCACCACAGCCGTGGGCAGCCGGCCGAGCCCCAGATTCCTGGCCGGGGATCTGGGGCCCTGGCCGCCCGTGGCCACAGTGGCATGGGGCCAGGCCTTCTGTGGCTGCATCTGGCTTGGCCCAGCTGTGGCCTAGCCGCCTGTGGTGGCGTGGCCCCACCTGGCCCTATCCCTGGCCAGGGGGCGGGGCCAGCTGGGCAGCCAGCCGGGCCCCGGATCCCCAGCTGGGGACAGGGCCATAGTGGCTGTGGCCAGCAGGCCAGGCCCCGGATCCCCAGCTCAATTGGGCCGGAGAGCCGGAGCACTGGCACTGGGACTCGGAGCATGTGCCCCGGGGTGCCCAGTGCCAGCGATGCCCCTGAACAAATATATTTTACCTTGTACCATGGAAGACTGGCATTACAAGTGAGATTAATCTATGCAGCAATTTACAAACATTTCATAAAGTCTAAACACTAAGTACATGCTTACAAGTCCAAAATCTGCTCTGAATGATGTTAACATATAGGTGATCTGGACTGGTTCCAGCTATGAATGTGTCAGCGCTCAGCCAACTTGTACAGAGTTGGCAAAAACTGGCACTGGTTTACCACTGTCACAAGTGTTATCAAAAAAGCATGAGCTAGATGCCTAGGCATCCTGTACAATTCATGGGAAGAGAAAGAGAATCTACAAGAATCAGCATGCTGGGTAGCCATCTAAGCTGGCCAACAAGATATCCTGACCAGAGATAGGTATATCTTAACCCTGTCCTTCTCAAAGTGTTTGACATGCAGGCTTCTGAGAAGCACCTATCACTAATTAGAATCTATCCCTTCTCTTTATCAGGCAAATGTGAGGTAAGGATAAATTGGGGGTCTCCCATATCCAGGTGAGTACTCTAACCACTAGGATAAAAGTTATAAGGGCAGTCTCTTCCTTTGCTGTGGGCTGCTGTGCAGAGTTAAACATGCTAAGCATATCCTCCTCCTCCTCTACTCCCCCACCTTCTGCCCCAGGAAGAACCCACAGGCAAAGTGGCGGCAGGTGGAAGAATATTTATCTTCTTCAGGTGGTTTGGGGATCATGTGGCATTTACATATGAGATGCATGCCAGAGGCATTAGTGTGTAGACTCAGAGAAAGAGCTTAAGTGCCTTGGGAACATTGACAGCAGAAGTGTAAGTGCAAAGTGAATTTGGGCATGCAGCATCTGAGCAAGAGTTTTGTGGTGCACAGTAGCATCTATTGTGATGTCTTAGGTGGTTGGGGTTGCTATAGTGATAGATGGGTGGATTACTTTAGTTGTTAGGAAAAACCTGCTAGACAGGTTTAGCTTGAGTATAATAAAGATCACAATACAGAGCTGTTGTGTATGTCTCTTCAACAATCCTTGAATATAAGATCTTACATAACATCTGGCAAACGAGGATGCGATATGAGTGGCTATCCTAGCAACACAGGAAAACCAAAAGTCAATGTAATGTAAGGAACAAACTTTTTCTTTACTGTTTACATGTCTGTGCCAGCTGGAAATTTTAGCAGTTTGCCTGAGGGTTGCTGGACTGCTTGCTGGTCCAAACTATCTGAAATCTGACCTGCATGCCCGGAGAAGGCAGTAGATAGGAGATAACCACAAGAAGGCACCATGGCTTCTTCATTCATTGGCCCTCTCAGGGCCTATGATGACTCTACCAATTTATGGGATACTCATACAATGTGTTTTCAGAATTTTGTGGTAACAAATAATATAACCCAGGGGTGGCCAAACTTATGGAACTCAAGAGCCACACAAGTTGATTATTAAACCTCTGAGAGCTGCACTGAGGCATATAGCCATATACTTTTACCTACTCCAAAATTAATAAGTTTAAAATTAATTGCACACTTTAATTTTATCGTAAAAAGAGGACAAATATTGATCCTACTAATGACAGATTCTAATAATTACTTAAGGTTACCGTGAAAACTAGGCCTATACAGTAAAAACTTAGCTGTCACTCAGTGTAGAAGACTGCAGGCTAGTGGTGAGCTTTTTAAAATCTGGACAGTAATTTGTCAACACAGTACATAAAAGTTCTCTTAGGTGCTAATCTGTACTTATTGCACAATGTTTCAATTTCACAAATTTCATTGTGGAATACAGTGCTTCACAGAAGTTGTGCCAAAAATTAAAAGTAATCTACAGCTGACTTTCTTCAGTTGAGGATATTTAGTTTCAGGTATTAGTTTCCAGAATTCAGTTTCAGGCTAGGAGCTTTTGTGCATCATCTTTATACCAGAAGCTTCTTGCTTTTCAGGTTTTAAATGATCTATTTTCTTTTTCATATTTTCATTGTTTATTATTCAACATCATTTTTTAGAAGGACTCGTAAAACACAATTTTATTTTAACAATGAGTAAACTGCATAAGGGCCTATGAGAAAATCTAAACATGCCGTACTTCTCCCTGCCATCCTGACCATGCTACAGATGTTTGCACTTGGGAAATCAATTTGAGAAATTGATTTGCTGATGTTTTTCTGCGAGCCACAATTCTTCATTTAAGAGCTGCATGTGGCTCTCAAGCAGCGGTTTGGCCACGCCTGATATAAACATTGAATAGAAGGTGCCAGTCTTGCTAACTGTTACAGGAGCTAAGACCTATAGTTTACTACATAATTTGTTTTATCCTGAGAACCCAGAGGCAAGATCTTACAGTGATCTAGTGGAAGTTCGGGGAGCAGGGGTGAATTCTTCCTCCAATCCCCTGGTAATAGCAAAGATATACAGGTTCCACCAAAAGGAATCAAGGTGAAGGTGAATCAGTTGTATAATTTGTAGCAGCTCTGAAGAAGTTAATGGAACACTGTGATTTCAAGAACATGTTAGATGAACTGTTATGTGACAGACTGGTGTGTGGCCTGCACAGTGAACACGGAAACGCCTACTAACTGAAGCTCAGCTCACCTTTCAGAAAGCCATTGATAGTGTGATCTCCAAAGAACAAGGCACCAAAGACATGCAACAAGTCAGGGCCCGAGTGCATAAGGTATCCCCAGAACCTAAAGGGCACTGGAGAGGCAGGAATGTTATCGGTGTGGAAGGCCTGATCACCATGCATCAGAGTACTGGTTTAAGGAGTTACGGTGTCAACAATGTAGCAAGAGAGGACACATCAAATGTGCCCGCAAACAAAAGAAGGCCAAACAGAACAGGCAAACCAGAGAAAAATGAGCTGGTGGTCCGGCAGACCAAGATGGAAATTCTACATGCAGTAGAACAGAGACTACAGTGATCACAGTGACACCTCATCAGAAGATGAAGTGTGACTCCATGTTTTGACTATGACACCTGGCGCACATGAATTCCGGGTGACTCATTGGAAGGTAAACCTGTACACATGGAATTGCACCAGCATTGCAGTTTCATTAATTTCAAACACCATGTAGGACAGGGACTTAACACATCTGCCACTTAAGCTGACAATAGTTGTTTTGAAGACATACATTGGAGATACTCTTCCCCTATTGGATACTAGCGATGTGAAAGCAAAGCTCAATGGACAGACTGCAAGGCTGCCACTGTTTGCGATGAAAGGTTTTACAGCCTTAATGGGAAGGTTTTGGATTAAGAAGATCCAACTCAATTGGGCAGAAATGCATCAGATGCCTAAAGAAGAAGAAATAGGTCTGACAACAGTACTAGTGAAACATGCTGCTGTTTTCAGAGAGGACTTAAACAGCATGAAGAGAATCACCATGAAGTTTAATATTAAGCCTGATTTCCAGTCAAAATGTTTGAAGGTCTGAATGATGCAATTTGCCATCAGACCCAAGGCTGAAGCAGATGTGGAGTGTCTAGTCAAGCAGGGAGTCTTATCACTAGTTACTCACAGCCAGTGGGTGACACTAGTCATCCCAATACTGAAGAAAGATGGCTGCATTTGGATTTGTGGATATTTTAAGGTCACTGTTAACCCATTATTACATGAGAAGTACTATCCTTTTTGCACATCAAGGACATCTTTGCAGGTTTGACTGGGGGACAAAAATTCAGCAAGATTGATTTGAGTCAAGCATACTCTTTGCTGGTGAGAGGTTTCCTGGCGCCCTAGGCCAGGAGATTTTGGCAGCTCCCCCGCCCATGGGTGCCAGCATCTGGCTGCAGGCACTGGGATCTGACCATGAGTGGAGATCTGGCCCCAGCCAGGTAGTGTGCCACGGGAAGGGGTCCAGCTGCTGGTGGGGAGCAACGCTGGCCTGGAGTCCAGCCTGGACAGAGACCAGCACTGCCGTGGGCTAGACAACACACTCCTGCCCCTCCCCTGAGCTTGCCACTCTGGCCCGTAGGCAGAGCAGGCCAGTCCAGGAACTGGGCTCTGGTTCCTGCCCTGTCTCTGGGCTGGCCCTCCCCCCTTGGGGCAGAACAGCAGGACCAGGGGAGGGGTGTGAGAGTAGAGCCTGGCCCCTGGGCTGGCCCACTCCACCCCTGGGTCACCTTTTTCCCACCTTGGGGGCAGGGCAGGCCAACCCACATAGAGGCCGAGTTCTGTGCTCCTCACTCCCCCTGCCTTCAACTCTGCGCTGAAGGCAGTCAGGGGGTAGGTGGCAGCGTGGCCATGGGAGCAATGTTGTGGGCCCCATGCTACCCTACTTTTGGCAGGACAATGCGGGGCTCATGGAACCATGGGACCAGGGGTGATTGCCCCTGTCATGCACCCCCCAGGGATGGCACTGCCCCTCCCACCCCCTACTTGCTGATGGCCTAGGCAACCACCTAGGTCACCTCAATGGACGGATCAGCCCTGAGTGAACTTACAGATACATGTCGAAGAGGAATCTTGAGGGTTGATGACTATTGTAATGAGTTGTACCAATACTGCCACTTGCCTTTTGGAATTTGATTCTGGCTTTGTTCCAGAGGGCCATGGACCAGATTTTGAGAGGTTTATTAGGAGTACAGTGCTATCTTGATGATATCCTGGTCACTGGCAAGAATGAGGAGGAGTACTTTATGAACTTGAAAGCTACTCAACAAAGACTGGAAGAGTATGGCTTACATGTTCACCAAGGCAAATGTCAATTTTTCCAGCCTGCTGTTGAATATTTGGGACATATAATTGGTGCTGCTGGGCTCCATAAGTCTCCAGCTAAAGTAAAGACTCTTGTGGACACTTCGCCCCCTCAGAATGTGAGCTAGCTTCACTCTTTTTTAAGGTTATTGAACTATTATGGCAAGTTTATTTTACATTTACCAATGCTTCTGAAACCCCTACATGAGCATCTTGAGCCAAATAAGGTCTGGAACTGGACTGAAGCCTGTGATGTTGCATTCAGCAAAGGTAAATTCACAATGGTAAATTCAAGGGCTCTGAGAGATTTAAATCCACCCTTACCTCTACAACTGGCCTGTGATGCCTCCCCTTATGGAGTCAGGGCAGTGTTGTCCAATGTTATGCCTTTATGAGAAGAAAGCTCAATACTTTTGCTTCATGCACCTTGAGCAAGGCAGAAACTAATTATGCCCAAATCAAACATGAGGCATCCAGAAATTTTACCGGTACCTATTTGAATAGAGGTTCACACTTCTCACGGACCATCAACACTGGACATCACTTTTGGGGACACACGCAGGTATTCCACCATTGGCTCCTAGCCTTATACAACAATGGGCGTTGATACTTTCTGCATATATGTATGACATTAAGTATAGGAAATCCTCTTTGCATTGCAATGCAGATGTTTTTTCAAGGCTATACTTAACAGTATTTCATTGATATATGGGCCAGGAAGGGATCTTTTACTTTGAACAGGTGGAAAACACACTTATCACTACTATTCAAGTAAAGAGAGCAACACACATTGACCCAGCACTGTTTCAAGTTATGGACCTAGTGATGCATGGAATGTCCAGGACTCCCAGATCTCACCTGACCTCCTCCTCTATATGTCTAAAAGGATAGAGTATCAATCCAGTCTGGGTGTTTGCTGTGAGGTACGCATGTCATTATCCCACCTTCATTGAGACCACATTTGTTGGAACAGTTCCATTCAAGTCACTGTGGCATAGTGGACATGAAAGAAATTGTACAAAGCTATTTCTGGTGGTTGGGCTTGGACAGGGCAATTAAAAAGATGGCAAGGAGTTGCATTTCATGTCAGAATATCAGGAATGCACCTCAGCTGGCACCTCTTCACCCATGCAACTGATCCAAAAGGCCATGGCAATGAACTCATGTTGGTTTTGCTGGTCCATTCAAAAGCTACATGTTTTAATTGTTGATGTCCATTCTAAATGGCCAGAAGTCTCTGTAATGCAGTCCACTACGACCGAAAGCACTATCCAGAACCTACGTGGCTTCTTTAGTCGTTATGGTCTCCCAGAACAGCTTGTGAGCAACAGCGGATTGCAGTTCGTTTCCTAGGATTTTGAAAGTTTTATAAGGCCAGTGGAATATATCACATCAGGTCAGCACTGTATCATCCTTCCACCAATGGACTAGCTGAAAGGTTCATGCAGACTAGGAAACAAGCACTAAAATCTATGAGAGGTTGTTCATCTCTTCAGAAGGTTCTGGACGACTTCTTATTACCCTACAGAAACACTCCACAGGCTACAATTAAAGCTTTCCTTGTGATGGGACAACAGTTGTGCACTTCCTCTGATTTGTTGAAACTACAAGAAAAACAACAAGTTGTACTACACAAACAGCAGGAACAAGTCATCAGGTGTGTACCGAGAGCAAAGGACTGAACCTTTAGTCTCAGACAGCCTGTCCTAACTTGAAACTATGATTTGAGAGTGAAATGGGTCCTAGCTACAGTCATGTTCCAGACAGGACCTGCTTCCTACTTTGTTTAGACGGCAGATGGGTTTGCTTGGCAGCAGCATGTAGATCAGTTGCTGCCCAATCCTACTTGTCCTGAGCATATATCTCTGAATGACCTACCTGATCTCACCCTTACAAATGATATACCATCAAGTCATGAGTCAGATGTTTGGGTCTCTCCTGGTCCAGACTCCTCTCCAACACCTTCAGCCTCCTCCCCAAACTGATTTGACACAACATCGTCTCCAGTTCTAGCTACCTGTGATCATACCACCAACAGCTTCTCCAATACCTATAGTCACATTGCCACCACTCCCAGCTTTGTAACAGGGAAGGGAGAGGGTGATTCTTTCTTTTAGGGTTTTTTTCATTAGAGAGGGAGGAATATGAAGTTTTGGGTTACCTTAGGTGCTTAGGGTTGCCATAGTGATAAATGGGGGGTGTTTTAGTTGTTAGGAAAAACCTGCTAGACTGGTTTAAACTTGAGTATAATAAAGGGCACAATATGGAGGTGTCATGTATGTCTCTTCAATAATCCTTGACCATAATACCCCACATAACATCTGTATCTGGGATTTAAGGGCTTAAATCCCTTTTTTGATCTAGGCCTAACTGACTTGCTCCATATCATACAAGGAATTGAACCCACAGCACTACAATCCCAGACTAACAGCATGACTACTAGACCATGGTTACTGCATAGAGACATCTTTTACTTTGCTTGTTTATTTGGGTGGTGGCTAATTCCAACTGCTTCTTCAAACTTATACCTGAAACCTCATACCAATGTGGTGAGTCTATTACCAATAACTAGGCAGCCATGTTTTCAAACTGTAATAAATCTGCACGGTTTGAAGAAATTTTACCTAATGAATAAATTTTTAAATATTAGAAAACCCAGACTCTGCATGTGACTTTTCTCCTACTCTTTTTTAATGCACTGAGATGTGCACATCCCAATAGAGGTAGCATAGAGCAAGATTTTATCTGAAAATTTTTACATTAAAATCAGAGATGGTGCAGTTAGCTATTTCCTGTTGGGTCCATAATAACTGTAAAACCATCCACTGAAGTCATGGATCTTGAGGAAGCTGACCTATACAATGCTGAACTTGCTTACGTGATTGATGTTGTGCAATAAAGCTCATTTCTCCCGTCAGAACGCATCTCACATTTTTTTCTATTATAGATGATCGTTCTAGTTCATTGGTTCCCGAACTCTTGCCCAAGGGCCAAAAGTGGCCCAAGAGGCTTCTTAAAATGGCTCTCACTCCCCTCCCACTGCCTGGGAGCTGGACTGCAGGTACATACCTCCTGCTCAGTCCCATTGTGCTGCTGGGAATCAGGCTATGGCTAGAAGCCTCCTATCTGATCTCTGCATGCTGGCAGAATCCAGGTTGCAGCCACAAGTTTCCAGCCCAGTCCTGGTGCACTTCTGGAAGCCAGGCTATGCCACACTCCTCCTGTCTGGTCCTGGCACAGAGTCAGGAGCTGGGCTGTGCCTGCAAGCCTGCAGCCAGGTCTGGTAGAGAGCCAGTAGCCTGGCTGCAGCTGCTAACTTCCTACCCAGTGCCTGCTCACAGCCCCCCTAACACCAAATAAACAGTTTTAAACAATTTAATGTTTTTTTAAAACATTAAATATTAAAATTTAATAATTTTTAAAACTTTTTAAAAGAAAGTGTTTTTAACAGTTTGCTGTTTTTAACTTTTAAATTAATTACATTATTTTTGTGCTAAATAAATGTTTATCTTTAAATGTATAGAGCAAGGCTGGATTAATTGGCCTGTAGGCCCCAGGAAGTCCCCCACAACAGAGACAACCCTATGCCTGAGGCCTCACACTGGGGGCCTGGCCCCCACCTCCCTGTCACTGGGGGGGGGGAGCTGGGGCTAGAGGGCAGTCCCACCTGGGCCCCACTCTAGTCAGTCTGCAAGGAGGGAGACAGGAGCCAGTTGGCATGTGGTGCAGTGGCCACAGTGCAGCCCCCTAGCGCCACATGGGCCCTGGAGAGCTGCTCTAGGTTGTGCAGAGGCCACAGCAGCCAGTTCTGCCCTCCAGGGAAAGCAAGCAGGTGCTAGCCCACATCAGCCCACCTTTTGGGGCTGACCAGCCAGCCCAAGGGCATGGCAGGAGCTCAGAGTCCAGCCTCTGACTACAGGGCCCTGCCCCGCCCCCCTGACAGCTGAGTGCTCCTGCCCTGCCCTGCCACTGCTGAGCACAGCACAAAAGTGCTGGATTATTTTAGGGCTTTTAAGGGCTGGCTCCCGGGGACACCTTTTGGCCAGGGCTCAGAGCTTAAGCCACTTTAGTTCCTTTGATAATGGCCCTGATGTAGAGATCTATAATGATGTACTCTGTCCTTAATGATGTACTCTGTACTGTATAGAAATACATCAGTACATTTTTTATGAATTGACTGATGGCCCTTCAAGGCTTTTAGAATGGTAATTGTGGCCCTTGAGCCAAAAAGGTTGAGAACCATTGATCTAGGGTAGGTCATCCATGCTAGCGGTTCCTCAGTGTACACTTCTATTTCTGCATCAGGTGGAACAGGCAAGCATATCAGTTTTGTTTCATGGACATATAGCCCCATAAACCAAAAACCTACTATATCTGCAAAGCGAGCAAAGATCATCTTGATTGGTGTAAATCTGAACTGGGGAGGAAAGAATGGAGGTAGGGATCAGGCAGCCTTGCCGGTATTTTCATTCTACATACAGCCTTCAGATTTAAACTTGATGAGCATGCCACACTTTGGGACGTTTCTCTATAGATAGAACATTCAACATGGGAATTGTAAGCAATACCTATTAGCATATTTAAATAAAGAATTCAACTTATTATAATTGAATCTGTGGTAGCTAGATCACAAACAAGCTTACAAATGCAAACACATAATTCTTTTTTTTAAGATCTAAAAGCAATTCAATGCAAAAAGCTAAGTGTTATATTGAGTTCAGATATTTGCTTTAATGCAAGATGATGGTTGAACTGTGTGCAAAAGTCAGGAAATTCAAATGTATGTTTTCCACAGCAACTGTCACTCAGTTCCATTGCACACACAGTGTTGTAAAGTAATAAGATGTTACATCTGTGCAAAGGGTCTCAGTGCTGGTTGCTGTGAAATCCATTATTGTGCACTTCCTGACTCTTGTGCATTTAGATCTTCACATGTTACACTGGATTGAATTAAATCTTTGTCTTGACTATAATGGTACAGATATGAACTAAAAATTCTTCAGTCAACATTCAACGTACCTCCTGAGAAACATAGATTGCAATTCATTAAGATACACGTCAACACTTCTGCCAGAACTTTTTGTCAATAAGTTTATTCTGTTGGGGACAGTGTCCTGCTGTTGTAAATACAGTGTTTCATAAGGGAAAAAAAAGACTGAGACAGCTTTTCTTCTTCATTTAAAGAATAGCACCCTGCGTATCTGGCAGAAAATGAATCCCATTCTATCATTTAAGACTGCCCTACATATTCACCTTTGCAGAAGAGTTCTAGTAATATTTTCAAAATGATTTTTTAAAAGTGTTTACTGGATATACACAATTGCTCTTGCTTTTGGTTTTACAATGGTCCTTTCACTGCTTTTAAGTGTTATTTCATTTTCTTAAAACTTGGCATTTGCTCAAAGCACTGAGCAAATGATAATTAATATAGCTTGGCAAGCAGTGCAAAGAATATTTTGTAAACGTTATTTTTTTAGTGACTTCCCTGATATCCATGCCCGTTATATTTTCTTTTCACAAATGTTCAAGTGATCTGGTATTAGTGAACCCAATGTATACTTCAAATGAATGTCAAGGTCAAATATTTGTGGAAGCTGAGTTTTAACATTTACATGTCAAAACATATGTGCCAGAAATCATGATGCATTCATACAATTAAGGAATAAAAACAATATTATGTAACTTATCTGACCAATCACAATTAAATAAGAAGCTTAAATAGCAAGTACAGAGAGCTGTTTGTGGTCATTCACTAATTTAAAAACAATTAGCTAAAATTCACTCATAATTCTGGATATGGGCTACATATAAGGGAACTAATCTGTTTGTAGATAACCATGGACACAAAGGGAGGTTTCATATAAAAAGCAGAGATTTTGCCTCAACTTGTGCTTCTTAGAAAGTAAGTAGTAAGGGCTGTGATATACTGTAGTCATTCTTTATTTGAAAATAGTTTTCATTTAAGTAAGTATCTAGAGTATCATTCTTTGTCATGGACTATGCAGTACGGCTGACACTTAGCACCTGTTTATACAATTTTAATTTATATAAAAACTAACTCTTAATAGCCTGCTTTATCTCTGTGTGCAGCTTGACTTTGTCTTTGCAATGTATACATTAAAGCAGGCAATGTGGGAGGCTGCTTAGGAATACATTAAAATGATTGTTTGTTCTAGTTCAAATTTAATTGCTTTCAGGAAACAGTTAATTTACAAAGAACCAGCATTAGAAATTCAGAGTGAGTAACAACAAAATCTGCCAGGTGCCCTTATTACCAGTTGCCTGCTTTGCCTGCTTTGCCCCTAAAATCCTTATTGTAACTAGGTAGTTTTATTTTGTTGGAGGTGATGGTTGGGAATCACAGGACTGGCCTACACTAGGAAATTAAATCATTGTAATTGTGTGGCTCAGTTATGTGAGCTCTGAGTGACACAGCTGAAATAACTGAACCCCAGTTGTAGAGAGCACAAGGTCAATGTTAGAATTCTCCTGTCAACCTAGCTACCTCTTCTCAGGAAGAGCCCCTTCCATTGGCATAGGATGTATTTCTGCTACATCAGAGACATGTCCTTAGAGAGCCATTTTAAGCACGGACAAGCCCTCAGAGAAATGAAAATAAATGTCAGCCAGTTAATTACAAATAGTTATGCCAAATCCTGCTCTTTAATTCATGCAGATCTTAGTCAATGGTATGTGCCTACTGTCATCCACAGGAAAAGTTTGAGCCATAAAATATTCAAATATTAACATTTCATGCCTAGTAACACTTGCATGTATGTTGCTTGGGGGGCTGGAAGAATGGATGGGGTACATGTGTGTTAAGTCATAAGAACAGTCTACATTTCTTCTAAACTTTGGTGGGATGTTTACTTAGCAGCCATTACCCTAGCAAAACTCCTGTTAACCCCAGGGCATTGTATTATGTATTTCCAGAGCCTCCACATCCCCCCCAATTGCAAAATTGTCCTCAGAAGTCAGCTTTCATTTGGTGGATGAGTAGAGTGGGGGAGGGGTGACATTTAGCCCTCATGGTTATACACGATGACTTGACTGTCAAGAGATAAATGCAGGGATATCTTCCTGAGTGTACTCAGACTGAAACAATAGAACTGAAATGAGAACTGTCCCAGCCCAATGGGTTGTTGACCCTGAAATGTAAAGGGTAACACCACCAGTTTTTACTGTTTGACTGAAGATTTATTAGAAACATCCAGTTTGAGACATTCCCAATCTGTCTTTCTTCTTGGGACCCTCCTGTCCACATAGATTTGTGCTAGATAACTTTATTACAGCATCAGGAGCTAAAACACAACAGCTGGATGTAGTAGAAGCTGGAGGAGTTGGAGAGTGGAGGTGAGGGACACAATAAGGGAAAGTTAAGTTTACAGAGATTATCTATATTCAAAACTTGTAAGTAACAATTTTCCTGTTTGTCTTTTGGTCACAGCATTCCAATCAAGGGTGGATCTAAATTTCTAACGTATAACTCATTTTAAAAAAATTGCTTTAGGTAAGAATTCAATATTTCTTTTCTTACCTCTCCTACCATAAAAGAAAGAAGCAGATATTGCTGTTCCCAGATCCTTCCTATCAAGAACATCTACTTCCTGGGGTGGTTTTTCCTTATATGGGATGGGGCAGTCAAGCTAATGCGTGTTCCACAAAAAAGTTAGCTACATTCCATTTCCCAACGAATGTTTTTCTATGCTGCTTCTGTAGTGATGGATTTATCCTGATGTGGCAATAGAGTCAAATGCCCTTTCCATTACATAGTTATCTAAACGTGTTCACATTTTTCTTCTCATCCTAGATCAAAAACCTCTTCCTTTTGCCTCAAATTTACAGAATCTTTTCAATAGTGATTAACATTTGTTCTCAGTTCTCTACATTTCAGTTTTTGTCATCTATTGCTCTCATTCATTACTATCACTTTTTAAGCTTAAGGTAATAGCCTGCATTTAAATTCTCAGGTCACTAGAATGTCAGGAAAATTATTCGCAAGCTTTTTCTCATTTTAAGAGTCTGGAGTTAATTACTTGTCATCCTTTTGACTAATGATGTTAGAACCAGATTGATTGATTGGATTCCAGGGATCTAAGACTATTGTATGTCCAGCAGGTTTTTTTCTCTCATTTAGGGTGTTGCTGTAATCTCCATAAATTGAATTATCTTTTTTAATGCAGTCTTAATGTTTGTCAGACTTGCTCTATTTGTTCCACATGAGTTTGTGTCTTGTTTCTCAAGCCTCCCATGTGGACAGCTTTGGCTCCTCATGCCTCTATTAATCAATTAATACCTTTACTAATTTGTGTTGTCTTGGTAAGAATTGTCTTTAGCGATTCTCAGGGATTCCTGAAGCTTTGAAAATTTTAGCAGTTTTTGCAAAATTTTCCTGCATATTAAAATCCTGTGCCAAAACCTACAATGTTTTATTTGAGTCACGTCTTGCCACAATATTTCAGTAAATCCACTTCTTTCTAGAACACCAAATTTGTGTCCTTCCTATTTACAGTATAGTTGTGAAGGAAATGTATTGATGATGTTTGTAACAAGTCCTTCCCTACGGCAATCTGAAAAAGATGTGATTTGTTACACTCAGCAGGTATAGAGACTTGACTTCTTAGCTCAAGCTGGAGTTTGGTCCTTGGAGTGTTGGCCAAGAAGGCTATGTCTACACGTAGCCCATTATTTCACAATAACTTATTTTGAAATAAAAACGTTATTTTGAAATAACCGGAATCGAAATAACGAAAAATCTAGTCGAATAAGGGAAAAGCTGGAATTGAAATAACATGTCCACACAGTGGACTTGCTATTTTGCTTTAGGGGAAGGGCACCATGAGAGGTGTGGCAAGATGGCCGCCTCCCTGGGCCATGTCGGCAGCCATGTTGCCAGCCAATCCTATAAAAGCTGGCCCCGACCTCACTTCCCTGTCCATTCTGGCTAGCAGGACTCTGCAAGCAACAGAGATGGACACTGCCTGGCTGCCTAGCCTTTGCCGTGTGGCCACTAGACCCACTGCACACCTGCAGAGTGTTCTCCTGTTGGGGGACACTCTACTTGCAGACCCCAATGCTGCTCAGGCTGTGACACAGGCTGCCAGCAGCCTAGGCCTCAGAGCTGCCACAGTTCCCCTGCCCCTTTCTGTGCCTCACCAGGTCTGGGCCCAGGAGACCAGCACAGACTGGTGGGAGCGGGTGGTGCTCCAAACCTGGGAGGACAACCAGTGGAGGAGGAATTTCAGGATGACCAGGGACAGCTTCGACCACCTGGTAGCAGAACTCACCCCGCTGCTGCGCTGAAGGGACACCGCCAGGCATGCAGCCATCCCTGTCAACAAAAGAGTGGCCATAGCCATGTGGAAGATGGCCACCCCGGAGTCCTACAGGTTCGTGGCGCACCTCTTCGGGGTTGGCAGGTCCACCATTGGCATCATCCTGACCCAGGTCACCAGGGCCATTAACAGGATCCTGCTGCGGCGCCTCATCACGCAGGGGGCGCTGTAGGCCACCATGGATGGCATGGCCACCCTGGAATTCCCGAATTGCATGGGGCTCTTGGATGCCACGCAGATCCCTGTGAGGGCCCTGGAGCACCGAGCAGCAGAGTACCGAAATCACAAGGGGTACTACTCTATCATCATGTAGGCCCTTGTGGACCATCGGGGAGTCTTCCAGAACCGTTATGTGGGTTGGCCAGGGAGGGCGGATGATGCCCGAGTTCTCTGGAACTCTGCCCGGTACCGGGGCATGGAGGCGGGCACCTTCTTCCCCCCACATAACATCAATGTCAGGGGAGTAGAGGTGCCCATCCTCATTGTGGCAGACGCGGCCTATCCCCTCCGCTCGTGGCTCATGAGCTCCTACGCAGAGCCCCTCGATCCTCGCTGCCAGCTTTTTAATCAGCATCTGAACTGCAGGCCTTTGGATGGCTAAAGACCCGCTGGAGGTGCCCCCTTACTCACCGCCACCTTGGGGAGGAGACTATATCGGAGGTCATCAGTGCATGCGTGGCCCTGCATAATTTCTGCAAACTGCTGGGCAAGCCCATTGCAGCTGGCTGGGAGGCTGAGGCCCAGCTCATTGGGGGCCATTACGAGCAGCCCACAGCTGTGCTCCCATGGGATCAGGCATCAAGAAGGGCTGTCACTGTATGTGACACTCTCACAAACAGTTTCACCACCGAGGAGGACGTCTGAAGGCCAGGCCTGCCCCACCACACACCCCCTCTCCCCCCTTCTACCACAGCCAGCCCCCACCCATCCATCCATCCTGTGAAGCACACCCAATAAAGGAAGACACACTCACCAATATCATTTGTAAATGTTTATTTTAACAGAGCAGGGGGGTTGGGGCAAGGAAGGGCTGGAGAGGGTTAGGGGATGGGGAAATGTGTAGGGTCACTGGGGGTTGGGTCTTCAACTGCAAGATGGGGTTAGGGTGGGGGTCACTGGGGGTTGGGTCTTCAACAGGGAGATGGGGTTAGGGTGGGGGTCACTGGGTGTCAGGTCTTCAACTGGGAAATGGGGGTCACTGGGAGGACGGTCTGGCACGGCCCTGCCCAGGACCACCCCGGGTCCAGGGTTGCCGTGGAGGAGCACGGTGAGGTGGTGCTCTGCCAGTCGCTGGTGGGCCGGTGTTCTCTGCGATGCAGCGTAGACTGGCAGCCACATACACCACGGCTGTGCCAAGTCAATCCATGGCCACAGCCTGGCCCTCCTTGGCTACGGCTTGGTGCTCCATGGCCACAGCCTGATGCTCTAATGCAGCTACCAGGCGGTCATCCGTGGTGGCCCCCTGGTAAAGCAGCTGGAGGGCGGCATCCTGCCGGGCAGCCTGGTGTCGCCGCCAGGCCTGGGCGAATGCCTTGGCCCGCTCCCCCCAAGTACTCCAGGCTGGTGAGGACTTCACCCCGCCTCCAGGGGCCCCTCCTCCTCCTCCTTCTTCGTCTGGGGCTGCCAGGTGGGCTATGCGCCCACTGGCTACTGGTGGCACAAACTGCTGGAAGCAAGCATAAAACAGGGTTGGCGCCTGCAGCCTGCTGGCCTTGCCTGTGTGCAGCTTGTCTGCCACACACAGCTCCGCCCTCATTGTCGGCAGGAATCTAGACTTGGGTCCTGTGGGACATTGCCCCAGAGGGATGCAGGGCCTAGTGGTGCCCACAATGTGAGCTGGACTCACCCAGAAGAGTTGCTCTGGGGAGTCTCCCAAGGCCACTTGCCAGTGGTCTGGTCTGCATGCTGTGCACCCTGCCCAGTATGCAGCTGCATCTGTCACACCCATCCAGGGTTACCCTAACCCAGGCATGCAGGGGCCTGTCACCCTGGTGCCACATGTCTCCTGGGTACCCGTGCCCATGGGAGGGCTTCTGCCCCCCTGCCCCGGCCCTGTGCCCTGCCTGTACCTGTGCTGGACCCCGTCGCTGCCCATGACCTGGGCAGACCTAGCCCTGCCTGCTTGTATGGGACATGGAGACTCACCAACAGGGGCTCTGGATGTCTGCCGGGATGTCCCGTTGTCTGTCTCAGAGTCCCCTGGGGTTGTTGTTGCAGCTGGCTGCTGCTCCTCCTCCTCGCTGGCACTGTCTTGGACGAGGAGGATTAGCTCCAGGATCCCTGCTGCAGCCTCTGGTGGTAGTGGCTGGTCTGCAGGCTCCCCAATGTCCAGGGACACCTCGGGACTGCTGTCAGGTCCCTCTGGGGCCAAGGAGGTGCTGGGGCAGTGCCCGATGTCCACAGCCTGGGCAGGCAGGCCACTGGGCTCAGCCCCCAGGAAGGCATGCAGTTCCTTGTAGAAGGAGCAGGTAGCAGTGCTACCTGCCCCCTGGAGCTCACGTGCCTCCCTGGTGCAAGCGTGGTCCTGTCTCAGGGCCTTGATTTTGGAGCGCACCTGCTCGGTGGTGCTCTCCTGGCCCTGAGCAAACAACTCCACCGCAATGTTGGTGTATACTGCCCAGTTTCGGTGGCTAGCCTGGAACCGGGCAAGGATGTCCTGCCTGCTCCAAATGGTGAGGAGCAGCTGGACCTCTTCATTGGTCCAGATGGGGCCACGTTGTCTGCCGTCAGCTGCTCCAGAGCCACGTGCTGACATGGCTCTAGAAGCCTCTCAGCACGCTAACTGGGCAGAGCACTTCCTTCTTCCTGTGGGTGCTGTGCACCCTGGGAAGAAGGTCAAAATATGTTATTTCAAAATAACAGTTATTTTGAAATAACACATCCAAACGGTGTTATTTTGAAACAACCGTTTTGAAATAACCGCCGTTTTGAAACAATTGGGGTTCAACCTGTTTCGAAACGGCAGTTCTTATTTCGAAAGGCCGGGATCTGTCCTTTCAAAATAAGAAAATGTTTGTAGACCAAATTTCTTTTATTTCGAAATAACCAGCCAAACAAGCATAACTGAAAAGACTATTTCACTTCTTGCTCTCAACTTTGATGCTTCACATACTTCCTTCTCTCTCAAACCTCAGTTTTCTATCTCATTCACTTAAGTGAAGAGTACAATGCATGACTCTAAAAGTTAAGCTAAGGACTTACAAGATATTTTTTTTCCATGTGCAAGAGTTTTCTGTTTGAAAATACTGTTTAGTCAAAAACAGAATACTTCACAGGCATGTGTCCATTTCAACAACTTATTAAGAGTGAATTTCCAAGTGATTTTAGTTGATGTGAAACATTTTGTTTCAACTTTCTCATTTAATTTCCTTTTGATATTTTCCTTGATTCATTTATTCCAATTCTGTCATTGTGTTTCTACTTTAAATTAAAAGTTTTTTAAACTTTTCAAGAATCACAGTCCTTCACAGCAGAGTGCAATTAATGACACTGCATGCTTGAATCAATGAAGTCCCATGGTGGACTTCCTGACTCAAAAATGATTTGTGACAGTAGCATTCTGGAGTTTCCAGCTTCCACACAGTGATTTACACACCCTTTTCCACTGAGAAGGCAGATCTCATTTTATTGTCCTTGCACTGCAGCGCTGGAGTGAACTTTGCACAGTTTCAGGAAGACAGCTTTCCACAGATGAAAATTCTGCAACCATTGCTTGTCATCCCAGACCTGCATAACAATGTGATCCAACCACTATGTGCTTGTTTCCTGAGCCCAAAAGAGACAGTCCACTGTGTGTAGCTGCTCCATGAATGCAAAAACTAATCTAGTATTGTTTCTTTCCATGGTACACAGCAGGTCAGGAACCTTTGATTCTTTTTCAGATGGGGAGTTCATGATATACTGCTTGACCATCCATGCTGTGTTCATAGCAGTGACCAAAACAGTGGAGAGCAGTGCAGGATCTACCTTTACAGAGATGACAGGTAAATAGTAGACAGAGATGGTTGAAAAATGTTGTGAAATGGAGTCAGAAACCCATAGAATGACAGGATTGAAAAAATTCACCCTGAGACGTTGAGTCTGCACCCATTATGCATTGAAATCCATTCCACCTTCCCACGATTCCTAGCTGCAGAACATGGTGAGCTATGTTCCATCTAAGCTGTGCGCGTGTGCATGAGCACACAGGTTGTGAAACCTGTGCACACAACAAAATAAAGTGCTCACAAAAAAATTCAACAGTGCTGATATTTTTACGTTACTTTAAGTAGGTAATTTCAAATAACATGTTTCAAATAAGGTTTTGTAATTTATAAAATCATTTCCATCACCATATCAAAATAGAATTTAGATATTATTTGCATCATACACATTTACTTCATTGCACTCACAAGTTTGACTACAATTGCTGGCATGTGCACGGATTTGAACATTGGTTCCAAAAATTTGCACAAAAGAAATTTTTTGCACACACAGCTACAAAAAGTTAGAGGGACCATTGATGGTGAGCTTCACAGCGAGTGTAACTTGCATTGACAAAACTCAGTAGCATAGAAAGGTCTATGGAAATAATGAGCCTCTATTTCCATATTCTGCCATGGATACAAGGTGAGCAGTGCCATTATATCCCCTGCAGTCCCTTTGTGAAAGGTGGTCCTTCCCTCAGGATGGAACCTGCAGTTCTACCTCTTGGACTGGTTTCTCAGCCCCTCTAAAACTCAAGGTCAGCCCCTGAGCAGTGTGCCCAAAAACTGTGTGGGGGTGCACTGTTGCATCCCTGCACAGGAACACTGCGGGAAGCCATGGCTTCTACCTGCCTGGGAGAAAGCTGCCCAAGGCTGGGGCTGGGAGTTTTTCAAACTCCCGTCCTGGCCTTATCCTGTTCTAAGCATGCTCAGAACAGGGTCAAGCTGGGGGCCTCAGCTGCTGCCATGGCTCCACTCTCCTCTGGTGGCCAGGCAAGGGACCAGGGAGTAGGGGAATCTGGGGGCAGGAACACTGACCCGGCAGGGAAAGGGTGCGGGGCAGGGGGTTGTCCCGGGCAGCAGGGGACGGTGGCGGGACTGGGGGGGTTTGGGAAGGGCTTGGGAGACTCTTGGGGGGGTGGGTTGGAAAGGGCTCTTGGAACCAGCAGCAGGTAAGGGAACGGATCAGGGCCCTGGTGGCCAGTGGGGGCTCGGGCCCCCCTGGGTATTTAAGTATAGCAATGCCTCTGGTCATAGCCCCCTGTTTCCAACACAACAGACCCAGTGGCACTTGGTTGATGGGGTAGCTATGCTAATCTAGTTCAGCAAAACAAACAAGAAGTCTTAAAAGTGCCACTAGACTTCTTGTTTGTTTTGATGCATGTGAGATACTCCTCTACAGGTGACTGTGACCATCAACTAATTGACGTGACTCCAAACAGCTATTTCCAAATAGGTGATTGTCAATTCATCCAAAAGTACACATCAAGCAGAGGGAAGGGTAAAAGTCAGCCAAACTCACCATTGTTTTGAATGCTAAAGTGAGCTCAGATGCCTCCAACACAGTTTGCAGAGCCACTGGCTTAGTTCCATGGCCACGTGGCAAGCTCTGCCTATTTTCTAGGCATGGATGGGCAGGCTCTACTTTGGCAGTTTCCCATTCATAGCATTTCTCTCTGGCTATGTTCACACAGGGTATGCTTGTTTCGAAACAAGACGTTTCGAAACAAGCTGTTTCGAAATAACATATTATTTCGAAACACCTTATTTCGAGGACAAAAAACTTTGTCCTCGAAATAAGGCAGCGAAATAGCATGTCCACAGTGTGGACATGCTATTTTGCCAGGGGAG